>NW_004624756.1:1353526-1408903 GCF_000247695.1 Heterocephalus glaber | reverse complement strand
AGCCCCTTTTTTATATTTTTTTTCTTTCTTTCTTTTTTTCGTTTATTCTTTCAGATACCATCCAGTCAAATGTTTCAGAGTTTTGATCAATAAAAAGCTCTGTGTTTTTCCAAGTGATTTTTGGCCTTTAATCTTAACATGCATCTTAGGAACCAAACATAGCCATCTAAACATTGTACTTTCCGATTTTGTCGCTGGCCCATATGCTGCTCCAGACACCTCTCTTGGAACAATGCGAATACACTCGTCCTGCCCTCAACATCCTAAGGATGCTTTACAGCACAGTGACTGGTAGTATCTGTGCAGTTGCAAGTCCTTATAGAGCATTACAGCCCCACGTTGTCTATTCTAAACAATCAGGACTCAATTATGGCCGATGATTGACTCCTTCACAGTAACGTGTGTGTGTGTGTGTGTGTGTGTGTGTGTGTGTGTTGGGGATTGAACCATATCACTGAACTACAACCCCAGTTTTTTATTTTTTATTTCGAGATGGAGGGCTCTCACTAAGTTGTCCGGGATGGGTTCAAACTTGTGATCTTCCTGCGTCAGCCTCCCAGAGCGCTGGGATCACAGGCATGTAACCCCAGGCTGGGTTTAACAGTAATTTCTTCCCATCACTTCTATTCCTCCTCTCCTTCCCTCCCTCCATACTTCCTGTCTAAAACCATCAGGCTGAAAGGGGCGGACCCTGACACCCCTTCCACCTCTTTAAATGAGACGACTGGCTATAGAAAAGCTCTTGGAGCACTCCTGTGAAAGGTAAGTCAAGGTATAGGGGGTGCTTTTCCCGAGTTTGACAAACACGTTAAAGGGCAACGCAGAGAGCCGTGAACGCTGGAGACAGCTCCTTCTTCCCAAACCCCCCTCAGGGCAGAGACTGGAGCTTCTCCGGCCGAGTCGGGGGGGCGGGGCCATGGAGGGGCGGGGGCTGCAGGGCGGGGCCTCGGTAGGGGAGGGGAGGGGCCTTGGCAAAGGCGGGGCGGTTCAGCTACTGTATGCTGAGCTCCCCGTCGAGGCTGGGGGCAGTTCAGCGACTGTGCGCCACCAGTCCCCTGCCAGCTGCTCTCGACAGGTCAGTAATCAGAGGGCGGCAGAGCAGGTGGAGCAGCACAGGAGTCCGGCAAGGGCTCCGTCACCCGTTTCCCTGGTGTTCGCGCCCCGCGCCTGGCTCTGCGTCGGAACCATGGACAGCACCCGCGGCCCGGCTCCGGGGCGGCGTCTTGACGCGGCGGGCTTCTGGCGGGTGTGGCAGCGCTTTGATGTGGACGGTGAGTAGAGCGACCGCTTGCGGTGTAGACCCAGAGTCCCCTTCCCGCGCCCCTTTCCCTGCGGGGAAGTCTCCTGCATGCGTCGTTTATGCCCACACCTGGACACACCTGTGGAGAGCGCGTGTGGGACATCCAGAAACCTCTCGCAAACTCACTGCCTTCCCAGAGTGTGTGAGTGTGTGATGTGCTATTTGTGTAATGATAAGTATCATATATGTATGGTGGGCTGTGTCTCAGTAATTTGAAAGTAGCCTTCCCTAAGTGTGCTTATTTTTAGGAGTGACTTTGTTTTTGTTTTACCTCCAAACACACTTTCAAAAGGAGTAGGAATTTTATCAATTTTCAAATTTATTCTTTGTCCACCAAAAAGAAAAAAAGAGAAACTTTCTTAAAAATACAATGAAACTAACCATTTTCTCTGCTTTTTATTAACAAAGAAACAAAAAGAAAACATCTACAACTGTTTAAATCTGCAAAATAAGATTCGACATTTTCCTTTGGTTTTTCAACCTTCCAAAATCATTGGGTTAGATTTTATTCTAAAGCTCTTGTTTATTCATTGATTACAAGCTATGTATTTAGTAACTTTCTTTTCCCAAATGTTAATACAACCTCCTGCATAAAGCATTTATTCTGTAATACTTATTCACTGTCCAAATCCATGTCTTCTGTAAGTATGTGTTGGTACTTAGTTATTGGAATAGCAAAAATGGTACCCATGGAAATATTGTACATTGTGAGGTTGAAAACAAATTTAGATAAAAGCTAAAAGTCACATGTCATTGTGTATAAGTGACTGTTGTTTATGCTTATCTTTTTGCATTTAGAAAAAGGTTACATAGGAGAGAAGGAGCTAACTGCTTTCCTTCATCAAATGCTGATGAAACTGGGTACTGATGTAAGTACTTACAGCACTAAGGATTAATTTATGTGTCTCTTAGTGAAATACAAACATCCAAGTCTTGTGTTGATTTGTACCTATTAATCTCAACTGACCTCCTTTCTTCCTTTGCATACATGTAATTTTTCTCCCTCTCCTAGCAACACAAAGAGATTTAGGCAGGTTTTATAAAAGATACAACTATAACATTAGCTGTACTGGTCATTGACATTCATTGTAACATCTGTCATCCACTCAGAGATTTTAACTGCAGGCTCAATCAACTCTGTTCTAAACAGTTCCTTGGTTACATCTCTGCTAATGGATTTAAACCTAGAAATAGGGTAGCACACTTTGGTCACAAGATCAAAAAGTTGGAAACAGATGTAAATGTAAAAGCTTTAGGCTTCTGGGTGTTTAATGCCTATGATTTTCTTTGATAGGAAACAGCAAAAAACATTTCCAATTATTTTTTTATTATTCATTTTATTAGAAGAAATTACAGAGTCCTCAGGAAAAGACAAACTTGAAAGAAACCAACACACTCAGAGTCCAGAGAGAAATGTAAACCAATTCATCCAGTGTTCAGGTCCCAAATGGCAAATCCAGCCTCAAGAGATGTAGACTGCTCTTGAGGAGTCTGGTAGGAAAGCAGAGGGAAAACAGACTCAGGAGCTGAGATCCAGGCCCGCAGTGTGGGAGGCGGAGCTCTGGCCCAGCCACAGTGTCAGTGAATCACAGAGGTTATTTATCTTCAGACGTGGTTCACCTGGAAGGGTACTGAAGTGCAGCACATCCTCCAGAGGACGCCCAGGGGCTGGCTCTCCACCACTGAGGAGGGAGGGGATTGAGGACAGGGGCATCCTGGTCAGTAAAGGAGAGGCTGCTGCCTGCCCTTACCAGCCACACGGGTCTCTCGTCTGTTTGCCAGCATTTTCTTTCTTTCTGGCCTGTCTTCACTTCTGCGTCTTATCTCTGCATTTGCACACCTCGCCACCCCCCCTCATTGTCTCTTCCTTTCTCTCTGACCTCTCTGTCTCTCACCTCTGTTTCCCTGCTCCTTCTTTCTCACTCATTTCTTCAGCTCTCTGTCTCTATTTTCTCTTTCCATTTCCAGTCTGCTTCTTAAAGGTCACTTTTGTCCCTTCTTTCTCCATGTTTGTTGTTTTCCTTTTCTCTTTCCTATCACTCTCTGTCTCATCTCTTCATTCTTCATTTCTCTTATTAGCCCCCAGCCTCAGTCTTTTCTCTTTTGGTTACACATCTCTCTTTTTTGGTGCCACCCCATGCCCTTGCAGCCTGTGGGGTGAAGGGAGGGGCAGGTGAGAGGGACGTGGACGTGAGTCCTCTCTCTTCAGTCAGATCTTTCCACACCTTCTCTTTATTGTTCATTTCTGCCTTGGCATCAGCTATGAGCAGAACTCAGGATGTCCCCAGGAGGGGAGACTCACAGTCCTATTTCCAGCCCTGTTTTATATGCCAGCAGCATCTGTACATTCTGAGGCTCATGCTTCCATGAACCCAGGCATCAGACACCGTTTTGTTGACCATGGACAGAGGTGTCTGGGGAAAAGCCAAAAGATGGAGGTTAAACCATTCAAAGCCTTGGATAGCCACCTTCTGAGCTTTAAAACAGGATGGTCACTCCTAAAACTCTAGATGTCCTGAAACTTGGAACTTTACACCTTTTCAGAAGTCTTCCCACTTTAGTGACGTATAGAAAAGGAGAAAATTTGCAGTCAGTACTGAAACTGGGACCGCCTCATTTTCAGGCACAGGAGGGTATGGCCACCCAAGCACAAGGGTTTGCTCTAAGCTGAGGACACTTGGATCTGTCTTCATCTGAAGCTGTGGCCAAGCTGAGAGGAGTTGGTGAGAGAGAAGAGGGAACCACCTCTTGAGGAGCAGGCTGTTCTGATCACCGGTGACCCCTCTGGTCTTGCCCTGTGGATCCACACTCACACATGGGCAAACAGACTCCTTGGAGAAAAGAGATTTAAAATGAACCACCAGTGTTCAGCACAAGCAGAAAATTGGACAAGAGGTCTCAGAGTCCTTAGACCAATGCAAATTAAACTTTGATATGCTTGAGAATGATCTGTGTTGGTTCAAATGCAGACGCTAGGAATTTCACTGCATTCAGGGCCTGGAAAGAATCTTGCACTGTAAGAATTGGTTTGCATCTTCTTTCACCACCCTCAGTACCTGCAGAGACAGTGACTGGCTGTGCAGAGGGGTCCCACTACGATCGGGGCAGCCCCACTGAGCTGTGGCAGTAACCCCAGGCACCCCTGCTAGGGAGACAGCTCTGAAAGATTGATCAAACCATGAACCAGAAATGGTGCTACCTGCCACTGGTTCCCCAAGTGGTAACTGGGGGAGTGTGGCTTCAGGGACCTTTGCTGGGTCATTCTGTGCTGCCTTCACAAACAGATTACAAAAACTGGAAGTGTCTCGATTCTAGACTTTTTGCTCTGGTCAGCAGTGAGCTGGTACTAAACGAGTTCAATCAGGAGGAACAGTGTACAGTCAGAGTACAATCAGCAGTGTGGGTGGTTCCTAGTGTACACAGAAGCTAGCAGAAGAGGGGCCTCCAGGGTCAGGCTCTGGGTGTAGGAGTGACATGAAGTTCATCAGAGGCCTGAACAGCTCCACGTTTTCTCACTGATTAGTGCATCACAGAGATCTCAGAAGCAGGATTTTGAGGGTTCTAACAGCAAGCTGCCTGCTTGTCAATCTTGGAGAGCAATCAGGCTGCTGTAATTACCTGCTCCTTACAGCCTCTGAGGGGCCTGGCTTAGTGGAAATGGCTGCTATTGCTGCTCTGCCTGCAAGCCTCATCTTTTGTTCCCAAATGTTGAGGACTGGCCTCTAAACTAGGCTATATCTGGCCAGTGCATACTGATAATCAGTTTCTGTGTGCACACCTCCCTTATGTACTTGCTGCTTCAATAGTGAGGTGTGCTGGAAAATGCTGGTTTCAGTCTCAGTCTGCCAATATCCAGACCTCCTTCCATGCTCTGGAGATTGCAATTGCCCTGCTGTAGTCTCAAGTCTCTGATAAGGACTGATGGGGAATAGCATCTGAGGGAACCTTAGGCTCTTTGGGGACTGGTCCATGGAATTGTCATGGGCTTTGGGGTTAGAGGTCTGAGAGGAGAGATGTTAAGTCTCCGTGCCCTCAGACTAAAGGTGGCACAGAGAGCCTGGCCACTGCTTCTTTGGCTTCACAAACATTTGCTTTGAAATCTAATTTTCCATCAACATGGCCTATGTTAATTAACTTTCGTTGGGAACGCTGAGCCCACCATAAACAATAATTTATTCATTCAACAGATGCTATATTACAGAGATAAATAAATAATTGCTTTTCTGGCAGAGTTCTTACTCTAAAAGGTGAAGCTGGAATTTGAAGTGAAGGCCCAGCGCATGGAGAGATCTCCACTGTGCTTTTCCTGCTTGATGCGGGGACACCTGATTAGTAGGGCTTCTCCAGAGAGACAGAACCAGCAGGGAAGATATGTAGGTCTAAGAGAGGAGATTTGTTAGGAAGTTGGCCCATGCTGTTATGCTGGCTGAGAAGTCCCATGGCAGGACATCTGCAAGCTGGAGACCCTGGGTGCTGATAGTCTTGCTCAGTCTAAGTGCAGAGGCCTCAGAACCAGGGGAGCCAATAGAGTCACCTTCAGTTTGAAATCAAAAGCCTGGGAACCCAGGATGGGGTCTGCTGGCATACATCCTGGAGTCAAGGGCAAGACGGCTGGGACTTCGAATGTCCAAGACAGGAGATGAGAATGTCCCAGCTTTCAAGGGGTTGGGGACCATTTTGTCTTCTGTAATTGTTCTCTCTGTCCCCGGCCAAGTGGGTGATGGGCATTTGCACCAAGGGTGGGTCTTCCCCACCAGGCCCACTCAGACTCATATGCTGACCTCCTCTAGAAAGGCCTCACAGACCTGTCCAAAGTCATGTTTTCTGAGGCTCTAGGTTTTCCTTCATCCTAACCATCGCAACATCCAAACGTGGTACTGGGGCTTGACAGGCTGACCTATAAGTGTTCAGTGCCAGTCCCATGGAGAAGCCTGGTGGGCAGGGAATCTTGGAATCTCAGAATCTCTGTCCACTTTCCATCCAGGAAAAATACAATATAGCACTTTGTCTGAAGGCCCACTCTAGAGAAGTCTCATGAAGTAGGGGAAGGAAAACTCCACATGAAAATGGAAATCAGACATTTGTGTCCTAGCTAACATCAACATGCCACTTAAACCTCCTGCATTTGCCTCAATTTTCTTGTCCACAAAATGAGAATAATCATGTTTTGGCTTCCAGTGTCACAAAGAGACAGCTCAAGTGAAAAGGGCCCCTTAGCTGTGGAAGCACCTAATGTATACCTCTGGCATCTTCTTGAGGCCTTAGCTGTCCCATTGTTTATTCTGGACCCCTTCCACCTTCTTAGATCCACTAATGGACTACCCTACACAGGATAATTACTCTCTTAAACACTGAAAAGCTTTTAAGATCTAACCCTAAACACATTTGTCAATGAGATGGGAGTTTTCGAAAGCAAATTTTCTATTTCCCTTGGAGAATGGCTTCAGTCACACTCTCCCTTTGGTCCCTCATGAGTAAGGAAACTACTCACTGGGAGAGATAGTCACCTCAGGGGCCCAGGACACTTGCTCAGAATGAGACAAATAATCCATTTCTGATTTCTTCACCTAAGATTTTGCTTCCAAATCACTAATGTCTTTTTTCATAATTTTCATTTAATGTGTGTTCACTTAGGAATGTATTCAGTCTTTAAACAAGGCTCTTGACTATTCCCTGTCTATAATCATCAAGTGAATACACTTGGCTGATGTGCTTACAGAGTCAATCTGTCCACGTCCTCTTATTTTAATCATTTAATATTTCTAAATACAAGACCAAAGCCATCAATCGAGCAGATGGCTTTGGTATGGCTAGAACACTCAAATCCATTTGATTAATACATCATTTACAAATGCTGGAGGTTTGGATTTGCTTTTTTTAAAAAAAATTAAAATAGCTGTATATATAAATGCTTATTAACAAAACTTTTAATTAATTGCAAAATCTTACCTTCACTGCAATTTATTCCAAACAAAATCTATTCCTTACTGTGTAGTATCCAGTTGGGAACCATATGATACATTAGTTCATTAATCTCTTTCTGTTTATATACGTCACCCATTTATCATATTTTAATCTAATCCCCACCAGCAAAAGACAACAAGAGAAAAAGAGACACAAATGCTGACGAAAGTTTGTGGATGGCTAGACAAGCAAGAGGAAAAATACTGATTGACACGAAACTGAATGGGTTCCCATATTTCTCACAGTTTTTTTTTTTTTTTTTCCTTTGGTACTGGGGATCGAACTCGGGTCCTTGCGCTTGTGCAGCAGGCAACAAAACCACTCAGCTAAATCCCTGGCCCAAAGGTTCCCATATTTCTGTTACCACACCAGTCCTGGAAGTATAGAAAATTAAGGTGACATTAGGGGATCCAATAGCTTAAATTATCTCAGCTCAGAGCATTTTTTCTACTTTACTGTTATAACTCACCATCAAACATTTCCTGTGCACCAACCTCCCACAATTAATGAGACAAGATTCTAATTTCAGGGGCCAAAATCCTACAATAATGCTCTGGGTCTTCCCTCGCATACAGTTGCTTCTTCTGGCCAAGGTGCTCCTGGCTTTCTAAGAACTGACTTTCACAATTCAGGGTCTTACGATATTTAAAGTGTCCTTTTACTTAACTGATTGCCAGAGCCTATCCTGAAAACAATAAGTCCCCATGTTCTCCTTGGACTTTGAGCCATTGCTCGTTTATAACTCCCGAATGTTGGGTACTCTGCCTGTGCTGTCTGCCTCAATAGTAAGGTGTGGTGGGAGGTGCTGGTTTCAGTCTTACTTTGCCAGTATGGAGCAATGGGGAGTCACCCTCTTGGACTCTTTCCTCAGCAGTAAAATGAAAGGGCAGTGCCTACGATTCTTAGAGAAGGATGCCTGACATTCTCTGATTCTTTTCTCCTCACTCTTGCTTCCAAAACACAGACTGATTGGAAAGAAGCAGGCCCCTTGATTCAGAGTACAGCAATAGATGTGATTTACTGTGATTGTAGTGTTCCTCTTTTTATACCTCAGGTCCTACAAGGCAGAGGGTTTATGGGACTCTTCTAGATTTCCCACTCTTGGGTAACATTCACCATATGAAAAAGGTCAAGTGCAGAGATGACTGCCTAAGGACAAGAGGGCATACCTGAAAGGACTCTCAAGACATTTCTACAAAAACAGAACAAAACAAGACAAAACAAAAAACTTGAGGTATTTTCTCAGCCAGTGGTGGGAAAGCAGTAAAGGAGAGTTTCAGTGTAAGGAGCTGGAACATGTATGATGAACAATGATGAGAATGGCTACAAACCAAAACAAAAAGCTCCCTGAAGAGGAAAGTCTAGGAGGACAGCATAGAAACCAAGGGCTGAAGAGGGTGGTGATTTTTTTGTTTATAATCTCCCATGACCACTGTGAAGAAGCCATTTGTCAAAGAGCCTGGCTGGCAAGCTCTCCACAAATGTTTATTCACCTGCCCTTGTAAATTAGATGCAGGTGTCTGTTATTCTCTCCCATGGGTCCCTCCCACCACCTGCTTTTTCAGACTATCAGAGAGGGAGCCCAGGGGAAAGAAAGTCAGGGCAAGGGTGTCTGGCACAGCCTGTGCCGGAGGGCAATGGCAGGGTCTGCTTTGCTGACTGGGGTCAGGGTCATGTTCAGCACTGGCTGGGTACTCGACAAAAAGTTGTTGCCCTGGATTTTATACCTGGGTACAACTTGTTGTGGGGGGCCACCATGTTTGAGGACATCCTGTTCTAGGAGGGACAGGAACCGTGCTTGAGTTGTCCCAGACAATTCCTTTTTAATCTCAGAAGGGCTCATTCTCAGCACATCCTACAGTTATTCCTGAGAACTATGAGGGAGAAACGGGGAACTGGGTGAGTCCTAGGCCCCCAGGGAACAGCTCCAGATGTGTGCCCAGGCACAGTGTACCCACAGAGCCTTCCAGGAGCCCGGAGTCACCCTCACTCCCAACGCCAGCAGGGAGGGTGGTCAGTCCAGATCACCACCTCTTCTCAGCCCTGTAACTCACAGCTGATGGGCTCGGGGCAGGAATAGAATGATGCTACCAGAGACAATTAATTTTACATGAATTCTGCAAGTATGGAAGCTCAAAAGTGGGCAGTGTCTGGGATTGTCTCTGCCTCTCAGCAATCGCAGCAGAATTGCCTCCTTTTTGTTGATGCATCTGTCACATTTCTTGGAGTGTCCCTCTTTGGTGGTTCCCAAAGAAGATAACTAAATGTGTAGAAAAAGGTTGTACATGGAGGAGAAAGGTGACATCTTTGCTAACAATTATTTTTTTCCCTTTGGTTTTCTTTCTTTTTCTTTTTTGGTACCAGGGATTGAACTCAGGACCTTGCGCTTGCCAGACAGGTGCTCCTTTGGTTTTCTTTTTCACTATTTCACTCTTATAATTATTTTTTCCTCTGAGTGTACAAGGAAAAAATTAAGGGAATGGCTTGGAGTCTCCAAAACTGGACTTTTTAGTTAAAAATGGAAACATCTGTATATTAGTTATAATACAGTCTTTTCTTGCAACCTAATAGATAATGATATTCAAATTTATTCTCTCAGCACTCTTATCTCTCAGGTTCTTTTCATCCGTATTTTAGTGATTCACTCTAAATTTTACCTAGACATGATTTTGATAGCTTGTTGGTTCCAAAAGAAATCTCCATGTGTGCTCTCTCTTCTACAAAAGGGTAGTATCACTCACTCTAAATGACCAAGGAAGCAGATTTCCAGGCTGGGAGAACATAATGATTGGGCTATATGTTTTGAATATTTGCTATCCTAACTATATTTTTGGGATCCTGGGTGACTTTAATGTGGTTATATGTGGCCCATTGCAGGACTCAGTTATGGAGGAAAATGTGTGCAAGATGAAACAACAATTTATGACTGCCCATGGTGTCCCTAAAGAAGGTCACATAAGGATGAAAGAGGTACCATTCATGATTGTATTTTTCTTGGCTGTACTTTCTTAGGTTGTGATTTTCCTTGAAAGACAATGGGAATCTTAATATTTGATTGGGAAATTAGACTTTCTGCGCGGCAGTTGGCCTGGATAACATTTTGGAAGTAATCACTTCTCCTTTTTCATCTGCTTAGTTGCTTAGTAACAAAGACTGTGTAATTCCTTCATCATTTTATTTAGGTCAATCAATATTTGTACCTATTTTATGATTGGGGACTTGGATGATGGAGGCCTTTCAGGTACTTGAGTCATCATCTGTCTCTCTGGAGTGTCTTGTTCAAACTAATCCTTGATGTAAGGAAAAATTGACAAGACATTAAATGAGTTTAAACTTGTGCATTAGCTCCCAGTGGCGCTGATCTCCCTGAAGATTATTAAAGACAAACAAAAAAATAGCTTTTTTCAACTCAACCTCTCTTTTTGAGTACTTACTAAAGCAAGCCAGTGTTTTTAGCTTGTAACATCTAGGATGGTCCACTTCTTACCTGATCTTTCCTCCTCCAATCCCAAAAAAGGTTACTATTTAGAAAGAAATTCCACCACAGTTGCGTACTGCTTCACATGAGTACATGTACTAAGAAGAGCATAGCCCTGTGAGCATCATAAAGCACAGCTACACAAAAATAGATGATATGTCACTCCCTCAGTGTAGCCTCTGGAAGCCACCAAGAGACACGGAACATGAGCTGTATGAGGCTGTCATGGGAGTGTTTCACATCTAGTAGGAGCATGATACCTTTGGAAAAAAAAATCAATAAATCAATAAATGACAATCATGGGCTCAGGGCTGCAGCTGGACTCTGTCTTGCAAGACAGAGGAGGCCTCTGCCTTATAGTGTGCATCAAGCCTGTTGCCCAGGGGATACTCCTTAAAGCAACACTGGCCAGTGTCCCTACGACCTTGACTGCTATTCTTTGCTCCTTTAGCTGGCCAGAATGTTCTTGTCTGAGGATGAAAACTTTCTTCTCCTCTTTCGCTTGGAAGCCCCCTTGGACAGCAGTGTGGAGTTCATGCAGGTGAGTGTTGTGCTGCAGCCACTGCAGTCCCAAGAAGACTGAGCAAAGAAGCCTTCAGGAGCAAGTAGGGTTGCCCCTGAGCTGCAGATCCTCTAGTGGGCTCAGCCAGGTTTGCTAAGAGTGGGGTGTAGAGCAGGGAGGGCTGGCACAAGCAACAGGGACAGCACATGTCCTGTCCAAAGCCAGTACCCCTGCGGAGCTCCAGGGAACTTTGCCCTTTGAGAATTCTGTCTGGAAATCCAGCCTGTCTGTGGAACTCACTGTAGTTGTGAAGGCACAATGCAGTCAAAACATAATCTACCCATGTGCTGATCTGCTTGCAACCACTGTGCTGGGGTAGAAGCTATAGACAATATCAGTGGTCCCTCCGGCTTCCTTCTTCTGGGGGACTGCCTCTGGTTGTTTCTGCTCTGTTAGAGAAAACCACCCATGGGCTCAGATCACCACTTTTGTCCTGCGCCCAACTCCTGAAATAGTCGTCATGCTCCCATTTAGAAATGATAGCGTCTTATCCTTTGGCACTATTTTGTTTGGCTTCATGTAAAATTGGACAAGCACCTGCATAGACAGTTCGCAGAAGAAATTTGCATAGACCATAAATGGATACCAATAACCCCCACAAAATGTAATTTAAAATAAAATAAAATAACTAAGTTTTTACAATCAAAGTGGTAAAGATTTTAAGGGATCCATAAAAACCCACAGTTCTGGGCCAGGGATTTAGCTCAGTGGTTCTGCTGCCTACCTTTCAAGCACAAGGTCCCGAGTTCAATCCCCTGTACCAAAAAACAAACAAACAAACAAACAAACATCCACAGTTCAATTAAGGAAGCCCTGAGATTGTCAAGGATGCTCTGCTAAAAGCCATGTCATGTGGAATAATTTTCTGGAAAGTAATTTTGCAAAAATTTAACTAGGGTCCTTTCAAATTTCACTGTCTGTGGGGCCAGGGATTTAGCTCAGTGGTTTTGCCGCCTGCTGTGCAAGTGCAAGGACCTGAGTTTGATCCCTGGTACCAAAATAAATAAGCAAATAAATAAATAAATAAAATTTCACTGTCTAGTGTTACTTTTTAAAGACTTAATAATTCTACTTCTCCAAGCATCTTTCTTAGACCCCTAATCAAAGACATAGAGCAAAGTTTTTTCTGTATGATCACGTTTGTTAAAGGTTGCAGCGTAAATTTAAAACTGAAAATAATATAAAAGCCTAACACTGAATGAAGAATGAGGTAAACTATGATACATTTATATGATTTATTCATTCTGCAAGTACTCATGAGTACTCATGTGTATGCTTGGAATGGTTCTAGGTGCATCAGGTTTAGTAGAAAAAGATCCCCTCTGACTATCACACGTCACTAAAGATCAGATTCCCAAAGAACAGCTTATGGCAAGGAGCTTTGTTAAGAAACAAAACTGTGTATGCAGTGTGATCTTAATTTTGTTTTAAAATGCATTTATCCTCACATTTGCACATATAAGATGAGTAATACACACAAGACAAATAATGATTGCAAATGGTATGATTTCAGATGATTTTCATATTCTTTGTATTTTTGTATTTTCCATTTGTATGTAGAATCATAGTTATTTAAGTTACTTTAATAACATTTTAAAAATGCTTGTAATTTTGTTTAAAATGCTCATAGAAAATTTTAAGTGAAGGGCCAGGGATTTAGCTCAGTGATTTTGTTGCCTGCCTTGCAAGCTCAAGGTCCTGAGTTTGATCCTCTGTATCCCCCCCCCCAATTTTTTTTTAAGTGAAAAAAACCCAAACTAGTCATGTGTAGGGCATTAGGACCAGCAATTAGGTTTTGCTGTGTAAGTAATCAAAGCATGAGAGGAAGAAACCACATAGAAATAGTAATTATCTCTGGGGATTATAAATTCTACTTTGAGTTTCTGAACATTATAAATTTCTACTTTTTGTATTTCATTAGTTTTGTACAATAAGTATGGCTTATTTTTTAAATCAGAAAAAAGTATTAGTATGCTAGATCTTGCGCAGTCTAGAATAACTGCAAGAAATGGAAAGAGTAAATAGTATGCGGAAGCTTTTTATCTTTTTAAAAAATATATTCTATTTTCCCTTCCTTTCTAGTTTGTAAATTTGTTTGTGTAAAGAAGAATTTTCCTGGGCTGGAGATTTAGATCAGTGGTTTTGCCACCTGCCTCACAAGTGCAAGGTCCCAAGTTTGATCTCCAGTACAAAAAAAAAAAAAGAAGAATTTTCCCTTTCTCTGAAGAACGTCTGTTTTGCAGATGTCATTGTGGATTTTTGAATTCTTTTAAAAAATTAAATTGGTTATAACCTATTATACCCTGCACATTTTATTAAATTCTAAGTTAATGTCTTTGTTCACCAGAACCATAAAATCTTTTTTTTTTTTGGTACTGGGGATCAAACTCAGGACCTTACGCTTTTGAGGCAGGCAGCGGAACCATTGAGCTAAACCTCCGACCCAGAACCATAGGATCTTAATGTCCAACTTCAGCTCAAGTGCCATTATAGTATAAGACATTATTTCTGTTCTTTTCTCTCTCTTTGTTTTGTTGTTGAGAAAGAGTGTCACTATGCAGTTCAGGCTGGCCTTGAACTCATGGAGATCCTTCTGGTTCAGCCTCCCGAGTGCTGGGATTACAGGTGTGTGCCACCACACCCAGCACAAGATACTATTTCTATCTTGTTTTCTTTAATCCCACACATTTTTAGCAGTCAACATTTATTTCAGTTTGCCCACATATTTGCCATTATCGTTGCTGGCTATTCCTTTTTGTATCTTGGATGTCCTTCATGTTTCACCTTCTTCCTAGCATACAACCTTTCCTAAGAGTCAGTTGGTACCAAACTATTTCTGGTTGTCTAGAAGTCTCTTTACTTTGCCTTCATTCTTTAATGATAGTCCTGCTAAATATTCACATAAAAATCTTTGGCCTTCCAAGGACCCAACTGTAGTAAACTCTAAGATCATTTAGATAGAGAATACTTGAAAAATAGCATTTAAGAAGCATGCAAAATGTTTTAAAAATTATTTGAAATTTTCATAGTTTTGGTCTATTCACCTAATAAAAGTTAGAATATAAATCGCACTTAACTTATAGCTTTGTAAGTTTAGCTAAATTCGGGCCTAAATGACAGAGGCTGAAAGGAGTGATGTTCCTGAACTGTTCTCCCTAAATAGCAGCATCAGATCAACATCTCCCATTCTCCCTACAGTGTCTGCAGTCAGGGCCCCGACTTGAAATCAGGTCCCTGCAGTCGGTAACATGGACAACCTAGCTAGGACCTAAACAGAATCTTGTCTATTAAAAAACACAACTACCTTGTGCTACTTTTCATTTTGTGTAAGTGTTAAGAAGCGTACAAAATGATGAGTCTTGTCTATGGAGTAATCAGAAGTGGTTACAGTAACAGCATTTGTCCAAGAAAGCAGTTCCTCAAAGACTTCTAGCTGTTTTGTCATCTGGTTCAGAATGCAATCGTATTTTCAGCTAGAAGAATGCTGATCTCAAACCAAGGAGAGGGACAGCTTGTCAGAAGCAGTTTGTTCCCTCTCCCCAGAGCCAAGACTGTTTAGGCGACTTTTCTGCAGATTGTTATCAATATTGTTTAGTTCGGGGCCTGGGATTTAGCTTAGTGGTGCCACCGCCTGCCTCGCAAGGGCAAGGTCTGGAGTTCGATCCCAGGTACTGCCCCCCCCAAATATATATATATATATATATATATATATATATATATATATATATAGCTCAGTTCATCCTTTCATTAAGATACTGCAACGTGGAGTTCTGTAAAGAGATGATTCAGTCTGATTTCCCACCTTGTGTGGCACCCAGGATTTGTCTCTTGTTTACCACAAGTCCGACTGTCTGATGACACTGCAGGCTGTGTCACCTGGGCCCAGCACATACACCTGGAGTGGGCTTTGGTTCCACTTCACACCTCTCTGGGTTTGTGCCTCCCTATCATGTGGGTCTTGTAGGAGTCCTCTCACTTTCTTGCCAGCTCAGCTGTGTATTTAAGGTGTTGTTTTTCAGTGTTCCGCATTTTTAAGTGGTTAGTGCAGAGAAGGTTTCTTAGTTTGTAATATTGCTCAAATTGAAGTCCTTTCCTTCTTATCTTTCTATTTTGAGCTTCTCCAAAGAACCCTAGCAATGTGATCTTCATGAATTTGAGTTCAGTCTGAACAATTGCTGTCACCAAAGGAAGCCCAAAATTCCTTGTAAAAAAGCTTATTTGTATTCAGTTAAGAACTGTTTTCAGATACCTAAGCATAGGAAATAACAGCAATAAGTCAACCCCAAAGTATTGGGGGATAAATGGACTAATGATCTTTGTGTATTTCAGATTTGGCGCAGATACGATGCGGACAGCAGTGGCTTCATATCAGCTGCTGAGCTTCGAGTAAGTGTCACTGGGCGAAGGGGACTGTCACGGTGAAGTGCTGCTTTGTTTATCATTGGGAATTTGATTAATAAAAAACATGAGTTTGCTTTCTGTGGCCCCCCAAAAAATGGATTTGAATTTTTTACATTTGAAACAATGTATTCATGTTTGGAAGATTTACAAAATTCAGGTTACATTGCTGTCTTTGGGAAAGAGGCATAACTGAGCATTTAGAATACTTTTTTTCACCCCAGGGGCCATTTTCTGGGTCCCATGAGTTCTCTTTAAACAGTGATAGCTCTGCAATTATGAATTGATTGCTTGTTAAAAGCGTTTTATTTCCTCCTTGAAACAGACAAACAGGCCTCTAGAGACCTTTGCAGCTTATTTACTTGCTGAATAAATGTCACTTTTCTCTTGATGTCACAGAACTTCCTCCGAGACCTTTTCTTCCACCACAAAAAGGCCATTTCAGAGGCAAAACTGGAAGAATACACAGACACCATGGTGAGTCACAGAGAGTGACTTGCAGGATGGTGGCACTTGGCGGCCTCCTCCAGCCCTTGGGACTTGCTTGTAGACTGAATGAATGCATGAGAAAAACCTCATTGCTGGGGAGCACTGGGTAAAATTGAGCTGTTTTAGCCCCTCTCAACCTCAGGAACAGATTGCATGAAAGCCTCACTTGTTTCTGGGGAAACCAGGAAACTCCAGGTGACATTAGGTTTCTAAGCACCTAGACAGCGACTTCCATGTTAATTAGTCACACAGCAATGAGTAAGCAGGGACCTAGTCTGTCAGACGGACGCTGCTCCCTGCCGACGTAGTGGGTGACTCTCAGCACTGAGTGCGCTGACCTGGAGTAGCGGAAAGTCAGGCAGATGGAAGATATGTGTCTTTCCTCTGCCACTTACTCTATCACCTAGGAAAAGTGTCAAGCTTCTAAGCTTTGTTTACTTATCTGTAATATGAGACCTAAGGGTACCTCATTACTTTGAGGCAAAGGGACTCCATGCAGGTAGAACGCCAAGTTGAGGGCTGGGGATTTAGCTCAGTGGTTCTGCCGCCTGCCTCAAAAGTGAAAGGTCCCAAGTTTGATCCCCGCACCAAAAAAAAAAAAAGAACACCAAGTTGTGTGTGTCTGGGACAGAATCAGTGCACATGTTTGCTCTCCCTGTAGTGCAGTGGTACCGTGAAATTGTCCTTAGTTGGTTTCAGCAGATGCAACAATGAGTATTAAATCGTTTTGGCTGTAAAGGTACAGCCAGTCAGAAGGTAATTGACACTGACAAGTTGTAGCACCAAACAAACATCAAAATGTTTCGAGTACCAAACTCAAGTTTCAAAGCAGTTAAGTACAGAGCTATGACTGTAGTTGTGTCCTCATTGTGAGTATTTCACAATCCTCTCATGGTGCCCTTGTCCCAAAGAAAGCTGAGACTATTTCAGTGTGAAGTTCCCTGCCTTTGAGAACTCGGGCTCATACTCGGTTTTGCTACCTCACACAATGCATTTCTCCCAGCACTAGCCAACAATTCCTGTGGAACTGGCTTCTCCACTTAGTGTCTTCTCATTCCCAGCTCTGCACTTCAGCTCATCAGATCTGCATCTTTTAGTAAGGAAGCAGTGTGCTGACCAAGGCTTAACTGTGTACTTGTGAGATCGTTACAGTTATTATGTAACGGTTCCTGAGCAGACTGATCTCACTGAGCCTTGGGTTGGAGAGTCAGGGGTGCAGACCACTGAGAAGAGAGTATGGGCTTCTCTCACAACGTGAGCCCCTAAGTTGATCGGCAGAGGCTTGGAGCTGGTGTTTCCCAACACTGAAACTCACTTTAAAGGTCATGTGACTAAGAAATGCCAAAGATCGGGCCGGGGATTTAGCTCAGTGGTTCCAGTGCCTGTCTCAAAAGCACAAGGTGCTGAGTTCTATCCCTGGCACCAAAACAAAACAAAAAAACCCTTTGCTTGATCATTTTGGGCTGGGGATTCAGCTCAGTGGTTCTGCTGCCTGGACCACAAGCACAAGGACCCGAGTTCAATCCCTGGTACCAAAAAAAAAAATATGCCAAAGGTATCAGTTGTACTGGAAGCTAACCTGCCCTGGTTTTTAGTCCTGGGCCCTCTTTGCCTTGAAACCTGGACCCCACTATTCTGAATGCTACTTCCTGTCATATGATCTGCCCTGGGAAGGAAGAAAGTGTTCTGGACCATGATCATTTATAAATGCCCTGGATAGGAGAAAGGATGATGTCAAGGGGAGAATTAAATCCCAGGACAGGATCTCAATTAAGGAAGCAAATTGGCTTCTTACTATGTCTATTTTTTTTAATAGCATGCAAAGTGATACTCAAAATCCTGAATAAATACGAGCATGGGACTAAAGGTCAAGTGCAAAGTTCCGCAGAAGGAGGAAGCAGTTTTCTGGTCACAAGATGGGTCACTAGGTCCTTTCGACCTAAGCTGCAGGGAGCCCTGCAATAGAATGAACAATATAAGCAGGAAATTTGATGGAAATAGCCAAAGGCCAGAACAACAGGAGATTCTTTTTCTAGTTGAGCATATTTAATTTCTTAACATTTTAACAATATTTATTTTATATCCTAATTTCTTTCTCTTTTTTTTTGGTACCGGGTATTGAACTCGGGACTTTGCGCTTCCAAGGCAGGCGCTGGAACCATGGAGCCAAATCCCCGGCCCTATCCTAATTTCTTAGTCCTTAATTAAAGTGATACAGTTTTAGGAAATAATTGCTCCCTTCCTTTTTTTGTTGCGCATGTGCTAGCAAAGTAGGAAAAAGAGACTATGAAAGAATAAGCAAAGAATGTAGGAAATGCAAAGATGGGAAAAGAAAAGTGCGTGTTTATATGAACCCTTTTACTTTTATTTTTTTTTTGTTTTTTTTTTTGTTTTTATTTTTTGAACCCTTTTAAGAGAAGCAGTATCAACCCACAAAGTTCTAGGAGGACACTGTAAAGTGTTTCACAGAATTCATCTGGAGCCACATTTAAAACCCACAAGTTACATAGCATGGTAGTGTGGGCTTCTTTTCAGACATCATGCATATATTTTTTTCTCACTTTTCAAGCCGCATAATGACATTGTTCATCAAGCACTGTTAGTGCATTATTCAGCAAATACTTTGATCACATAAATCAACCTTGGTTAGCAGAGGGCAATCAGCTGCCATGTGCAGTTCCTTCTTTTAAGTGAAACAGCTCTATGCTTAGAGCTCTGTGTCACAGGAACTTCTGGAAGTGCACTCCTATTTCAGCTGGGTTTGCAGTGCACCTGCCACCTGACTGTGGATAAATTAAGTGACACCTTGGTTAAAGGTATGTGTATACCAGCTCCTGGTACAATTAGCTAATAGCTCATCCAGACAGTAAATGTAAATGAAAGCTCTTTTAGCTCTTCCCAGTTCCTCTGGAGGTTTTGATCTAAAGTCTTTGGCTGAGTGCCACACAGCAGTAATAAATACTGTGCTTTGAACATGGCAGAATGTGTCTCACAAGAGGCTTGCTCCCTAATTCAACAGCTCTTACAGTTCAGCCTTCTGGAACACCTGCGTGCTGGGCACATTTTTAAACATTGATGTAGCAGAATATTAGCACTGGCTGTTGCTATGTCACTTTTATTCACTTATAAAGCATGAACTATGCAAAATGAATAGATTCACATTTTGCATCTTTAGCTTATTTCCCGTATTTTCTAGCATATGAAGCACTTTGACTTTGAAGGCCTGTCCTCATTCCCTACTAATAATACTAAACTACTTTCTGATTGCTTAATATATTGTAGCTATATTTTTTCCTACTTTTCTTCATCTGCCTCTTGCTCATCCTTCAAGATTCAGTTAGATATTGTCTTGCCCCGAAAAGCTTCTTCCATAGTGAGTCCCAGGATCCCTTCTCCAGGTCCCATTCATTTAATTCCTCCCCCAAATATTCATTAAATATTTACCATGCCTCAGGCACTGTTCAAGTCACTGGGGATTCAACAGGGAGCAAAATTGGCAAAGAAAAGACTGAGGAGAAACAGTATATGTAATAAATAATAAATCATGTTGCATGATAGAGAGTAATGAGTGTTGTGGAAAAAATGGAGTTGTAGAGCCTGCTGGGGATGTCTGTGGTCCAGGGCAGCTGCGGTGAGGGCTGGGGAGAAGGTGTAATTTCCAACAGGTTGCCCAAGGAAGGCAAGAGGTGAGGAAGGACTACGGTAGAGCTAGCACAGGCCAGAGGGCAGACACATTTGAGATATTTTGGAGCAGCGAGAGCCAGTGTGGCTGGAGCAGAGTGAGCAAGGATGAGACTAACCAGTGTCCAGACCACGTTGGGCTTTTAGGCGCTTGTGAGAACTTGCAGCTCTGTCTGGGCAAGACGGGGGCTGCTAGAGGGTCTGAGGCAGAGGATGTCACCATCTGGCTGCTGTGCCGAGAAGAGCTTGGAATGGAACGGACAAGACTGGAATCAAGAGGACTCATAAGCTGCCCTTGCTTCCACCCAGGTGAGAGATGGCAGCAGGGGCCTCCAGCTTGGGATAGAGAAGTTTGTGGGATGGAATTGACAGGATTTGCTGATAGAACATGTGAGTCTGGGATGGCACTGACACAATCCATGTGTGGGTATGGTGCCATGCCAGCCTGTGCCTCCTTGAGGGCAAGGACAGCATCTTTTCTCCATGTGCCAGCCCACAAATGGGCTAGGCACATAGTAGGCAACTTAGTGCAAATTAACTTGAATTTTCCATTCTTATCTAATAGCGAGCTATGACTAAACCATGGCAGAATCTTGCCCTGCACTCCCGTTATAGCTCTTGCTCCCCTGGTTTGCCTGGAAGATTGCAGATTGTACATCCCAGGCTTCACACACGCTGTCTCCAAGTAGTGCCTCAAGTCTGAAATTCCTTTTTTCTTTTCCCTTAAAGTGGACTCTCCCCAGAAAGGGAGCCTGGCAGTGCTGGCGTGCATCCATGTGATAGTCTACTTTCATGGAACATCAACCAGCACATATTCTGCTATTGAGTATTTTAATCATAATAATTGTGTTCACTTTATACTGAGCTGATTTTGAAGCATTTTCAAACATCTCATTTGATTCACACCAAATCACATAAAACTCCCTCTCTACCAAATGAAACTTCCGAGGATTATAGATTTTAACAGGTCAAATGTGTAAAGAGAGGAGTGGAAATTCACAACTCAATCTGCCTTGAAAGCCTGTTTTCCACTGTCACATTCTTGTCTCAATGTTGAAATTTTACGTTGTTAAAAAGAAAATTTTCAAAAGAGGGAGAGCAAGGCTCTACAGACAAGTCGGGAAGAGGACATCCTGGGAAGGGGGCCGGGGATTTAGCTCAGTGGTTTTGCTGCCTGCTGTGCAAGTGCAAGGACCCAAGTTTGATCCCCGATACCAAAAAAAAAAAAAAAAAACAATCCTGGGAAGAAATAGAAGAATCAGGTAATTATAAATCAAGTGAGGGAACCTGGATTGTCTAAATAGCTTTAAATATAAGACAATACAGGAACCACAATAGGATTTATTACCCAGAAAAAAAGATTTTTCTTAGCATAAAGTTCCTAATAATCCAAAGAATTGACAGTTTATTAAACACCAAGCAGAAAACAAATTAATGAAAGGCAATGGGAAATAAAGAACAACACAATAGTTCTGATGAAGACAGAAACTGCCATTCAGCTGGGGAAGGGAGGGGAGAGAGGAGTGAATGGTGCCTACATACAACCCCAAAAGCTCTCATTCAGACAGCCCCCCATCAAAGGAGGGGGCCAGGGAGGAGGCTGTGAGAGTTCAGAAAGTCAGTGCAGTCTCTGGCTTAAAGGACCTGGTGTGGCGTACACTCAGCCTGGCACTCTGAGTTGGTACAGCCATTCTCTTAATAACCTCCAGGCTTAAATCTAAGGAACCACTAATTGGCAGCATCTTGCAGCCGCATGCCCAGAGCTGAAGAAACCTTGTGATGTGTAAGTCTTGATGATGTAGAGTTTAGATCCATTGTAGCATTCTGGGATCAGGGGGATCAAAGAGGTCTTGTCCATTGGCTGAGACATTACTATTATTCTGTGTCTGTTTCACTGCTAAAACATCATAGCTGTTCTGCTCAGGTGTGCTGCAGTTAAACACTCATTTTGTTTGAAATCAACCCCTGGAGCTAGGGCCATGACTAAAATAACTCTCCTCAAGCAGCCCCTTATATCCTCTTTATGCACTGAGATGATTGCTAAGGAAGTCTGCTGAGTCTCTGCCCAAAGATCTGTGTTTGATCAGAAGATGAAATGAGTTTGATTTTGGCCAATCTTTTTCATTCCTCTCTAAGTTGCAGAGGAGGCCATACTTTCCAATGAACAGATTTTAGAATAGGACTACTGGGCTGGGGATTTAGCTCAGTGGTTCCGGCGCCTGCCTTGCAAGCGCAAGGTCCCAAGTTCAATCAATCCCTGGTACCAAAAACAAAACAAAACAAAACAGAACAATAGAATAGGACTATTGATTTTTTAAGGACTTCTTCCTTTTCCCTAGAGAACTTTGAGTGTATTAACTTTTAGAAATAAACTCTTGAAAATGACTTCTACATCCTGAGCTCTAAGTGACTCACCAAGTGTGAAATCACATTACTGCTCCTTTAATGACTTTTTATTGAACAAGGAACACAGTCATGGTAACACTACGTTAAAGCTTTGGTTCTAAGGTTTAGCATAAAATGCTAAATGGATTCAAATTGACCTGAATAAGGATTGACACATTGGAAAACTCCCTAAGTGTGACTAATGAATGAGTCATGCCAAACAGCCAATCAGGAGAGAGAAGCTGAGGTCTCACACATTGTCTTACCCTGATTCCTAATTAATGTTCCGGAAAAGGAAGGAAATAAAACACTGTTGTGATCCTGAAGCAGGATGTGCTGCCAGCAGTGGACAGGGAATGATTAGCTGCCTGGCTAGAACATTATTAGATAATGTTTAGTTTGGTGAATGTAAGCTAATAACCCTGGGAGATGTTAAGTTCATGTACCAAATGAAAGCACAGAACTTGAAATATTGTAAAGCAACAAATTAAATTCTGAGACTTTGACAGACAAAGGGAATTATATGTGGTTATGCTGGCCCCCATTCTGTACCCTGGTCTTGACTCTCATCCTTCCTACCTGGATTAAAGTAGCCACCTCTGGCTTGCTTCCCTCCTAGATCAGGGCACACACCTCTCTGAGCCAGATCAACCTGAGACAGGTCAGGGCTCAGTCCTGAGGTATCTCCTCTTCCTGTGTCTACCGTTGCTCTACAGAGGATATAAACTGTTGTTTGGATTTAAGTCCTAGCTAAAGACTGACAACCTCTAGTGTGTATCACTGGCTCAGACCATTTCTCTGAGCTCCTTGAGTGTGCTTGGGTGTGTATCACCATGTCTAGATGCATCTCAAACTTAGCATGTCTAAATTGACATCCTGAACTCCACTCACAAACCTGCTCCACTGGGGTGAACTTGACCTTTCAGATTTTTCAAGGCAAAACTCTTGAAAGCATCTTTAATGCCTCTTTCTCTATCACTCCATATCTAATCAGCCGATCCTACTGGATACTATATTCGTTCATTTTTTGTTGCTATAACAAAATATCCCCTTTAAGGTAAAAAATAACTACTAAGAATGGTTTCCAAGAACGTTGTTGAATGAAAAAAGCAAGCTGCAAAAGAGTATATAGAATATGGTCCTATTGGCAGTAGGTTCTATCTATTGGTAGGTAGTATGTGTGTGTGCACACATTTTAGAAGTTTCTAGGATACAAGGATTCTTTGAGTGGTCATTACCTCTAGAGTAGGTAAGGGAGGGATATTGTATTCTTCCTGCTGGATATGTGTGTATTTTTCACTTCTGTCATATATCCTACTTTAATGCTCAATTACCAGTTGTTTAAGAAATTCACAGATTGGTTCCTCTATCACTAGACAATAGTTATGTTTTGGTTCTATTGTGTGAGAAACTATCAACTGAAGAGAACTACTACTAATCCAGTAGTGATTTAGGTAAATTTATATTTCACAATAACTATTATGTCTATCAAGATCTGAAAAGTTATAAAGAAACATATTAACCAGTTTAGGGAAAATGCTGGGTAACTCAGTTCCTAAGATATATCTTTCCTGAGAAGGGAACTACCATTCACAAAATTTTAAGGAGTTTGTAAGACATTGTACTCCATTTCTGGGCACACTTATAGTGCTTTCATTACTTAACTTTCTTATTGTTGGGACACAATATTTGACACCCATAACTTAAAAGAGGAGAGGTTTAATTTAGCTCATGATTTCAGGGGATTCAGTCCATGGTCATCTGGCTCCAAGTTAGAAACATCATGGTGGAAAGGTGTGGTAGAACAAAGATGTTTAGTTCATAGTGGCTAAGAATGAGTGCAGGGGAATAGCATCAGAGAGGATGAGGCCAGGGATCAGACATAGACTCTAAGGCTGCACCTTCATGACCCCAGACACACCCAGAAGTGTGCTCTACCAATCTTCTGAGTGGCTCCCAAGCCAATCAAGTTGATGCACTCAAGCTTACTTATCACAGCAACTACTTATAGTTCTACTGGAAATGGTGACCTCTGAGCAAGGGACTGGGAAAGCAACAGTAGAGGTGAGGATGTTCTGTAAGATCCTCACAACCCTACTGCAGATACCCTTCCAAAGGGAATCCTACCCCCAACTGTCATAGCTCTCCAGGAATGAATTAGTGCCAAGAGGAGGAAAAATACTGAGGCCCATGTTTCTTTTAACTCAACAAATTTTGGATGACTACCACACGCAGGCTGTTGTCCCGGGTACTTGGGGCATATCATAGACAAAACAACCATACTGTCTAGCACTTATCAACATTTCATCTGGATCCTGTCTATGACCCTGGACATGTTACCACACCTTTATGCCCTTGTCCTCAGCTGCTCAGTGCAGAAGAAGCAGGCCTATGGGTAATGTGCCTGGTGAACTACATGTAGGTGGTAATGGAACATCCAGCCCCAAATCCCACCCAAGCAGTAGGTGGGGCTGGATGTAGTGTCATGTTTAAGGGACACAATTGGACATGTTGTATGTCCAAATGTATAAAAATATGACCTATGTCTTAAGAGATTCTACGATATAAATGTTCGGTGCCAGTGTTTGGGGAGAATGGGCTTTCAAATTCACTTGAAATGAAAACTGATTTGGAGAGGGAGAAAGGATAGAAGACTAGTGTATTTTTTTAAGGCAAAAATCTGTTAGATATATTTTAAGATTTTTTTCATTGGCTTTTCCCTATGAAGCTTCCTTATATAGATATGTTTAGAGATATTCTGCAGCCTTAAAGTGTTGTGACATCACCAAATTCACTCACATTCCAACTCAGCTCTGAAAATAAGTGCATCTCCTTGATTTTGCCTGAAACAATCTGGTCTTCCCGATTTGTGCTTAGTGAAGACATTTTTAACTTTGAGTGCTGTCTCATGTAAGCAACGTCTGCTCTAATAATGTAATCAGGGACTTTGGGCAATAGTGAGTTTCTTCATGAGAGGAGAAGCTCAGCTCAGTTCCTTGCCTTCATGGAAACATGAAATTTCTTCTTTACACTACAGGGAGTACTTAGGATATTGGACCTCCAGACTTGATTGTTGATATGCTGTGTGGGGGCTAATAAAATAATTAGAAAATCCTGAGTCAAAGCAAAAACCAAGATTTCAAGCTTGTAATCAGTATGCAAAATCCCATTATGCCTTTCAAAAATGGATAGTTACTTCTTATATCTACCAAATCATTGTGGGTTTCTTCCCAAACACATGGTAGGGCTGTACTGCTCACCCCTTTGAAGTTAGGTGTGGCCAACAACTTGCATTGGATGATGACATTTTAATCACTGAGCATTTGCCATTCTCTCTTTTTGCCATGGCAACGAAGAATGTTGACAGAGAGTAGCTACTTTGTCACTCTAAATTTCAGAGTGCAGACTACATGGAGTAGCTCCCAGCCAACCCTGGGTTCTTATATAACACAAGCAAGAAATGATCTTGTATTGTGCTAGAGATTTAGGGGGCTTAGTTACTATGACCATCCTAATACAGAAACTAAGATGCAATTTCCTTTTGTAGCAAATACCAATTTCACCCAAGCAGATACGATCCTCAGCCAATTAAGGCAAATGTGTAATTAGAAGGGCAAAATAAGGAAGTGCTTTACTAACTTTCAGAATGAAATCTTGTTACTAGTATTTCTTGCAACCATATTCCTTTCTGCATTTCAGATGAAAATCTTTGACAAAAATAAAGATGGTCGGTTGGATCTCAATGACCTGGCAAGGTGAGTGGCAACAACATCATGGATTTGGAAACATCTTTCTAGGGGTTTGATGACAAAATGTGTGTCCTTTTAAATTGGAGTTCAAGTCTCCCCTGGAGACCGTAGACTAGGTGCATCTTACCAAGTAAACTGCAGTGGCTCTGAATCTTTTGGGCTAACAGATTCCTTTGTGAAGATAATGAGAGCTCTTTCTCTCCAAATGCACAATATACAAAATTTTCATAAAGTTTCATGAATGGGTCATAAGCAGATTCTGCCCTCTGAGGTCAGACATTCATGGTCCCATATTAGGGTCCATGACAAAACACACTGTGACCCCATTCCCTGGCTTCAGGAACACTGAGCAGTTAGTTCAGGACAAAACTAACAACTGAGGCTAGCTCCAGCTCAGTGCTCTCTGGCCTTTCAGTGCTGGGGTATCCTCAGAGGGCATCAAGTGCCAAAGAGTATTGCAGGAGGAGGAGAAGAGGAGAGGATAAGAGCCAATGAGGCCCCGTGTACAAAAATGCTTCTGTGAGTTTAGTGTGACATGCGGCTGGGCATCACCTTGTGTACCAGGCCACTTTTTGTTGCTATAATAAAATACCCAAGGTAGACTACCTTATAAAGAAAAAAGTGTTATTTAGCTCACAGTTTTGCAGGCTGGAAGTCCAAAGAGCATGACATAAGTCCTGGCAAGGGGCCCTCTGACTGTACCACACCACGTGTGTATCTCTGTGTCTGTGTGTCTCCTCCTTTCTATAAAGCCACCAGGATTCAACATGGGCTCTTATCAAGCCTAATCACTTTCCAAAGGCACCACCTCTAAACAATATAGTTGGACTAAGATTGCACCCTCTTACTTCTGTTAACATAGATCTTGAAATTAAACTTCTGCCTGAGTTCAGGGGTGGGTGAGCTGAGGGGCATCCTTATTTAAACCATAGCAGCATTTTTGTCAAGGCTGACTGCCCCCAAACAACATGCAAGTGTTTGCAAAACAGAAAGAGTCTGAGCAGGTGGTCAGATTTTGGAATCACTGGGTGCAAAATACATGGATATAACTGTAGCCCTATGGGGGAGCAATTGTAAATCCAAGTGCCTCAGGATCAGTCTCGGTGGCAACTGTGAACTGGATGGTGACAGGACTTAGGGTGGCAGCAGATGTAGCCAGGGGAGAGGAATTGCATGGACCAAAGGTCATATTTTCAGTGGCAAGAAGTTAATGTGAGCACGTCACAGCAGGTGTAGTTTTTGTCCGGTAGCAGATACTACCTGCACCAGCTGAGTGTTTTCTTGGCAGCTGCTTATGCCAGGTTTTGAGGGGTCTGTGTGAAGAAAGAAACACCAGGAAGAATCACTCCTTAGCAATGACCATGGCATTGATGCCAGCACACAGATAGACTTCTACCCATGCCTCCAAGGAGCTATGAGGCAGCCGTTGTGTCCTCCACAGATACTTCCCCAGGATTTTATCTTCCACTTTAATGATGAACAGACCAGCCATAAAGAGATGAAAGTGCTTCTCCCAGAGGCCCAAGGCAGGAGGAATCCCGGCCCCTAGTGTTGCCTCTGGCTGGGTCCCAGGCTTTCTTATCTCTTACATTCTAGGTTGTGTCATCTGGGAAAGATTCTGCTAACTTCTCCTTTCAATGGAATGTTTTTGGTACCAGACTCAAACTCAGGACCTTGCACTTTTGAGGCAGGCACAGTGCCTCTGAGCTAAATCCCAGGCCCAGTGGAATGTTTAATCCATATCAATTTAACATAATTAGTGATAAGACAGGGTTTATATTTGCCATTTCACCATTTGTTTTCTTCTTTTCTCTATTCTTCCCTACCACCTCCTTTATGTTAAGTATTTTGTAGAGTGCTCTTTTAATTTCTTTATTTTTTAAGTTATTTTCTTAGTGGCTCCTTGAGGGATTACAATTAACATCTTAGTTTAGGACAATCTAATTTGGGTTTAATGCTAATGTAATTTCAATATTATATTAAAACTTTATTTCTGTATTGTTCAGATCTCTCCCTCCTCCTTTGTGTTGTTCAAATTATGTAATTATAGACCTATCAACATAGATTTTTCTTTCTCTTTCTTCAGCCCTCCCTTCCTCCTTCCCTTCTTTCTTTCCTTTCTGCCTTTCTCTCTGTCTCTGTCTCTCTCTGTTTCTCTCTGTTTCTGAGTCTCTCTCTCAACAAGATCTCACTCTGTTGCCCACACTGGCCTGAAACTCCTGGGCTCAGGGGATCTTCCTGCCTCAGCCTCTTGAGTAGCTGGGACTCCAGTCATGCACCACAATGTCTGGCTCACAGATTTTAATTATTGCTTTATGAAGCTGACTTTTAGATGAGATAGCAAAAAAAAAAAGTTACAAAGAAAAATACATTTATGTTATCTTTTGTATTTGTTTATATGGCTACCCCTACTGGGATTATTTCTTTATGTGGTTTCAAGTTTCTGTCTAGTGTCCTTTCATTTCAGGCTGAAAGACTACCTTTAGTTTTTATTATAGGATATATTTATTAATGATGATGGTTTTTGTTTTTTAATTACTTAGGAACATTTCTAAACTAATTCCATAAAGTCTGTATTCTTTGTTATGATCTCTGCTCACCCCAATGCTCAGTTCATGATTGGACAGAGATTTTAAATGCCCAGAACCAATAAGTCTCCCAGACTTTCCTAAGGGGTTCTGTGTACGTGCTGGCCCAAGTCAACTGCCATGATGTTCATTGTTATTACCAAGAGTCAGCCATTTTGTTTTTTGTTGTCCTGTCTTTCTGTTCAGAATAAGCACTCCCCCAGATTGCTGCAATACTTTATTTTCTAGAGTTCTGCAAAGTTATTCTGATCATTCTTTCCCTTTTTCCCATGGCTTTTACAGAAGAGGAAATTTTTGCAAGCTCATACTTTGCCATTTTCCACTAAGTTGAATTTTTAAGCATCTCTCTATGGTAACTAGTAATCTCTATGAAAACTTTTCTCCACTAATCTGTTTCTATGATGTAGGAATTCTGTATTTCAAGCACCTATACTATTCTCCAGGGTAATCTGGAAGACACTTATTCTTCCCCCACATGCTATAAATTTGCTTGTAAGTGCGAGCTGATAGATCATCATGTGAATTTTATTTATTTTTTCCTATTTAGGATTCTGGCTCTTCAGGAAAACTTCCTTCTCCAATTTAAAATGGATGTAAGTAGTGACATTCCTCTAGATGGGTTTATATCATTTTTGTTTCTCTGTGGATTTGGGAAGAAAGGAAGAAAGGAAGACAACCATTGTCTTTGTCTTAACTAATTTAGAGACTGACAAGGTTCAGATTGGAACCCAGGGGTCTTAAGGGTCATTGACTCAGTTTATAAAAGTTGCCCAAGACCTTGGAAAAACTGTATAGTGCTAGGTTGACAGAATGTTTTCTCCACACACAGGCCAGCTCTACTGAAGAAAGGAAGAGGGATTTTGAGAAAATCTTCGCCCACTATGACATTGTAAGTGTGTCTCCTTGTGTCATGCTGGCTGTCATCACATGGGCAGCCTGCTTCCCCCCTGGGCAGGGTCATCCCACTAGAAAAGAGAGATCTCACATGGGTGTTGCTAGGTCAAGCCACCCTCAACTTCTCTAGATGATTTCTGAGAACTAAGTGAAAATGAACAAAGAAGTATTTATATTAGAAAAGAAAAAAATCACAATTAAAAATTTTTTTTCTTCTTGTATTGAAACTAAGCAAAAGTTTTCACTTCTTGTAGGACTAAAAGCCATTTATGATAGTACTATGCTCAAAAACAAAAACAAAAAAATCCCAACATCCAACCCAAACAAAGAGAGGCAAGGCCGTACTTACTTGGCATAATAATAAGAATATTTCTCTGTTGGATCAGCTATTTAGTCATTCTTCAGAGGAGAGAAAATAATAATTCTAAAGCATCAAATTTGATAGAGATCGCATTTTTTGAGAACAAGGTAGGATAATGTGATAAAAAAGAAAAGAAAAACCAAGCAAAAAGTTAGGAAAGATCCTAAGAAATAGCTTCCTGAAGTTGATCAGACTAAATGTCTGTGTCATATTCTGAATAGAGAAGGATATCACCTAAGGAAAGCAGCACAGCGTATTGTTTCTGTGACCAACCATGCAGGTTTGAATTATGGCTTATCAGCCAGGTGACCTTGGTAGGTTCCTACATCTCTGTAGTGTCCCTGTGCTTTGTTTTCATTATCTGTCAAAGTAGGGTGGGAAAGATAGCTGTAATATCTACCTAATGGAATTGTCCTAAGAATTAAAGAATTTATGTTTATAAATTTTGACAAGAGTGCCTAACCTATAGCAAATACTATACAAGTGTTTGGTATATACACTATGGGAACAGAATGTTTAAAACAATATGCTAAAGGTATAATATTATGAAAAAATGTTCAACATCACTGGTCATTCGAGAGATGCAAATGAAAACAATGCTGAGATTCCACCTCACCCCAGAAAGAATGGCTGCTATCATGAAATCAACCAATAACAAATGCTGGCTGGGCTGTGGGGAAAGAGGAACCCTGCTCCACTGATGGTGGGAGTGTAGACTGGTGCAACCACTGTGGAAATCAGTATGGAGATACCTCAAAGAACTAGGACTGGAAGTCCCATTTGACCCTGCTATTCCACCACTGGGGATCTTCCCCAAAGAATTAAAAGAATCATACCACAGTGATATATGTGCACCCATGTTCATAGCAACACAGTTTGTAATAGCTAAAACTTGGAAACAGCCCAAGTGCCCATCAACTGGAGACTGGATAAAGAAAATGTGATTTTTTAAATAAAATGGAGTACTACTCAGCCATAAAGAATGAGAAACTAGAGACATTTATAGCTAAATGGATGCACATTGAGGTGATACTCTTAAGTGAAATAAATAGGACACACATGTATAAATACAGAATAGTTTTTCTGGTGTGAGAAACTGAAAGTGTAAATAAGGACTAAAATGTATAATAGGTAATGTGAAATAGGAAGAAAAGGGGCAAAGCGGAAGGAAGTGGGAGGGGTAAGGGAAAGGAAAGAAGGGAAGGGAATTAATATGAGAAAATGGAAAAATAGGAACAAAATCTTTGTAAATAGGGAGGAATGGAGGGGTTGAAGGGAGGGCTGGGCAAGGGTGAAAAATAAGAACCAAGAGAGATTATGTAAAGGTGCAAATTTCCAATGATGAATGTCATTACATTGTATACCTAAAATGTACCAATGATTAGAATGAATAATTAATAATGCAAAATAGGAAGAAAAGGTCCAAAGTGGAAGGGGTAGTGGGGGGGTGGGGCAGGGGAAAGGAAAGAAGGGAAAGGAAAAATGATGAGAAATGGAAAAAATGGAAATAAAATCTTTGTAAATAGGGAAGGGTGGAGGGTGTGAAGGGAGGGCTAGGAATGGGGAAAAAATAAGAACCAAGATGCATCATGTAAAGGTACAGTTTCCCAATGAGAAATATAATTGTGTTGTATACCTACAATGTACCAATAAAAGAATTTAAGAAAAAATAAAGGTTTAATATTAAGAAAATATGAAGAAAATAAATGAGCTTTAGAGAAAAAATTGCAATATTTTAGCATATATTGAATTTTGTAGATTTTTGTGTTTGAGAGGATTATAAAATGGATAGAATAAAATAAAGGGCCTTATATACCAACCAAATGATCATTCTAATTTACTTCTTCAATATAGTTTCCCTTGATTTAAAGTCTAATTTTAATAGTCACCAATCATTTACTGAATCATAAAACAGAATTTAAACATATCAACCTCTCCTTCAAAGGGTCAATATAATGGACAATTAACAACTTATCTGAATGGAAGTGTAATATTAAGGAAACAAAGTCAGCCTTTGTCATATTAATGCTATTTTCAAGAGCCAAGGAACTCAAAACTATTGTCTCTTGTTCAGTCACATGGAATTACTTACAATTAATTCTTTTAATTCATGTAGAACATTCACGTTCTGCATGGAGGACCTCCTTTGGAGCATGCCCTTTCTAAGTCAGCTTGCAGTTATAAAAGAACACTGATTTGGTGGATTTGCCTAGCAAATGATATTCTGGTGATTGGATCTTTTTATCTTTCAGAGCAAAACTGGAGCCCTAGAAGGCCCAGAAGTGGACGGGTTTGTCAAAGACATGATGGAGCTGGTCCAGGTGATTTCTGGGGCTAAGTAGATTATTCCCATCATGGGCCCAGGTCCCTATTTTGATGGATTCCATTGTTTGTGGGAACCAGTGAGGCTACAGGTTAATGTCAGAGAAAAATGCTAGAATATGGTCTATTTAAGACCTTTGAGATTCTGTGCAACTCAACAAATCTCCCTTGCTTTCCTAAGATTGAGTTTTAATTACACAAAGTCATTAGAGAAGCATATTTTTATCAGCACTGAAAAGTCACTTACTTCATCAAAATGATGAGGTACCACTTTACATCTTATTGTTTTATTTTTCAATTCCAGAAAGTCCTTTCCATCCTTCTGATTTGGTTATTAGAATAATTAACATTTTAAATTTAATTTCATGTAACAAATCTCATATTTGAGGTTCTAATTTCTTTTTGCTAGGGCCTTTCTTAACACCTCCCTTGAGGTGGCTATGCTACTTATGTTACTTAAGAGGATACTTAAAATGTTGCCAGGTTTGGAGCTGAAGTAATTTAAGTTATGTTTACTTTTCACAGCTGTTTTATGTTGAGGAGACAATGTTTTAAAACAGCATCTCCTGAGCTCCTTCTGAACTGTATTGCCTGGATGCATAATCTGGTTAAACAGATAATTTCCAATCCTTTGCCATGAGGCTCTGTTTATACAATGAATGTAATATTTTGTATCCTTGGGGATTTTACCTTTGTGTCCTGGTCTGCCCAGACAACAACAAATTAGAGTAGCAATTATGCATTCCTGAATTTTTTGCAAATCTGAATGAAGCTATGTAGTCATGCCATAGAAAAATGTTCAGATATCAATTTTTGCATAAATCTCCAGGATGTTCACTGCAGTAAATGAGGAAACACAAATAAAATTCTTTCTGATGACTAATCAGGATGATGGAACCATCTTCTGTGATTCCTAACTTGTGCTATTTCCATTTTAACTGGGCCCCTAGATTTGCTTTCTGGACTTAGTTATCTCTCATGTTGGAGGTGCCAGAATAATTGATAGATATTTGTGTAGTGTTTCCTTTTGCACTGATTGCTAATGAAAATCCCATTTTAGTCTTTGCCTATTTAATGCCAAAATGACTTCTGTTATAGGAACTGAGTAGGTATCTATGGGGATATTAGAGATGTAAGGCAGAAGGATTTGCTAAACTTGAGTTTAATTTGTTTTTAATGCCATGAATGGGATGGGAAGACTGCTTAGGAGAGCTGTCTGGCCTCCTCTGCCCAACAGAGCCAGGGCCAGGATTTCTTTAGTGTAAGTCTTGGGGCTTCACATGCTTGCAGACCCTGGGCAAAGAGCCTGGCCTCCTGAGCCTCCCCATGTTCTGCACATGCAGCTGAGCAGCCAGTGCAGATGCCCAGCCAGGTGAGCAATCCATCATTAATGGATCTTCCTTCTTTACTATCCCTTTTTTGCTGTTCTATCTCAAACTTGTTAAACAAAATTTTCCCAATCTAAGATGTTACTGTTCCCTTAAAGCTTTTCTGGTATCCCCTCTGCCAGGCTATGGGAGGCAGCTGGACAGCCAAGCAACTGGGCTCTCGCTGAACTGAAATCTGTCAGAGACACAGAATTTGGAACAGAGGCTCCAAGCAGCCCTCATGATGGCCGTGTCTGAACCTCTTTTCTTTTATCACCTCATTATTCTCCTTTTCTTTTTCCATGAAAAGAGTGGATTGGAGACATTTTTGCAAATGAGAGAGTATAAAATGCAGGAGAGGGTTTTGGAGTTGACAGATCTGAGCTTTAATTCTGTTTATTTAATTTTATTTTTGGTACCGGGGATTGAACTCGAGTCCTTGTGCTTGTGCAGCAGGCAGCAAAACCACTGAGCTAAATGCCCGGCCCTGAGCTTTAATTCTAGATCAAGTTCTTCAACTTCTCTGGAACTTGAATCCTTGCCCATAAAATGGGCACAGTGGCATCTGCTTCCCAAGGTTGTATGATGACTAGGAATAATGTAGACACAGATCACAGTTACAATGAGATTTCCAAAAAAATAAGTCTTTTTTATTGTATCAGAGCAAAACAGCTGTAATCTTTAGAGTCCATTTCTGAGGCTGAAAATAGTTTAGGTTTGAGAGGGAGGAAGGAACCAGCAGCTCAAAGCATGGCCCTGCCATTCTAGTATTTCTTTCTGAAGTAATAATGTAAAGAAGGCATGCAAAGAGAAGCTCCTAAGAGATAGACATGATTATGTTAGATGGTGATTAATTTACCTACTTTAGAAGTCCTTGTTTTAAAACATTTGCTGTCTTTATGATTATAAAAGTAGTGCTGGACATTGTAGAAAAATATTGAAAATAAAGGAAAACAGAAGTTACAAAGCCAAGGAGAATTTAGATTAAGGATCCAGGTTCTTGACTGACCACCCTGGATTCTAGGCTTGGTTTTACCACCAAGAGGTGCTGTGACCCTAGAGGAGTCGTTTAACATTTTCAAACTTCAGCTTCCTTCTCTGGAAGATGGAAATGTCATAAATCACACATCCATTAAGAGGTCAGGAAGATTCTAGGATAAAATCTACGTAAGTTCACTAATATTGTGCTACTTCACTGATGATTACCCTTAATAATAAACTGTTACCAAAAGCCCAGTAAATACTAGTAATTGTGACTATATCACAAATCAGTCTGTTAGCTAACATAGTTCTTTAAACTTCAATGACCATGATCTTTGCCATTTCCATATGACTTTTATAAGAGAAAGTTCAGATATCTATATCCAGTATAATTTTGCTGGATTCCCTTTCAAAAATCATCACTTTTGAACCTAGATAACCATAATCATTTTCAATGATCCTGCCTTTCAGCTGTCACTGAGTTTGGCCAAAGTTTCCGAAGGATGACAGGAGAAGATGGAACTAAAATCCATACCAGAAACACAGTGGACGAGAGATTATTTACATAAAATTAAGAGAAGGGAAAAATTCTAGACCACACTCAAAAATATCACTGGAAGCAGAGGTCAGCCTGGCTTTCTGGAGACTTGTGTCACACCTGTGGGAAATCAGGAGTGCCTCCACTCTTGTCCTGGCCTCCCCGTTTCTGTGGGGCTGCAGAAGCAGCAAAGGAGGCCTCTTTCTGTGAGTCCCGGCCAGTCTAAGGCCTGAGTCAGACTGCTCAGTAACACAAAAGCAGTTGACAGGGCTCTCCAGGTGATTTGTTGAGCCAAAAAAAAAATGTACATAGGAGTCAATAAGGCAATAAGTGTTCTCTGAAGTCAGATAGCTGAGGCTACAAACCTATATTGTATCTTTTTTAGCTTTTATTGGATCTTTTTTAGTCTTTCAGATTTCTTAAAAAATATTACTCTGTAATTTGAAGGGGATGGCAGAGAGATGACCATAAGTTGAATCTGATGTCCTTGTGATTTTTTTCTTTATTTTCTTTTTATAAGAAAGAGCCATGAGACAAGTAAACAACTAATATCTGGAATTTAATTTAAAAAGCAACTATCAGAGCATGCCATGGAGTCAGCAGGGAGCTGGCCCAGTTTCTAAGTTTGTAGTCCTGGGTCAGGTTTCTTGATTTCAGTAATAACCCTGAAGCAAACCTATTTTATACCCTTTTAATTTTTGGACAACCATATTTTATGCATCTATCGACTTTGCATTAACAAGATGATTTGGTTACCAGAACATCTTATTTCCCACCATAGGAAAATAGTGCCTAAGTCTGTCCTCTGCCAGTGTGATGAGATTGCAAGTCACTGAGCGAACAGACGTAGTTTTAAAAAAAATCACTTTATTGAGATACAATTGACATTCAAAAAGCTGTAGATATTTAGTGCTTGGAGATAAGTACACACCCATGAAGCCATCTTCACCATCAGTGCTGCAAAGTTATCTTCCACCTGCAGGTTTCTTCATGCCCTCTTACTTATTGTTTCTGTTTCTATTCATTTTCATTTCGCCTTTGTGGTAGGAGCAGTTGACATAGCATCTATTCTCTTATCCAACTTTTAATACAGTGCAGCATTGTATAACATTTTACATAAGTTTGTTTGTTTATTTGTTTGTTTTTGGTACTACAGATTAAACCCAGGGCCTTTGCACTAAACTACATGCCCAGCCCTTTCTTTCTGGAGCGAGCACATCTTTTCGGTTTTCATTTTGAGACAGGGTCTTTGCTAAGTAGCAAAACTGCCCAGGCTGGGCTGGAACTTGAGATCCTCTTGCCTCAGCCTCCTAGAGTGCTGGGATTATAGGCATAGGCCCCCAAGCCCAGTTTACACAAGCTTTGGCTCATTTGGCACAGCATAAAAACTGACAGAATCTACAGCTTCAACCAGAAGTATCAAGCCAAGAAATTCAAGATCTTCCAGGGAGGAGAAGTGGGAACATTAGAAGCCAAATAAACATGCAGCCAGAGATGACTCAAATGTCTGACCAAGGTAATGAGAGGCCCCCACCTCCACCCCCCCGGCCAGGCCTCTCCAAAATTCTCCCTTCTTTCCCTGCTCTTGACAGAAGGATGACTGGCAAAAGGGGACAATACCTACCCTAGAGGCTCAGATCTAACATGTGTCCTCCAAAGCTAGCCCTTAGAATACCTGCTACTTTTTACTTATATTTTCCTTTTTTTGGAGACAGGGTCTCACTATGTAGCTCAGGCTGGCCTCCAAGTTGGGGTGATCCTCCTGCCTCAGCCTCCCGAATGCTGGGATGACAGGCATGTACCACTATGCCTGACTTACTTTTTACTCTCTAAATTTTAAAAATTATACATACATCATACAGAAATTTTTTTCATCACACACACAAAAGAAAAAATAACAGGGAAATCTCTACACTCCACCAGACTCACTGTGAAGTGACTTTTCTCCCATGTATATTTTGTATATAGTTGAGACTGTACCAAACTAACATTTCCTATTAGCAGCCATGCAGTGACCTATTCAAGCCCCTGTGGATGCATTGCAATGCAGGTAACATCCCCCTTGCCAGTCACTTGGGCTGCTTCCTGTGTGTAATTGAAAATGGCACTGCCCATAAATCTTTCTCTATATCTGGCCTATTACTAAGTGAAGGGGTTTGTACACATTAAAATTCCCTCCACTCAGATTTGAGCAAGCTTTGGAAGAGGAGGTGTGTGCCCATGTCCCTCTTGGTCCTCTCTTCCACCTTGACTCGCCCTCCCTTCACTACCCAGAAAGCTCTGGCTTTGCTAGGGCCAAAGCCAGTAGATCAGGAGAGACAGCAGCCTGGGCTCCCCAGGTGGATGAGCAGAAGAAGAAGGCCATAGAGTCACAGAATGCACATCTAACAAGGCCCGTGGGTGCCTGGGATGGGTGGTGGGAAGGCATCAGCATGGCTACGGAGGGTCTTCCTGGAACTCCTTGGGTGACGGTGCGGTTGCCTGTGCCACCACGCTTCTGCACTTTCCAGCTCTCAGCAGGTACCTCCACTACACCTGCAAAGGCACCGTGAAGGAGTCCCTTCTTGTCACTCTATGGCAGTGGCAGGTGACAATCAGAAGAAACATGGGACAGGACTGGCCCTGGATGTGAGATTTATAATCAATGTTTTGGTTTTCCTTATCTGAAGAGAGCCGGAATGTGTGGGGTAAAGGAGATACCTACCCAACCGTAATAGGGCAGGGTCACTCAATGCCACAGACAGGGACAAGCCCCCAGTTCCCAGGATGCAACGGGGTGGATGAGCGTTTGTCAGTTATCCCAGACGCACCCCCACATTTCCCCATTAGAGGAATGAGAACATAGTTATATTTTTATACTAGAGGCAATGATACATTGTAGGCCTGCCTGCCTGAATCTGTATCGTGCTCCTGGCATGGGACAGCTGTGTGACAAGGGGAAGTTGATTCCTCTCTTTGTACTTTAGTTTACTCATCTATAAATTAAGGTTGAAAGTAGATACAACCTCCTGTGGTTGCTCTGAAGATTACAGGTAGTAGGTGCAGCATGCATAGGTCAGGGCCCCACACCCACTTACGTTGAGGGGTTTTATTAAGACCGAGGCCCTAATGACGCGGCGATTTATCTTCAGTGATGCACAAAGTTTTGAGCAGTGGTGTCCAGTTTTCATAGTGAGTTACCCAGCATTAAAAACATAACTCAGAAAGGAACTTCCCTTCCATCCTTACTCCCTACTCTACCCTTACCTCTGCCATTTGCACACCAAAAATATTTCTTATTTGAAAGCAGTAATTACTTTGGCAGCAAACAGCCTAGTATTCTTCATTTAGGGTAAAAAATAAAGCTTGGAGTAGTTTGAATGAGGTAAATACAGTGGCAAATTGACTCATGCTACTGTGTAAATGACTATCACTGAGTCTTTTCTAAGAGGAGAGTGAGGATTGGGATCCTGGGGTGGGTACCACTTATTGGAGAAAAGCTGTAGCAACAAGTTACCTAAGCTGCTGAAAACCAAACATCCTCACTTTGCAGCTGTCTAACAAATGAGCTCCTAACATGAGGTCTCAGAGTTCAGGTTGCTGTTTTCAGGACACCAGCCACATCTCCCTGGGCCCCACTGCACCTGCCTGGTGTTGACACCTTGCGTACCATCCTTTGTGGGCCCAAAGACAAGAACAGGTTGGCAATGTGTTACATCTCGGCTCCGCAGCCTAATCATCCAGAGACCTTGCATGGAGGAGGGGAGTGGCCCCAACTCACCTTCAGGCCCCAAACCCTTTCGCCTCCGCCTCCCGGTGCGTCTCTGAACCCTGCCCTGCACTAGTGATTGCTCTTCCTCCTGTGCCATCTGCTCCCACTTCCTGCTGCGTTTTCCTTCTTCCTCTGCAAAGCCTGCAATCAGGGACAGACTTGGTGTCAGTTATTTCCCAGTTGCAAGTGCAAATCATCAAGTCGAATGTGGCTGACTAGTTAAGTCATAATGGAGGTTTTCCCCCTACTGAGGATTTTTCAGAGGTTTCTTTGGAGGTGAGAAATTTACAGGGGCCAGGTTGGGGGATGGGGAGTGTGTCTCAGAGCCCCCAGACTAGACTTTTGCAGGCAGCCATTGTTCTCTGTTCACTCATAAAGCCAGGCCAGGAATCAAGGGCCTTGGCAACTTGACTGGCTGGGTTTTGCTTTATAGTTTAGATCCACCGCTCCCAGCAGGAGGCCGGCCTTCCTTCAGGTGGGAAACGGTGGAATGATCACTTAATTGGAGTCAGAAACCTTGGAATAAAATGTGCTGCCCCAACTCTCTAGCTCTGAAGTTTGCTTAAGCTCTCCTTGGGCCTGTGTCCTAAGCTGTCAGAAGATGTGTCATTATTCACCTCCCTGGGTTACTGGGAGGATTAAAGGAGAGCTCCCAGGGAGAACCAATTAGTTCAGGCATTGCTAACTTTGGCAGCCTTTGCATGGGCTTACCTCTTTTCCTAGCTCATAGGCACCACAATTCCTTCTTAGCCCCTCAAGTTTCCCTTGGTAAAAATCCTAGGTCCCTAGCTCAGCACCATGTTTTAGTTAGGTATTCATGCTGTATAACCCTTTTAACTGGAGGCAAAGAAACACCCTTAGGGAGCTAATAAATGTGTCCTCTCATTGGTGCAAGCAAGGAAGAATTTGTGAGCATGGTTCTCTACTTTGAGGCAAAATGTCTTTATTTCAGTTGCTAATAAGACATACAGTCTTTGAGAACTAGAGGGAAGCGATATGGAAATACTGGTAGAAGTCTTTTATGCCTGGAGGGACAAGCTGAGAAATGAAGCTGTTGGCACAGAAGTTGCCCTTAGCAACACTGGGTGGGAAGGGGAGGCAGGATAGGTCCCTCCCCCCACAGACAGCAGGGCACTCTCTAAGTTTAGGCAGCAGACAAGGGTGGGAGTGCCACTGCCTGGCCTGCTGACAGGGTCCTTTTCTCATCCCCAGCCCAGCATCAGTGGAGTGGACCTTGACAAGTTCCGGGGGATCCTCCTGCGTCACTGCGATGTGAACAAGGATGGGAAAATTCAGAAGTCTGAGCTGGCTTTGTGTCTTGGGCTGAAAATCAACCCCTGATCTCCACATGCTTTGCCGCTCACACTTGTCGTGTTTCTGTGCTCTTGCTGTTGGAATTGTGTCAGTGCTTTGCCGCTTGGGACCCAGTGGGCAAACTTTTCCATCAAAGCTTGGTGTTCTCAGGGGAGCGAGGGACCCTAAGTCCCCTTCCAGTGGCAGGCGTGGTCCTGCCTCACCGAAACCCCCAAGCAGCCACTGAGTCCTCTTCCCCTTGGCTTTCCAGTCCCCCACAAAGACTCAGTGACCTGTTAGATCTGCTCTGCTCCTCTTCTCTTGCCACCAGGTGGCAGGGACAGCGTGGTCCATCCATCCCTGCTCTTCTCATGGGCTTTCTGCTAAGTCCGAGTGTGTGTGACATCTGTGGCAGTTCTGTAACTTCTGCAAGTAGATTGTTACATGGAAATAAATCTGCAGTTGAAAACAAAGATGTACTGGTAATTGCTTTTGTGATCTCTGAGATGTTCTCCCTGATGGCTTGAAAGAAAAAACACTAACTTGGAGAGGGTAGAGGGAGAGAGTGAACCCAGAGAACAGCATGGAGGCAGATGTTGCTTGTGACCCCTTTTTATCAGACAGGAGAACAGAACACTCATCCTGGACTGGGTTTTTTGTTCTTAAGAGCTTGGTTAGCACACAAAAATTATAGAAGAAATGTGAAGAAAGCATCTCCCAGGTAACTCAAACACCTGCTCCCTATGCCACTCTTCCCCCCACAACCATGTCCTCTGGCGAATCTGGAACCACCGAGGCTACTCCCACACCCGAACACCTACTGTGGGCCCCAGTGCATGCCCCTGGTCCACTGAGCAACCCTGCTCACTTCTCTCCGGGGACTCTGACCTGGTCCTGTGACCAGGGGCTGCTTCCTCCGGCAGAAGAGGGGCTGGGAGATGGATAGGGACTGGGCCTCACTGTACTTCACTCACTCCTGACACTTCCTTTGCCATAGGTCTCTGCCCTGTTTCAGACCTGGCAGGAACTTTATACTTCTGAAAGTATTCTAGATGATTCAGAAAGGTCATTGATTAGGAGCTGTTCCTAACCCAAGGATTCCACCATTCGGAGGGATCCCCTCCTAGGCACTCACTGGGCCTAATCTGATTCTTGTCTGCTCTGAAGTGTTAAGTATTTCCTGTGTGCCAGGTACTTCTCAGAGCCTTCTATACCTTAAGCAATTTACTGGTCAGTAAATCCCTTTGATGTAGGTACTGTCATGACATCCATCCTAGAGATGAAGCAGCTGAGGCAGAAAGAAGCTAAACATGCCCGTTTTCATACTTCTCAGAAGTGGTGTCTGGGATTCCGTGTTTCTGTTGCCCACATTAATTACAGCCTGTTTTCCTGGACCTTTCAGAAAACCTCAGACCTCCGCACAGTCTGACCTCTTTTGGGTCCATGAGGAGGACATTTCTCCAGGTCTGTGTCCTCCATCCTGGCTACACTTCACTGAATCCAGGAAGCAGTGGAGAGCGGGCAAACATGCCAGCTGCCTCCCATAGTGCCGGCTTCCAAGGATCCACGCTCACTTTCAGAGTTGAAACTGGCAGAATCCACAAGAAAGGAAGAAAAATCCGTCTCCAGAACATCTCATTGTTTTGCAGAGCATTAATTTCTCCTCTTACTCCCTGTTTTATTGTTGTTAAATAGCAGATGCCCTTTACTGTAGTTGGATTTATTTTGTTTTTATTGCAACACTTTGATTTTTGGTTTGAGGAAATCCTCCTCTATATGTCACAAAGCATTTTCTCCTACTTCTACTTTCTTTTTTAACTTTTTAAAATGTGCCATTTTATCCATTTCATCTGTCTACACATCCATTCCTCATCTGCACAGTAAGATTCCTGACACCCAGGGAAAAGGATGTTGTATGCTGAGGCTTTTAGAACACTTCTGGCCAGCCACCATTCAAATGCACAGCAGGTCAAATCAGTGACAAAAGTTATTTTTAAAATGCTGGTCACAAACACGACAAGGTTCCTCCTGTAGGATGTAGCTGGACCTGAGGTCCTCCTGGGCTCCAGCCTTGTAGGCCAGAGTGGGCAGCAGCAGGTACCAGAAAGGCCCAGAGTGGGAGGCAGGAGCCCTCACTTCTTGAAACCAGATTCTGGGGATGAAATTCCTTTTCAGCCATGGAAAGAGGCTGCGGGTGCTACTGGACCTAAAGCTCATGAGTGGCTCATCCCTCTATGAGCTGGGCGGAAGCTGACCCAGCTTTATAACCTAGGCCTGTGGCAGGTTGCCCAAAGCTCCACAAGGCAACATTTATCCCAGTATTTCCAGAGGAGACAGTCCAAGGTCCCAGTCCCAGTGCAAGATGTGGGATCTGAACCACGGTCCTGAGCCCAGTGTGATGCAAGCATTAAACCACTGGGCAGGGGGGTGGCAGTTATTCACACAAGCCTGCAAGCTAATTCTAAAGCTCAATGAGGAAAGTCACACGCTCTCAGCATGGGAATATATGGAATCCTAGACCTGGTCAATAGAGATAAACCATACCAGACACCTGACAGTGAAAATCTACAAAACAATGATAATTACATTGTTGTATTAGTTAGGATTGTTTAGAGGAACAGACTCAGTAGAAATATAGGTACAGTTATACAAGAGGAGGAACCAGGTAGGCTTACAGGGTCAGTCAGGAGAGTCCACAGAGAAAGCCAGTGCCTTGGGAGCCTGAGGATGCTTAAGCTGTGAAACCCAAGAAGACAGAAGCAGTAGAATGAGAAGGATCAAAGATGCAGCACCAGTCTGAGGTAGAAGGCAACTCTTGTGTGGGAAAGCTTAAGAAACTGGAGACTGATGTCCAAAGGCATGGCAGCAAACAAGAACCATTCAAGACACTAGAGCTCTTCACAGTTGGGCACACTTTTTACTTTTCCGTTTTAGTCCATATAGGCTACAAGCCTATTGGGTGGTGCTATCCGCATCTGGGGTAGGTCTTCCCCTTCAGTTTGCTGGCCTACCTGTCAATCAACCACAGACACACCCAGAACTCTGCTCTACTAATCTGCTGGGCAGTCAAGTTGACAAACCATAATTAATAGTCAAAATTGTCAGTAGATTCTTATGAGCAAAGCCAAGTGATAACAGAACGGAACATTTCCAGGTAGTGAAGGAAAATAACTGTTCATCTAAATGCATTACCTCCCTAAATGATCTCTCAAAGTTAGGGTGAAATAATTCACATAGACACATATGTGGAGTCCTTTCCCCATTCTCTTCATACATTATTTTATTTTATATTTTTATCTGAGCTGCTGGGCATCAAACCTGGGAATTTGTGCATGCTAGGGAAGCACTCTGCCTCTGAGCTATACTTCTAGCTCCTCCTCCTCATATATTCTTAATGAAAGAACTCAGAAAGGATGTATTTAAGCAAAGGATAAGTGAGTCCAAAAGGAATTGTGGGATGCATAAACTGTATTGAACATAGAAAGTGATTTAAAAAACCTAACATGTAGAGGCCAGAGATTTGATTAAAAATTAATTTACAAGAATGTTCAGAATTAGCCATAGTAGATAAAATTCTATAAACAATGAAAATGGCCAAATGTAAGGAGGTAAGTTATGCTGCACCTATAATATGAAATCTTTTCATATTACATAGTGATGGAAATGAGATTTTTAAATAAATAAATGAGATGTTTTATTTTTGTTTGATGATTTCTTAGTCTTGTCTAGTCCTAATGGTATAATACCACTATTCTGATTAATTGGAAAAATAAGATTAGATCATTTTCAATTTTTTCAAAACTCCTGACATCTGCTATGCCAAGCTTTGTAGAACTTTGTTATTATTAAAAAATATAAACTCTTCAAAGAAATATCCTCTTTTTCATATATTATATAATCATCTCAGAAAATGTCTTTGTTGTAAAATATTTTTCAAGGTTTTGTTCTTCAAATTTTGGTGGCAGAGTGAAGAGGATGATAATTGTTTTTACAGGAGAAGAAAAAGATGGAAGAAATCTAAAAAAAAATATGATGACATTTTAAGATCATTGAGAGAGTGAACAAATTGGAAATTGCTAAAAGTGAACTGGACTGAATTAGGAAGTATAGCCAGAGCAGATATCTGATCATTCAAGGAAGATTTCAGCAGTTTGAAGACATGCTTCAGGTGAAAAAGGTGGGGATCTCTCCTGATTCATTCCATTAAGCTAAATTATAAGAATGGACTCCCAGCTGTGTGTGGAGACTGACAATGAAAGTGAGCAAAGTTGAGGGTGAGTAGCTTTCAAAAAAGATAAAGCATGTCATGCACTTCCACTGATGATTTCTCTCAGCCCCATCCTCCAAGTGTGTGTGTCATAAAAAAAAGAATCTATCCATCATCTCCTTTTTAAAATAGAATCAATATGGGCTGGGGATTTAGCTCAGTGGTTTCTCTGCCTGCTGCGCAAGTGCAAGGACCCGAGTTCAATCCCCAGTACCAAAAAAAAAAAAAAAAAAAAAATAGAATCAATGGTTGCCTAGAGGCTAATTTTAAATATTTTCTTGACTTATTTTCAATGTATGAAAATAACGATGGTGTTGGAGAAGAGTTGAGGTAATCATTTTCACAGGGGTATCATTTCCCAGGAATTGTAGCTTGTACCTCATAGAATTCCTTTAATCACTGTGTGCATTAGTTTGTTAGAGCTTGACCTGATAAGCCCTATTTTTTTGTACTCCAGATTACAAAGAAGAGAACATCTTATTTCTTCTCATATCCACCGTAATCCATGGCTTGCCCATCATTTGCCAGGAAAACCTCATGCTAGTGAAAATATGATGCTCTACTTCTCCTCTGACTTCATTACTTCGAATCAATAGGAGCTCATTGAGGCCAGCCACTTTGCTGTGATGGTGTCTGCATGGAAGATGTTATAAATTGACAGCCTGTGTTCTTTTGTATCTTCTGTAGCCCATGAGGATCATAGGCTTTATTACATGTAAGACTTTTCCTATTTTGCAAGTATTTATGTGTTTAATAAATGCAATATCCCAGCACTCTTCTGTGTGACTCATATACAGCATGATCAAGACACAAGGTCCTGCCGCTGTGTTCTTATACACAGATGTGTGCGCTGCTCATTCCAAATCCCACCCTATGTTAGTTACTTTTCTCTTGTTGCTGAGACAAAATACCCAACACCCAAGTTAGAGGGGAAGAGGTTTATTTGGCTTACGGTTTGTAGAGGTTTCATTCCATAATCAGCTGGCTCCAAGACAGGGTGGCAGAGGGGCAACAGTTCGTGGCAGAGGAAGGCAGCAAAAGCAATAAGAGAAACGGTTCATGGAAGCGGAAGACAGCAAAAAGCAACAAAAGATCTTAACAGTGTCTTTCTGCTCCTTCTATCTTATTCAGACCGGGATAAGGGTGGTGCCAAACCAATCATGTGCAGTGGTTTAGTAATCATCACATGTTACAGATTTAGCTACCTTCCAAAAGGAGGGGAAAGGAAAGAAGGGAAAGGAAAAATTATGAGAAAAGGAAAAAATGGAAACAAAGTCTTTGTAAATAGGGAAGGTGGAGGGGGTGAAGGGAGGGCAGGGGAAGGGGGAAAAAATAAGAACCAAAATATATCATGTAAAGGTACAAGTTCCCAATGATAAATGTAACTGTATTGTATACCTAAAATGTACCAATAAAAGAATCTAAGGGAATAAAAATAAAAATAAACTTATAAAAAAAAAAAGAAAAAGAGTGCATGAGGCTTTGGGGAGATATCTAGACACAAGCCACAACACATCCCCAGGAGAATTTCATTTTGTCCACTCCATTCTCCAGCCTCTTTCATGCAGAATAAGAATGGATAGTAAACAGAGAACTGTAGAAGTGAAGAAGGCCATTTTCACTGGAAAGCACTGAGTCACAAGGTGAGGGAAAGATCCACAGGAAGAGACAAAAAGGGGAAAGGAAGTAACACTGTGGGCTGGGACAGGGGCGAGTTTGGGAATATTTGGAAAGAGGGAAGAGGGAACCTAGGCAGCTGTGTATGAGAGTTATAAAGGAAGAAAGATGGGGACATGGAATTTTAAGAAAGTTCATTGAATTTTATTATTATTTTTTTGCTTAAATTCTTTCATTGGTACATTTTAGGTATATAATATGTTTACATTTATCATTGGGTGCTTGTACCTGTACATGATGTATCTTGGTTCTTATTTTTTCCCCATTACCTGTGCATCCTTCCCCCACTCCACCCTTCCCTATTTACATAGACTTTTTTCCATTTTTTTCTTTTATCATAATTTTTCCTTTCCCCTTCCCCTCCCACTTCCTCTACCCCTTTGGGCATTTTCTTCCTATTTCAAATGATCAGTTATTTGTTTTAATCGTTTTATTTTTGACATCCCTCCTGTGATATTTTGAAACATTCAATCCTAATTTAAATTATTTTTCATTGTTAGATTGGAAGTTCCTTGAGTAAGTCACTGTGCAGGAGAAGCTCCCAGGACTGCTCAGTTCCGAATGCCTAACTTTTGGCTGTACCTAGCAAGGCTACTTGATGTCTACAAGTCCTGCTTCTATGAGGGGCTGAAAGTCACCAGCTGACAGACATAGCAGTGTGGTGAAAGTAGCATTGAACCTGGGGCCTGGAGTCTCAGCTTAGGCCATTTCATGTTGGACAAAGTCACCTGGCTCTCCTAACATTATATTTCTTCTACATAATGAAAGGCCTGGGTGGTTGATTTCTAAAGTTCCTTCCTACTCTGGCCACATTTTTTATTACAATCCATGCTGAAAGATTGATAATCTGAGGGCTGGGGATTTAGCTCAGTGGTTTCGCCACCTCCTGTGCAAGTGCAAGGACCTGAGTTTGATCCCTGGTATCCCCCCCAAAAAAAGATTGGTTATCTGATGAATCATCTTTAGGTGATCATACTGATGCTGTAATCTGCTTTTGTTATTATCTTTTGAGAACAGCGCTCTCCCTCAGAGCAACAGACAAGCTTTCTGAAATACAGGCCAGTAGGAAAGAGTTAAAGGTACCTAGAAAATACAATTTTGAGTTCCCAATATTGAGCAACATAAATGACTGCTACTTCTGGCTTCTGTGTGTTTCTTTGTCTCAGTTCTTCAGAAAAGGAACAAGAGTTTCAGATGAGAAGAAAACTATGAAAGGAAGTATATTTCTCAATCAATCACCTGATGGACCAGACATTGAGTACAGAAATGTGGTCAATTGAATGGGCTGGCCAGGTGGGAGAGTCCCACTGTAAACCAACCTGGATAAAATATAAAGCTCAGGTGGACTTCCCTACTTCTCATAAGCCAGAGAAACTCAGTTCTAAACCATTACCCTTACCTCCAGGTCCCCAACTGGGAAATGGGTTATATCAATTAACATTGCTGTACAACAACCATGAAAACCACATTATTCACATGTTATTTGGGGGGCTAGCTAGGTCTCTCGGAGGTTGACTATGCTGGCTGTTGGCTGTATTATGAGACAGTCCCATAAAGGTCTTCTAGTGTTCCAAGGTTCTAGAGGAGAAGAGCTGAGAAATGCCTGCATTTAATCAAACTGTCCTCAAAAACATGAAGAAATCAGGGTATATCTAGAGAAATCCTTTACAGTTTTGATTCTTTCTAACTAGAATTTGAGAACAATTTTGTAGTTCCCTCCACTTGCGAAAAACAGTATACATTAAAGAATAAAAATTACTTGAGAACATGGAAACAGATTGTTTTGATATTTCTCCCTTTCTCTCTTGCTCCCTGTCTCTCACTTATGGTTGTTTATAGAACAACAAATTGTCATTATTAATGAAAACATTAGCAGAGCTGTCAGCAGCAGCATCATGGAAAATCTGCTCTGTTGGAAGAGGAAGCTTGTGTTTTCCTTTCGTACTTTAATTATAGACCTTATTATTTAAAATTATTTGCTAATAACTGTTACTCTAATGACAAAGCTGCAAGTTGCTTTTATGAACTGAAATGTTTCATGAGGTCTGTGACTATGGTGGAATGTAGTACTTGGGCAAAATTAGGCCATTTAGATGAAACAAATGAATTCAGAGTTAAACAGCACTAGGTTACATCAGGTCATAAAGAAACCCCAGCCTGGTAAGCACACTGTCTTCGTTATAAACCTGTGTCACTCTGAGTCAGTGCTGATTACTATGTGCACGAGCACAGTGATCTGTAGCAAGTGCTAATATTGCTAATGACATCGCTTTGCTGAGCGATTATCTGAAAGCCATTCTCAGCTGCTTCCCCAGATTACAGCACTCGTGTAACTCCAAATTAAGTCAGAGATGGAAACAGCAGCCTTGTTCAGTCAGAAACAGCTGTGGAAGCAGGCAGCCTGCAATTAGCTCCAGCATGCTGTCACCAGGGGGCTGGCAGGCTGGTTCACATGCTGTAAGGCTGAGGATGACCTTTAACAGATGTGGATTCTCAATATGAAATCCCAGAACCTAGAGCCGGTAATGAAGGAAGCTTTGTAGCTGGCTGCTTCCTCTTTCCATCTCTGTTTCTGGGCTTCTCAATGTCCTTACTGAGATCTCCAAAGGAACCAAACCAGGCAGCCCTGTCTGTGCAGTTGAACTTGGTCATTTCAGAGGTCTAGTCAAACAAAATCACTCATTTTTGCCAGCCCCTTGAACATTTTCTCGATATTTTGCTTTTTGTTTAGTGTTTTGCCTAATATTTTTACACAGCATGGCCTTCAGTCCCAAATCTCTCCCAATATCAGAGTCCTAGGTAACTGGGGGAGTAGATGACCACAGGAAAGAGGAACTTGCTTCCAGGACGGGGCTGTTTGATGCAATGCTCTGAGCTGCTCCCTCACCTGCCCACTTCCTGCCATGCTAGCAAACAGAAGAAAGAACTTGCTTTTATGAGGCCTGATGTTTGAATACTGGCACACTCAAGTTCACAGAGATCTTAAATGACTACCTGTTGATGACAGATTTTTCTCCCCAGATTCACAACCCACTATAAGTCCATGTTAATAGTACTCAGGAAGTGCCAATGTTCTAACCGGTGCTTCCTTAGCTGAGTCCTCCGTGCCCTGGAGTTTTCCCAGCTCTAATTTATGCAATGCTTATTCTCCTCTCTCCTTTCCATGCTCCAAACACTGGTCACCTCCAAGATCAGCTCAAAGACACCTTCCAGGAGGCTGGCCCAGGCCATCCAGATAGCAGAGGTCACATCCTCTCTGGAAACAGGTCAGCTGGTCTATGGAGAAAGGGCATCAGGCCGAGGGTCAGAAGGGCTATACCACAACCCCAGCTTTGCTAGCACTTACTGAAGAGCTCTATTTGTTCCCTAGAACTGCCATAACAGAGGACCAAAAACTAGGTGGCTTAAACACAGAAACATATTAACTATTCTGGGGGCTGGAGGTCTGAGACTGAGATTCTGGCAGTGTTTGTTCTTTCTGAGAGCTGGGGGAGAATCTGGTCCATGACTCCTGGTTGCTGGTGGCTGCTGGCCATCCTTGGCGTGTAGAAGCATCACCCAAAACTCTGTCCTCCTCTTCACATGGTTTTCCCTGATGTGTGTGTCTCTGTCCAAAATTCCCCTTTTCCTAAGAGCATCAGTTGTATTGGGATGATCTAACCTATTCCAGTATGTCATCTTCTCTAATTATATTGATATAGGGGAATAAACATAACTCTTAATCTGCTAGATGTCAGATATGCTAAACTTGTCCTCCCTGAAATCGAAGAATGAATTTTAAGGAACCACGGAGGCTAAGAGTAGGAAAATCTATTGAGAGAGATAGTTCTTGAGAGACAGGAGGGGACCCAAAAATGGGTTACCATAGAGCCCACTTTTTTGAGAGTTTTATGGAGCAAAATCATGAAGTGGTTACAATGTGGGTCAAATTATAATCAATCAATAAGATTACTAGTATAGCATCTTAGCTAACATTGATCTAATAGCAGCAAGGACATATGGATGACATCATTAACCTTGGTCAATAATCTATAGTATTAGTCATGTCTTTAGTCTTAGTGGGTGGGAGAAGATGGCCCACCCTTAATGAGATAATGGTTTATTTATATGGGAAACCTCAAAAGGGTGGTACTAATAATCTCAAACTTTTATTTCTTAAGGAAGTATGTAAATCTGGCCATAGTGATTTTAATCTTCTTCAAATGTGTCTCCAGCCACAGTCTTGATGAGGATCTTTTGCACTGATTCCCTGAGGGCTCACCTCTGTCTGACTCTACCTAATTTAGCTGTCCATAATAATATAAGGGCTGATCAAAAAATACAGTGTGTGGGGGCCGGGATTTAGCTCAGTTTTTCCAGCACCTGCCTTGCAAGTGCAAGGTCTCGAGTTTGATCCACAGTACCAAAAAACGAAAAAACAGAAACATGCAATGTGTATTTAAAGATATGTACTTATTACAGTAAAAGATATATTGTCATTAATTCTCTTCAAAATATTCCCTCTCACTTTGAACGCAGTTATGCATCATTAGCCCCACTTTCTGAAGCAATTCTCGAAGTCCCCTTTTGTGAGTGTCTTCTCATGACTGCCACCATGTCCTGAATCAATTTAAAAAGTTTACAGAAATTTCCATCAAATGAAAACATTACAGTGTGTCCACATCTACATTATCCATTAAATTTGGCATGGTGCAACTTATTCTTCAAAGTCAAAATGACCACGAAAGTTCATGCTTTGAATCAATTTAAGACATGGAGGCAGCCACAAGAGAGCACCTATAGACACTCGAAAAGAAGACTTCCAGAACTGCTTCAAGAAGTGGCCAGAATGATGGGATACCTGTGTTGGAAGCGACAACAGTGTGTCTTCTACTGTACCACATTTTAAAAATTGAAACATTCATCATACTTTTCCATTATACCTCATGTCTGCAATGACCTAAATAAGGTCATTCTGAAGTTCTGGAGATTAGGACTTCAACATATGAATTTTAAGTGGACATAAATGTGTTAACAGAGCCCTTGAGAGAATCCTCTTGGTACCTGACCTGCAAAATGGAGATAGGCCTTGAAGGCTTAGCATGTGTGATGACCCAGGCCTGTGGTTTAGTGTGTGTGTGTTGATTCTCTGTTTTACCATTTCTGTGTTCTTGTGCTTCTTACACACGTGTGTGAGGAGAAGCAGAGAGGAGGGGTGACCAGGTGCCATCATAGCTGATAGCTACTCCTCGGGGAAAGTAGGGACTTGAACATGGTTTCTTTTTTGGAAAAGGGTGAAATAGTAAATCTTTTCATCTCTGTGGGCCATAGACTATGTCAGCGCAGCACAAAAGCAGCCAGGGAGAATATGCAAACAAATGGATTCAGCTGTTTCAATAAAACTTTATTGATAAAAACAGGCAGCAAGCCAGATCTAGCCTGTGGGCCACACACTGATGACACATTTATATTATACCGTATTATATTACATTGTGTTATGTTATATTATAGGGAAACATGATAATGGAGAAAATGATGACAAAAGATGAGCCTTGGTTAAGAAAGTTTGTATATGTGTTTTTTGTTCTATTTTTGCAAATTTCCTGTAGGGGTGAAATTACTTCCTCCTTTCCCCCAAGAAAAACTTGGGTCCCAAATAACAAAATAAATGGTAATAATAGCCAAAATTTAAAAAAATTGTTTTGAGACAGGGCTCACTTTATAGTTCAGGATTGGCCTTGAACTCACTATGTAGCCTAAATTGGCAACCCTGTTGCCTCCCATTTGCTGGGACTACAGGACTGTGCCACCACGCCTAGCAATTCAAGTAGTTTTGGAAGATATGAGGCAGCACTCAACCTTTGCAGACATCTGAGCAGGCTTTCTGAAGGAAGTGGCTTTGAGCTGAACATTAAAGGCTAAGTAGGAGGTAGCAACAAGTTTCGATCTGGGTTTAGTTGGGAGCCAAAGCCACACCCACCACAGTCACATTTAGTAGAGGCAGCGGATGGTGACAGTCAAATCTGTATCTGATATGCTTCTCCCATGCTGCTATTCACAAGGTACCTAATATTGGTCTTGTGCATGCTAAGTGAAGGCTCTACTATCACATTACCCCCCTGCTCCCAGCCTTTATGCATTTAGTTTTTACTTTGATTATATTTTTTAAACTATTTTTAAAGACAAATTTTGGATAAGGGATATGTTTATACTCAGTTTTCCAAATACATTTATTTATACTAAAGATCTATTAGACAGCTTTCTATTTTATATTTTTGTTAGAATATAACAAACTTAGGAACCCGGAGACATGAGTTAGTACAACAGGGTATTCCATCTCGCGGGGTCATTTAGAGGTGTGAGGGCCTTTTAGAGCCCACCGGGCACTCACTTGTGTCATCACAACTGGGGTGAGTTTGTGTCCTACAGTGGCCACAAGGCAGGAGCAGCTCACTGCAGGTGAAGCAGGAGAAAAGCTGGGGTACTGGGACAGAACACTGATTCACGAAATACGAGCAAATTGGCTTTAATGCTGGCTGCTCAGCAAGTGACTCCTCAAAGTCTGGTGAGCCTCAAACAGAAGTTTACTCTTATTTTTATCTTTATGTTTTGTGGGGAGGGGAAAACAGCCATCAATCTAAGCATAATTACATAAGCAGAGAGGCAACGAAGAGGGAAGCAGGGTGGTTTCACCGGGCTTTCCAAGATTGCCTTGCTCTAGTGAGTCTGCATTGCGGCAGTGGCTATAGTTACAATACATGGTTCTCAGCAAGCATAGTTACACAGTTAACCCATAGTTGCCCAATTCTATACTCCAGGTTTCTGCCCTCACAGGAAGAAGCTGAAGCGGGGTCCCTTCAGAGCCCACCTGTCACGGCCCTAGGTTGTTCCCTCCCTCAGGTTACTGTGACCATGTCTTCAACTGGGTTCCTCAAATACAGTGAGGAAAAGACTCAGCCATCTCCCTTTGGATGGATCATATCAATAGGAAGAATGCCTGGTTCCGGTCCAAACTGGAGCCGCAGGGTGAGGAATCCCAAGTGCTCCCACCCTTTCAGAGGAGCAATCCTTTGGAATGCTTCCTCCTGGAAGCCCTCCAGGGAAGTTGACTCAGCAGGAACCTTGAGCCACATAAAGGACAATTGCCTATCCCTTGAGTGATTAGCAGGAAGTTGGCTGCTTTTTGGTTCTAATACAGGAAGAGGTCAAGCCCAAGGTCAATGAGCGGATATGACGTCAATTCCTTCCCACTCTCCCTTCTCCTTAGAAAGGCTGCCTTTGAATTTCCTCAGCACCTTCAGCCATTTGGTGCTATTCTGGGTGGGAGGGAGGCCCACAAGTAGAGAGGTGGGTGGAGAGGCAGTTGGACAGGGACTAGGACCTGGAGAAGACAGGAAAGTCCAGAGGAAGGAGGAGGCAGGTGAGTGTTCTGCTCCTGGAGCTCTGCTCAGGCTGAATCCCCCTTTTGGAAGAAAAGGTTCCTCACACCTAGGGCCTCCTGCCTTTACGTCTCTCTGGGGCCAGCCGGGTGGATGTTTTCAGGCATCAGGGTGGCTTTCCCTTTCGGAAAATTTCAAGGCAGCCATATCAGCTGAACCGGAAAAAGGGAACTAAACCAAAACTCTCATGAGAGGTACTGAAAAACTATTGACTTCATTTTATATATGTTAGAAATGAGCTCTCAGACTCAAATTGTTGGTGCTGGAAAGGGTGCACTCAGACCGCAAATGAGAACTCGGCAAGGCAAAGTTTAAAGTTTACTTCTGCAGAAGGGCACTCAGGAGCACTCAGACTCTAGGCAGCAGGCAGAGGAGCAGGCGAAGGGGTGGTTTTTAAACCCTCATTCAGGGAAGCAGCTATTCTTTAAATTCATTGGCTGAATTCAAAGGCTTACACTCTATTGCGATTGGCTAGTTTAAGCAGCACGAGGGGAGGAGCCAAAGTGTTGCTGAGGGGAAGGAAGAGTAGGAGGGGAGAGGGAGGTGGCAGGGAAGGAGAGAGTACAGAAAATCCTTGGCTATTGATATCTTGATCTGTAGCTATGTGTCCAGAATTTAAACGGAGCAGGCGTTTCCCACAATTTCATTGTGTTTGGGAGGGGCCAGCTAGGGTGGACTGGAGTCTAAGATGGAGGCACTCCTGTTTATATCCGTTGATAGAAAAACAGGATCACAGTTTTTCACAGACACAAGGCCTTGTATTCACAATAAAAAGGAAGAGAGAGAAACTTTCTGAAGAGAAAGGGAGGCAAGGCAAGAAGAGGTTAGTTGGGATGAAAACCAGACATGCAGGACATGAACAGTAATATTTTCCAAAAAGGCCAGAAATTTAGTAAATGAAATGAGTTTTGATGTTTTCTAGAATTTACATATATACCATCAGGAAAATAACTCATCCCAGGGACAAGAGTTGAGGCTAACAAGATAGTGAACAGCTCAAGAGGAGGGCTGCTTTTCTAATACTGTTACTCATATGATACATTTGAATGAAACAGCTCTGTAATATACTCTGCATGGCAAAATGAAACTTTAGAAATCAGATATTTTTCCTTTAGAGACAAGTGGCTTCTCCAAATTTCCTCGGCCCTAGGACCTAAACTAGGTCTCCACACTTCTCCTTAGCCCAGACTATGGAACAGGGTGAAAAGATGCTGGCACCAAGAGGTCAAAGTCCAGCTTCATTTCCTTAGGGAAGGGCGCAAGGGGGCGGACCTAGGAAGGAGTGAGACAGGCCGGGACATGCCCACTGTCTCATTGTATCCCTCCTCCCGCTGTTCCTTGCTAAAAGATCCTAACACACCTATACACCTGAGACATGATTCGGGTGATGAGGCCCCTCTATCTTCTTTGAACCAGCTTTGTTTGTTTGTTTTTGATACCAGGGATTGAACTCAGGTCCTTGTGCTTGCAGGGCAGGCAGCGGAACCATTGAGCTAAATCCCCAGCCCTCTGAACCGGCTTTGAATGAATTCTTTTCCTCAAAATAAATGGCTTCCTTTGATTTGGTCAGTGCTGAGCAAACAAAGCTGAGCCTATGGACCTAAGTGTTTGGTAACAGTAACTCAATAAATTTGTAAACATAGCTGGCTATCTGGTCTACAAATACTATTTCCCTTGATTTGGAATTGAAATTTGGCACTTTAAAAAGAAAATTGACATTATCATTCTAATACATGTTCTGGAATGTTTACGGAGGAAAGAACACAAGAGTTGGGATTGGATTTCCTTCAAAATAATCCAGGTAGAAGTACAGAGGAACCAAGTTCAGCTAAGAGTTCCTACTTCTGAAACTGGAAGATAGGTACAAGAGGGAGGGGATTGATGGTACTCCTTTCTCCACACATTTTTTTTTTT
>NW_004624756.1:1340308-1350600 GCF_000247695.1 Heterocephalus glaber | reverse complement strand
AGGTTTATTTATTTATTTATTTATTTATTTATTTATGGTGCCGGGCATTGAACTCTGGTCCTTGTTCTTGTGGGGCAAGCGGCAGCACCACTGAGCTAAATCCCCAGCCCGGGAAGCTTTATTTTGAAGGATGTTCACAGCAGAGCAAAGTCTCAGGCTTGAAGGAAGCCAGCTTCCCAATGAGCAAAGAAAGAGAATTCAGGGAAGAGAGAATGTTGCAGGATGTCTCTTGGCTGAAGTGGACCCTGGATAGCAGCTGTCAGGAGCCTCCTTTTCCTCTAGAGTGAAGTTGGTTGAATTTAAATCAAGCAGCAGAATTGAACTTGGACCAATCAGCAGGCTTGAATTTAGGTAAATCATAGGTTTGCTGCTGCTCTATATAAGCAGCATTTATGTCCCACTCCTCTATTAGTCCAGGAGGGCTTCCTCTGGGGTGCTGGCACACCAGGTCTAGCCTCAATAAAACTCCCTCTGGCAGAGGTAAGCAGTGGTAGTGATGGGAGACATTTTCTCTCACCACTGGTGACAGCAGCAAAAACTGCTAAGAAGTTGAGCTGATGGGGTAACATAAAGCACCAGAGCTGTAACTCAGGTGTGGAGAGACACTGGCACTGAGAACTTGGAGCTGCTAGCAGAGCTGCACCTAGCTGGTTTGTGATTTCCATCCAAATTTAGCGAAAGAGTTTTTGATTGGTAGTATAGACAGGTCCTATTTTTGGTATTAATATCCTTGAGTCCCCTTCTATACTGTACTATGATTGGATTACAGTAGGCTTATTTATTTGCTTTTGGTTTTCTGAAACAGGATCTCATATGCAGTTCAAGCTGGCTTGGAATTTACTCTGTAACCCAGACTGGCCTCAAACTCCTAGTGAGGCTATTCTCCTGCCTCAGCCTCCTGAGTACTGGGATCATGCACCACCATACTCATCTCTAGACTAGGTTTAAAAGACATGTAGCTTCTTGGATCACTTTCTCTGTGGAATGCTCTAAGCAGCCTTACAGGAGCTCACATAGCAAGAACCAGGACCTCCTGCCAGTGGCCAGTAAGTGAGCTTAGAAGCAGATCCCCAACCAGTCAGGTCTTGAACCAACTGCATCTCAGATAGTGTAACACCAGATCTTGAGATCTAGAGCCAAAACCATTCAGAAAAGATGCTTCTGAATTCCTAAGAAATGATAATCATTTGTATAATATTAAGTTTTGGTTAATATGTTATAAACTCCAAGCCACTAAATTTGTGGTAACTGCTTATGAAAGCCATAGAAAATTCCATATAAGACAGTTCCTTTTACCAGAATGTAGTGACCTTCTTTGTCTCTCTTAATCAGTCTTCGCTTGAAATCCACTTTGTCTGCAAATAGAATAGCTACCCCTGCTTTTTTGTGAGTTCCTGTCACATAGAATATTGTTTTCCATCCCTTGACTTTCAGTTTATGAATTTATTTTTGAATTAAATGTGTTTTTTATATGCAGCATATTGTAGATCTTGCTTCTTGATCCATTCTGCCAGTCTGCTTCTTTAGAATGGTGAATTGAGACCATTAACATTGATAGTTATAACTCACATGTGTTGTTTTATCTCTGTCATGTAATTTTCTCGCTGTTAGCTTTCTTCTTTGCTTTTCTGTTTAATTTCTTGCCTTGCCTGGTCAATTCATTCTGTTGGGATTCATAGAGTTGTAATCCTTATTGTCTCTTTCTAGAATATCCTTCAAAACACTTTGGAGTGCTGGTTTGGTGGTCATGAATTTCTTCAGATGTTATTTGTCACGAAAGTATCTTATTCTTCAATTTTGAAGGATAGTTTTGCAGGGTACATCAATCTGGGTTGGAGATTGTTTTCCTTTTGGGCTTGAAACACTTCACTCCAAGCTCTCCTTAATTTGAGAGTTTGTGTTAGAGAAGTCTGCTATGATTCTAAAGAGCTTTCCTTTATAGGTGATTTGTTTCTTTTCTCTAACAGCTTTTAATATTCTGTCATGTTGAATATCTGGAATCTTTAGTATTATATGCCTTGGGGAAGATTTTTTTTTTTATCTTGGCTAATTGGAGTCCTATATGCCTCACTTATCTGTATGTCAAATTCTTTTCCCCTGTTTGGGAAGTTTTCTGCCATTACTTCTGAGAACATGTTTTTATGTTATTTGTTCTATCTCCTTCTTTTTCATTGACTCCAATCAATCTTATGTTATTTTTCTTTGCATCATCTAGCAGTTGCTGGATAGATTTCTCATGGTCCTTTGCTATTTTTAAGAAATCTCTCTTTTCCTGATCGCTAACCACAATCCTGACTTCTATATCTGATATTCTGTCCTCACATTGGCTCACTCTGCTGCATATACTTTCAATGGAGTTTTTTTTGTTTTTTTTTTAATACCAGGGATAGAACTCTGGACCTTGCACTTTCGAGGCAGGTGGCGGAACCACTGAGCTAAATCCCTGGCCCATCAACAGAGTTTTTAATCTCCTGGATATCTGCTTGAATCTGTTTCATGGATTCCATTTCTTTCCTATGCTGGACATTTGTGGTTTCAATCATGTTCCTGAGCTCCTCTCTCTCTCTCTTTTTTTAACCTGTATCTTTCATTCTGGTCACTATCTCTGTAGTTATCTGGGAAATTATTTCTGCTTTGATTTTTTTCTAGAACCTTGGTCATCTGCTTTGTTGCCTCTGCTGTTACTACTTCAGAGAGTCCAGGTGGGTGGCTTTTGGATTGTTACACTGCATTGCTCAAAGGGTTTGCCTTTGGTGAGCTAAAAGTCTGTGGGGGTTTCATCTTGTTCAAGTGTCTTCTCATTTTCTATTTTTTTAAAGTTTGATTCCTGAATTGATGTTTTTAAATTGCTTATGGTGAATAGGTTTATTGCCAGTATTCAGAACACTTAGGACATGACTACTTCTCAGAAGCATTTTCCAGATGTAGCTAGCTTTTGGGTTTTGAGTCTGTTGCAGGATCCTACCTTATCAATTTACTGGAGATGAGAAGTTTCTGCCTGCTTGGCCCAGCTTCCAGTTCTTTGGCACTGGCCTATAGGGGTTTTTTTTTTTGACCCTTAGGCAATCTCAGTCTTGGTATACCAGGAGGAACAACTGATTAGCACAATTATGTCACCTTGGCTGAAGTAGCACAATCAACAATAACAATAGCATCAAATACAGCTTAGAAAATGACAAATTGTAGCCTTAATATGGCATTTTTACCCTTAGGGGAGAAGATTTAAAAGGGGTTAGGGGGTAAAGAAACAGAAATAGAGGAAGAGGAAGAGATCAGAAGCAAGGCTGGAGGACAGACTTTAGGAAATCAGTGAAGAAGACAGGTGGAAAAGAGAAAAGGAAGAAATAAAAATGAGAACAGAACAACAAAAAACTAGAAATTGTTCAAACAATCAAGAGAAAACAAAATGAAACAAGAACTAGAAAACAGGGAAAAAAGAAAAGAAGGGAAAAAAAGAAAAAAGATTTTTAAAAAACCACCCCCAAAATGTCTAATTCAAGGTGTATCTCTGCTGTCACTGTAAGGCAATGTGGGCAAAGAGAGTCCAGAGCCAAATTGAATAATCCCAGCAAACTAGCTGCAGCTTCACAGTGGGGTAGTGGATAGTCCCAGCCAGCCTACCCTTTTAGTTCCTCCGAAGTTCAGCCTGGTTTCTAGCTATGAGGCTGGAACTGGATTCCTTGATCCTACGACAGTCTATTTGTCTCCTGCCACCTTTAGCTCTGTTCCCTGACCTCCTGCTGACTTGAACTCAGCTCCCTCACCAAGGCACTGGAAGGCACTAGATGGAGTCTGCCCAAAGCTGTTCTGAGTGCCGAGTTCAGTTGGCCCCTCTCCAAGATGGCTACCAGCCAATTATCCTCTCCTGGGTGAGGTCTGAACCTGGATAACTCACCTGCTGCAACCACTACTGTGTTCCACTGGTGCATTTCTCCGTGGAGGCCTCTGGGGTTGTCAGTACTCACCGTGTGTCTGTAGGTTTGGCCTGCTGTTCCCTTGTGGAGAGTCTGGGCTGTGGGAGAGAGCGCTGCTTGGTACCTTCCTCCTTTTCAATAAAGTCTTTCTCTTAACTCTCCCTGTAGACTTCAGTTTTTGCCTCAGATCTTTCCTGGGTCCCAGGGACTCACTTCCCTCCTCCTTCTCTTCCTCACACCACTGTATTCTAGGGTCAGGACACTAAACCTTGGAGAAGCTCTTTCTCTGCTGCTCACCACTCCGCCACCTTCCTGGAAGTCTCCATATAAGGTAGTAAATACTTAGAAAGATGACTAATACACTGTATAAGGTAGTGCTTCTCAAGGTTATGGATCAGGAGAATGCACCAATAAGCTACACTGCTCTCTGATAAGGCACCTGCCCAGGAGGCTTGAAATTCAGCCGAAGCTCTGTTAAGCTGCAGGCTGCAGGACAGGTCTGTGTTGGACCACAGGGGTGGGCCACTTTTGTCTTATTTTCCCAAGGTACATTATGGCAGTGGTGGCGAACCTATGGCACACATGCCACAGCAAGCTGTTTGTTATCATTGTAAGCACTAAAATGTTCACCATCACTGCTCTATGGGTTAATGAGACGTTCTAGTCCAGGTGGTTCCTGGCCACTGCTATCTCTCTTCCAGACTATAGTGCTGTCCTTTTCAGCTCTCTCAGTATCAGGGAGACTGAGGAGAGAAAATTATCAGAGGTCAAATGTAGGCGAGGGTGCTGACAGGTGGTCCAACTGCATCCTGTAGTCATTACAAACAAAATCGCCCACTGTCTTAGCCTACTCAGGCTGCTATACAGCAAAATAACATAGAATAAAACAACAGAAACTTATTTCTCTAAGTTTTGGAGGCTGGAATCATAAGATTGGAGGAAAGGAGAACAAGAAGTAGGAGACTGAAGAAGAAGGTACACCGATTCTCTGGTGTCTCCTAATATAAAAGTACTAGTATCATCATGAGGGCCCCACATTCCCAACCACATCTAAACTTAATTACCCCTTGAAGCCCCATCAGATCCATACACTGATGTATAAGGATCAGGGCTTTAAACATAGGAATTTAGTGTGTTTGTGGGGTGTGTGTGTGTGTGTGTGTGTGGTTACATTTCACAATGCCACCTCACCCCTCCCCAACTAATGTCCTGGATCACCTGCACTCTCTCACATGGCTTCAATGACCAAATCTGTTACAGGGATTCTGAGCCTCAAATCTGAACTTGTGGGTCCTGGCAATACTAGACCAGGACCCTAAGCTGCTGCTGTCTCATGGAAATGATCTCCTGTGCTTCAGCAGTACATGTACTCCCTAGTCCTTATCCTTTGCAACTCCCCTTCGGCCTTAGTTATAGTTCTATGCTCGACTGTGCAGAACTTCCAGTCATTATATTTGAGGGGAAATTGCCAGGAATATGCATTTAATAAGAGACCCTGTAGGAGGCTGCTGTGAGATGTGTTAAAGCCCAGGCATCTGATGATATCAGAGGGCACTTGAGGACACAACTCTGTCATTGAGAGCAGGTGCACAGCAGATTTTGTTATAATAATAATAAATCAACATGGATGACCACATATGTATCACATGGCTATACAAGGTCTTTACTGTGTCTCAGTAAAGCTGATAAAGACATCCAGTTCTTGAGCTCTAGAGCTGCAGCTCCAACTCTTATGCTCTGATGTTGCCCTGATGCTGGAAATTAGTTTGGTTCCTGCTTGTTTTTGATTTCTGCTCCATGCATGTTCTTTTCTTTGGGAATCTTGCCTGACTAGACCTCCCTTCAGCCCACCAGTCCTGACAGACCTGGCAGATGATTTGCAGGTCACATGTTGAGAAACACTATTGGTGACCATGTGTGTGGATGACATTTGTCCCAGGCTTTGATTGCTCAGAATTCAGAGTTAGACCAACTGCTCATGCCAAGCTTCATTAGCAGCAGTGAGACTCAGATGTACCAGTCCCCTAACCCACTTCCAAGGGTATCTATACAACCTCCACTGTGTATCTAGAAGGATTATCTCTAAGTAGTTCTTTTATTATGAAAAAAAATTCAGCATTCATCTATATATTTACATTTGTTCATAAATTATATACAATTATGTCCATATATACCCATATAACCATTGCAAAATATACACAAAAGCTAACATGTACTGAGACGAAAACTAAACAAATAGATACAATAGTTCTTTGTGTTTCTCCAGTGATCATGTCGCTTATTCCAGTTTGGTTCTCAAGTTTGCAGTGGTGCTCTTCAAAGTGTGGTTTGCCATCCTGCAAACTGTCCCTGGTCTGCAGCAAGACAAGCACAGGGTCTAGAAATCACCTCTGTGTGTATATTCTATGATTGTGTTCAGCTCCCATGACTCCCTTACTTTCCCCTAAATTATATTGGTTCCTATTTTATTTATTGAAATGTAATTGTGTATCTGTTGAATAAGAAGCTAGAACTTGTATGTTATATGTTTCTTTTTATTTCATGTTCCTAGTCAATGACTTTTATTATATTTGACAAAAGTTAGCCCACAACAGATTGGACATTAAAAAAGAAACAATCTGATACCTTGCCAGAGATACTAGCTTGGGAAGCTCTGGTTTAAAGGTAATCAGACATCTTTCAGTCAGCTCTGCTACTGGGGCATGGAGAGTGGGATGTCTGTTTTGAAAACTTTCCATATCTCCCTGGCAATTGTGATTTACTTAGAAAACACCCACACTGAAATAGAACTCTTCTGTTTTTGGGGTCCCTTCCTGCCAACACCTCACCCAACCTAGAACTCCAGAAACTTTGACAGGATGGTGAGATAGCAGCAAAGGGCCTGGAGGAAGTCTCAGCGACATCTGTTATCTTCATGCAACTGTGGGCAGTAGGTCCCACACCCCATGTAGCCTCGGGTTCTGTGCCTTCTCATGCATCTCAGGGGAAGCCTTTGATTGTCCTCTGCAGAGCTGGATGACCTTCCTGTTAAGAATAGGGCATAATTCCCTCTCATGATCAGAGAGACCATATTTCCAGATTGTGTGCCTGTGGGAGCATTTTGAGCCTTGGATAGCAGCTTCTAGACCCAGAAAAATCCCAGGTTTGAAGCAAAACAGATCTTCACACAAGTGTATGGATAAAAGCAGCCCTCACTCTGTCCTAGTCCATAAACTGTTTCTGTGTTGGCTCAGAGGAGTACCCTGGGAAAACACATGGCCTTGATGTCTCCCCTGCCCTGCAGCTCTGCTGATCTTTGCCCAGATGTAGAAAATGTGTGGAGCGTTGCCTGCTATCCCCACACAGATGTCTGAGTCAGTGTTTCAGAGGTGTGGCAGCCTTTCCCTCCATTCTCCAGCTCCTGGAGGGACACAGGTCTTACCCAAGTGATGTCTATTATGAGATATGAGCCAGAAGGGAAAGTGATTTCTAGGCCAACTTTCTCCCAAGTTCCTTTTAAAACACATGGTTATGTAAAATTCCTGGAGACTTCTCCCTAGAAAAACAAGCATTACTGGTCATTTTCCATGGGAGGAATAGGTCAGGTTCCAGGGTGAGCTTTCCTCTGGAGTATGGGCTCAGACAGAGTGGATTGAACATTTGGCCTTCCTCGGGATGCTTTTCGATATATGTGTCTTAAACAATGGACAGGAGATTCGATATGTAGCAGGTGCTCCATAAATGTACATCTATCTGCCTGTACCTGTCAATTTAAGGCCACACAGTTTGGGACAGAACTACTGGACAAGCAGGACTCAACAAGCAAAAGAAAGGATGATTATGATCTATATTTGCAATGCACCAAACAGTTAAAAATCCACATAAACTTCATGAGGGATTCTTCCTTCCATGCTACAGATGAGGAAAGAAACTTCAGATGTCAGGAGTCTTTCTTGGGGCCCTCGGGTAGAGAGGGGCAGAGCCAGGATTCAAACCTAAGAGGCAGAAGTGGCTCTTCTCAAGGAGACCTACAGAAAACTCCCCAGAACTCAGGGAGAGAACATGCTGAGGGCCAGGAGGTCAGAGTTGTCATCGCACAGACCTAATCTATAGGAAATGGCTGCGTCCCTGTATCCTCAGCATCTGTCACATCACTAGTGACAATTCAAAGCAAAATACTCAAGAAGAGACCTGCCTATCTTTCTCAACCAAAGAAGGCAAGCTGCCCTAGCAGGGAAGTCTGGACTGCTCTACGAGTATGTGGCTGTCACAGGACATCCCTGACCCACTGTTTCCTTTTGCTCCACAGAATAGAGATTAGGTATGGGGTTCTCTTGCAAGCCAGGCTCACCAAGCACCTGGCACTCCACCCTTGGCATTTTGGGCTGCATTTTTCTTATTTGTCTGTGTTCAGGAGAGTTACAGAAATCAGCTTTCTTATAGGTGGGCTTCAGGGGATAGGATTCAGGGCAAGCCAGTCCCTCAAGGTCCAGGAGAACCACCAGAACACAGGTTCTTCTATACATGCCCCACTTATATTACAGACAAGGACCTCACAAAGCAGCCTGCCCTACTTCCTGGACCTCAGAGGTCCAGGGGGACAACATTGAGGGTCAGCTTGGTCCAGCAGTGCTGTGCCTTGAATATGGTTTGCTCTCCAAGGGTTCATGTGCATCTCTAGGGTGTCAATATTTTTATTTTTTTTTCTTCTTCTTCTTTTTTTTTTTTTCCTACTGGGTATAGCACTCAGGACCTTGTGCTTACTAGGCAGGCACAGCACCACTGAGCTACATCCCTAGCCCCTTAGGATATCAGTATAGGGCAGTGATATGGAACGTTTAAGGCAGGGAACTCCTTGGGTCACTGAGGGAGTCACCCTTGGAAGGGATTAAGTAGTTCTCATGGGACTCCTAAGCTCTTGTGAGATGAGTTGTACTAGAACAAGCCTCACCCCTGAATTGCTCTCTGGTTTCCTATCTTACAATATGATTTCTCCCTCTTGCACATGTTCCCACCTGATGCCATCTGGTGTTAGGTCCTCATCAGAGGAAAATCAATAGGATTACCCAATCTTGGACTTCTAGTCTCCAAAACTGTGAGCTAAATAAACCTCTTCTATTTATAAAGTTACCCAGCCTCATCTATTTCATTACAATAGTACAAAGAAGTGTCTGGAACAGAGCCCAGGCTGCTCTGGTAAGTTTCTGTCTATCTCAAAATGCTGCATTTCTTAGCACATTCTAGGTATTCTGAGAACAACCAGGGAGAATGGAGGTGGGAGGTCTGGGTCCGTCCAAGGTCAGCCCAAGAGCCTCCTTGCCTCTCTGTAAGAAAAGGGCTATTGTCTGCACTTTCCGCAGCCTTTCCAATCCCTAGACTGTGACAAGCCACAGGTTTACTATTAGATTGTAATCCTCTGAATGAAAAGACTTTCATATTTCATTGTACTATCTTCAGAAACTCAAATAGAATCCAGTGTAGAGTAGATTTTTAGCAGAGGACTGTTAATGATAACATTAGACCTCTAAACCTTGGCACTTTTTAGCTTTTTGAGGGTAGGTGGTTCTTTGTTCTTGGGGCTGTCCAGCATGTTATGTTTAGTAGAGTGCCTGTACACATCTGTGACAGTACCACTACTCTCTTTTGATAACTAAAAATGTCCACTGGGGAGCCAAATTACTCCTAGATGAAGACACTGCTCCAGATTAAGAATTAACATATTTAAGTGTGTGATATGGGCTTAGTTGACATGATCTTGATTTGGTCTTCACAATAACCATGTGAGGTGAATATTAATATGTGCAGCTGAGGATATTGAGGCACAGAGAGATTAGATAATTGAATCAAAAGGATTTGGCTTAAAATTAGGGGTCCTAGGTAGGGGCAGTCCCAGTAATTTCTGTGTTCACAGAAGGAAGGCAGAAATATCAGTTGGTACATGATTTGCTCAGGCATTTGTAGGTGTTCTAAAATTGATGTTCATTTAATCATCATTATTATTTTCTATCTTTCCTGGTTCACAGAAAGGTTGAAGTCTGAGTGTATATTTTAAGTTCTGCTTTCTGTTTCTCCCCCTAGACCTATTAAATGAAACATTCACAATTTGATTGTACGTTTTCTCCAGTGTTATTTCAGAGATCCATAAAAAGCTGGGTACATTTTCACACAGAATGTCTTCTGGGCTCCCTCTGGTGTCAGCTATGATTATGGTTGATATTAAAGGACCTTACATGTGAGTAAATTTCAAATTAATAAGGATATGTTCTTTGTCAATAGATGGTTTTAAAAATTCAACTGCACTGTGAAGTTATTTGTTCTGATTTTACAAATATTCAAGGAGCTAACGTAATTTAAAGTTTTATAATATTAGAAAAGCAAGTAATATGAATTTTTGTTTAA
>NW_004624756.1:1297602-1333684 GCF_000247695.1 Heterocephalus glaber | reverse complement strand
CACACACACACACACACACACACACACACACTCACTGTCACTTGATTAAAAAAAAATACAGATTAACCCTGTAGTATGGCAGAAACTGCACCTTACCAACCAAGCAAATCTTTATTGAAAGAACACCAAACTCTAGGGAAAATATAAGACAGATATACTCTCATGCATTGCTGATGCCCTTTTGATGCAACCATCTGGAAGAATAGTTTTACATGAGAAAAAGCCACTCTTTGACCTATATCAGGGGTTTGGCCAGGCCCCCAATTGCCTGAACAAGGGTACAACAAAGAATAAAAGAGAGACAGACAATAATTTAGAATGCAAGGGGGTCCAGAGAGTGATATGCCTCTAGTGGACACTCTTAAAAATCTCTGGGAAGATCCACTTTTATTAGAAAGCCAAAAGCACAGGGGGAGGAAGTCGTGCGTCATTTGTGGAGCAGTGACTGCCAGTAGATGTCAGTAAATGCGTAACTAATGAGTAATGGGGAACAAGATTAATGGGGTACAGATCCTTCCCTCTACCCAGATGCCTATGTTCTATGTATTGTCCTCAGTAAAATTACCTTGTCCTAGGACTGCTGTGCTTATGAGTTTTCCCACACACAGCTGGAAAGCCTGTGATTTTTAATTTTTAATTTTTTTATTTTTATTTTTGAAGTTTTTAGTTTATTAATCCTCTCGTGAAAAACCCGCAGTCACTGCAGACAGGCACTGCAAAATCTTTACTCCTTTGGCTGTTCTCCGATCTCCAGCTCACTTTTTGCCAGCACCAACATTGGCCTTTGCGGTGCCCCTGACTTTCTTCATTCTGTTCTTGCGTTCCTTCTGCTGCTTTCTTGATGTCTTTTTCTTCTCATACAGGCCATGTCTTGCAAGTCTATGTTTGGGTTCATTTTTCTTCACATAATCCAAAGAATCATAAATCATGCTGAAGCCAGTTGTCTTGCCACCCCCGAAATGGGTTCTGAATCCAAACACAAAAATGACATCCGGTGTAGTCTTGTACATTTTGGCTAGTTTTTCCCGAATTTCTGTCTTGGGTACTGTTGCTTTCCCGGGATGAAGGACATCAATGACCTTTTGTTTCCTTTGAAGTAGTCGGTTGGTAATGAACTTCCAGGTCTGGATAGTTTCTGTGTCATTCATGATGGCAACAGATCCTCAGGCAGCCAGGGAGGAAAAGAACACCTGTGATTTTTTATTAACTTTTCCATTCCTGGAGCAAATTATATTAGCCTTAGACCCTATGGGACCCAAGTCACATAGCCTGGTCCCCAACAGACCTAGTCATCTTATATCTAGGAATGGTGTAAGTCAATACGTTAGAAGGAGAAAAAAGGCATTTGCATATAGATGTGTATTATAGTATTGACTGCATTACTGAAGTATTGTAAACAGCCTCAGTGGTTGTGAAGGGAAGTGATATATTTAACTTAATTATAGTGCATCTGCTGTAGTACAGTGGTGGTGCAGGTGAGCTCTGGGATCATACTATCTGAACTTAAATGCTTGGCTCCGATGGTAGTTCTGTGACTGCAAATAAATTTAATATATTTGTTACAGTGGAATGGGCCAATAATAGTTGATGTTCTTGTTTACAATGAGGAAAGAATTGCCAGGTGTATACCCAGTAGTAGGTAGCAAGTAGCTAGGTTTATTTTTATTATTTTTTCTTTTTAAAAATAGATTTACTAAAACAGCTTTATCATGTAGAGGTAATAGCTATGGTTATTGAAGATCATGGGAAGTTGTACTCAGGACCAAATCCTGCCAACAAAGGTATAACATAGACCAAGACAGCTACCAGGAGACAGAAAAGCCCTGCAAATAGTCAAAGTATGTACACCAAAGTAACAATAACAACAAAAATAGGGCAGATAACTCAGGCTTTCAGAATTAAAAATTCAGACACTTCTGCTTTAGGTGCTTCACCCTGAGCCTCCAGGAGTGATTGACAGGAATGATTGACAGTGCTGAGCCACCCTAGGTGCTCTCAACATTCCTGCTTATCCCAGAATTCACTGTGATCTCAATTATACTTATGTAATGAGGTGGGAGTAGGGTAAAGGTGACCTGGAAGGTAGGGCTAGGAGAGTCAACGTGTACTTTTGCCTAGAGCATTCACATACTCCTGAGGCTTTGCTATTTCATTTCCTACCTCTCTTAGGACAATGACAGCAGGAAAGCCATAGGGTGCTGTTTAGAATTAAATAGAAGGGAGCGACTCACTCAGCTCTATTGTTTCTAGCTGTACTATATTTATTTGTATATCTACTTGTCCATTTTGTGTTACTGTGATGAAATACCTAAGCTTGTGTACTTTGTGAAGCAAAGAGGTTAATTTTGACTCACCAGAGGCACAGCTGGTGCTGGCTTCCCTGCTGGCAGAGTCCCATGGTGGTTTGGGGCGTGACGTGGCAAGAGACTGGGAGCACATATGAATGTCTCTTCTGGTCATTTCCTTCTCCTTAGGAAGCACCAGTGTTCAACTCTGAGGGCCAGAACCTGAGACCTTATCTAATCCTCACTTCCTCAAGGCCTCAGGCCTGCAAGCACTGCAGTTGGATTAAGTTTCTGCCTGTTTTTTGCCAAATGATAGGGATTCAGTTTCAATACAGGAGCCCTTAAGGGACATATTCAAACTCTATGCAAACCATAACACTACCTAGAGGATTATTTTGTAAGATTAAAAAAAATGTGCATAAAGCACTTAGAACAGTATGTGGCACACAGTAATTGTTTCATTAATGTCTTTTTATGGCCCATTATACAGCTATTAAAATAAGAATTATAAAATGATACAATAAGAAAAAATCTAATGACACATTTTTAAAGAATCACAATGCTGAAATAGAAAATGTTCCATATGCATGAAGGCTAATAGAAAGCATACAAAAATATAGATAAATGTGTGAAAATGGGGTAGGCTTGGATTCCTCTCAATTTTCTATATTGCTATCATCTTAATAACATACTAAAATAAATATTAAAATACTCAACAGAATATTAAAAAGTCAGAACCTGAGGCTCAGAACAAAAAAGTGCTTCTTAATGAATTCTGTGGCACTGCAACAGGCTAAACAATTAAGACATTATAAGAAGCTTTATAGTTTAGTAAAAGAAGGATAAAAATAAACAACTTCTGTTGGAAAATGTTAAAAGCTTTAAGTCTTCATTCAGGATGAACAAAATAGAGACATCTAAATGACCCGAAGATGAGTGAAGTAGTCAAAGAAAACTTTCTCAAAAATAAAATGTATAATAATCTCAAATAACCTACAGAAACAAACTAACTGGACAAGGATTCCAGGGAATGTATCAAGCAAAATGGGCTTAATGAAGGGCAAGTAGATGAATATGATGACAACACAGGTGAGCCTGTTAGGAGCAGGGGGCAGTGATGTAGGCAGGGACAAGATCCTACAGCCAATGAAGTCATGGCAGCCAAGCTTTGCCCTGAGCACTAGGGCTAACAATTGAGAGATAGTGGAAGAAAGCCTAGCAAGCAGTGAGGTGGCACTGGTGTCAAAGATCTAATTCCAAGGGAACGTGTGGAGAATGGGAATGAGGAGCCTGAGCTCTGTGAAGACAGCATCTTATCTGATGTTTCTTCAGCACTGTCTCTCCAATGCTGGAACAGTGCATCATGTAGGAAACACTGCAGAAATGAAGTGCTATGTAAGTGTTTATTTCAGTGTCATTTACAAAAGTGAAATTATGGATCATGAAACTATGTCTGGCAGAGTGTGTGCTGTGCATATTGTGGGACGAATCATGGACCTATGAGTCTGGAGTTCTAGGTCACAAGGGCTTACAAGTCACTTTTGGACTCTGAAACAAGTGGATGGCAATTAATGGTGTAATTGAAAATGGTCACCCAGTGAAATTATATGGGGTAGGAAAAGCATTAAAGTGTGTAAGGATGGAAGTTGTCCATCAAAAAAAGAAAAGCACTCAGGCCAAAAAGTATCAGAAAGATTAGAAAGAATCGTGCCATGAACAAATTTTTGAGTTAAAAAATAACCACAAGGGTGGTAAAAGGACAGGAAAGAGGCAACTAGTTGGCGATTGGTAATCTCAGTAAGAGCAGTTTTAGAGCAGTTAAGGCAAGGACACAAGGTTAGTTTAAAGAATTAAGTTTAAAGAGTAAAAACATTCCAATCTCTTCCTATTAGTTATCCCTATATCATCACTAGACTTATACATTTCATGAATTTAGTTAATTTTGAAGGTAATTAGTTTTGTGCATCTACCCTGTTAAGATTATCATCCTTCTCCTCTTTCGTTCGTTCCTTCCTTCATTACTTAATGTATATTTATCAAAAAGTGTCAGGCATTGTGCTAGGAAGAAGCCATATTTTATTCAAGTTTATATCCCCATAATTTATTGAGTAAAATACATTTGTATTTAACTTCATAAAATGCAAAGAGGGCTTGGTTATATCTGAATCTGCATTTTACAGCCTTCTAGAAAGTTATTCTAAAAAATAGATTAGAGGGCTGGGGATTTAGCTCAGTGGTTCTGCTATCTGCCTTGTAAGTTCAATCCCCAGTATCAAAAAAATATACATATATATTTTAACACAAACACAAAAGTTATAAAACACAGTATTCATTAGACTGTGCCTAATGACTCATGTAATACATAGGACTGAATTACAACTTCCCTTGTGTATGTAGAACTGCTAGCATCCCGAGCCTTACAGCACATGGTTTACATGGAAGGATTTCTTATGTGTGTCAGGAGTCCCTGGCCCAGGAATAATGTAGTACCTGATACAGCTAGACCAATCTGAGACATTCCTCAGGATTTTTTGAACTGGAATTAGGAACAGGTTGTTATTCTCTAGTGACTTACACCATGGGTGTAAAACTTCTATCTTACTATCTAACCACTTTGTGACTTACAAAACTAGATGCTAATTAAATGCATTAGAAGAACAGAATAGACAGAGCCAGGACAGGCAGTGATCCAGAGGGACAGAAACAGAGACAAAGACTGAGACAATCAGAGAGACAAAGAGTCAGAGGGTTGTGGTTTTGCTACTAAGGGATGAATTACACAGTAGTGTGTTTTTAATGTCTAAACATGAAGTGTGATAAAAAAATATGGTGAAAGCTTAAATCTTAAAAATTTATTACAGTAAAAGACACTTTGCCATTAATCATCAAAGTACCCCTTTTGCTTAGAACACACTTATTCTGTTCCTTTCTGGAAGTTCTTTTCTATGAGTGTCTTTAGTTGGTTTGTCATGGCTGCCTTGACATCCTTAATCATTTCAAAACATTTATTTTTCATAGTCATTTTGACTTTGGGGAGAGCCAAAGAGGCATGGTACTAGATCCAGTTAGTAAGATGGATGAGGACACATGGTTAATATTTTTATGAGGCTGCCTTTCCAATGGATGTCACTGGAGAACAGAATTCAATGTATTTTCAATCACACCTCATAAAGACACTCACAAAAGAGGACCTCCAGAATTGCTTGAAAAAGTGGCAAGAATGCTGGGAAATGTGTTGGAGGGAGGGGAAGTATTTTCAGGGGGATTAATAGCAACACATCTTTTACTGTAATACATTATTTTTTAAATTTTTTTATGGTTGTAATACATTTTAAAATATAAACATTCACTATACATTTTTATAGCCCCTTTTATATGGTAGGAATGATTATCTTTTGCCAAGGCAGATTTTAAAAACATATACACAATAATAATGATTATATCTATATCTGATATACTTCCACTAATGGTTGTTTCTTTCTAGATATAGCTATAAACAATATTTGGGTGTTAACACAAGACTAGTACATCCTCCAAGAGAATATTTCTTTTTAACTATCAAATAATGAATTCATTAAAATTTTTTTTCATTAAATAGTATCTTTACTACTATTATTTCAAAACAAATGTTGGAAGAGTAGTTTTATCTGAAATATATTTCTTTTTCATTCCTTTTCTTCTAAATGTTTTGGATCAGAAATTTTCAAGTGTGCATTCTACAAAAAGGATACAGTTTTGTTTCATTTCTAGTCAACTATTATCTCTTGTAATGGCAAATTTAATCCATTTACCTTTATTTTTCCTACTTTATTTTTAATTCTTTTTATTTTATTTTTGTACCAGGGATTGAATTTGGTACCTTGTGCTTGTGAGGCAGGTGGTGGAACCACTGAACTAAATCCCCAGTCCTATTTTTCCTACTTTAAACATTTGAATAGACACAGTTCTACATAATCATGGGGTCCAATGAGATATTTTGATGCATGAGTGAAAATGCATTGATCAAATCAAGGTATTAGCATTTCCTCTCTTCTAAAATCTTTTGAAACATATAATAAATTATTATAAACCATACTCACCTATTTACCTTAATTGTGATATCTGATTTATTTGGAATCACTTCTAATATTTCATTTGGCATTCTAACTTGCCATGCCTTTTCTTTCCTTTTGCGATTTTCTGCATTCCACTGAGTTCTTTGATTTTTTATTATTAATTTTATGTGGTTACATTTAATATCATAAAATATATACCTAAAGTAAGAAAATATGACCTAATCATGATACCTACCCTTCTAGAAACAATTCAAGGGTATTAGAATGCTTTATTTTGGTATAATTTCTTTCATCTTCTGTAACTACTGTCTTTTTGTTTAATGATTTTTTTTTGCATACTCTCAATTACTTTCTACAACTAGCATATTTATTTGGATTAATTTACATTTCTACCTCTCTTTTTGTAACATTATTACTTCTTGCATATCAAACTTTGGAGTTCAGTCTTCTTATTTCAATATATATCTTCAATAGTAATTGTTTCAGTAAGCATCTGTGACTGGTAAAACTCCTCAGTCTTTGTTCAATACTTTTTTCACTCACATAAAATTTTTATCTGAGAACAGAATTTTAAACTGGGAGTTATTTTTGCCTCAGAACTTTGAAGGTATTATTCCATTGGTCTATGATGCCTATGGTTACTGATGAGAAATCCATGATTTTTTAGAGGCCAGTGAATCTTCACCTCTGCTCTCTTAGGGTTTTTTGGTTGGTCCTGAGAATTAAATTGACATAAGACATATCAGGAGAAAGGAAGCCTACAAATTTACTCCAAATTTTAACTGCTATGAGAGCCTTCATAAGGAAATGATGACCCAAAGACTGTTAAGAGTGGAATATTAACACAGGTAATTGGTCAGAATAGTAAACTTTGAAAAGTGACAGGTCTCACTAAATTGCCTTTCAATTTCTCTTTGTGTTCATTTTGTCTTCTTTTAGTAATTAAAACATTAGAAATATTAGTCCAGATTGTAAATTTCAAAAAATTTTGAGAGGCTTGTCACAGCCCCATGCTGACACTCGTATCTCATCATCACACAATAGACTTCTTTTTTATCTTGTTCAAAACTTAATCCTGTTATTCTTTACTTTGTATGAATATCAGATATTCACTCTTTTACACATGCACTTACAATAAATTTTCAGATTTAACTTGCTTTGTGACTTTTGGCTTCCTTCTATGTTACCTGTTACTTGAAACATTGGTATTGGAGAGAAAGTCCTTTTTAGAACATACTTTTGGGTAGCCATGAACCTTGCCAAACTGTCTGATGTAGGATTGCCCGAGCTAAGCTGGAAGCTGCCAGATGACATATCTACTTCTTACAATCCCATCAATGCATTAACTCTTAATTCAGTGAAGTAAACTAAGACAGGATTACTTTCACACTATCTCCAAAACCACAGGTTGTCAATGCGGCAGTAATTTAAACAGGCTGTTTTCTCCCAAACTCAAAAACGTAACTAAAAGTGGCATTGCAGCCACTAGGAGCTTGCTATGTGTCTGTTATGAGAGAAACCATGGGGGCTGAAAAGTGGAGACACTTTGATCACAGCACTCTGGGAGGCTAAAGCAGCCAAATTCAAATCTGGGTAACAGCGATTTTATTACGTTGTTACTGGGGATGAACCATACCTCAGCGCCCAGAGTTCAATCCCTAGTACAACAAAAACAAACCAAAAATTCCTAATAGAGGTCCACACTGGCAGGAGTCTTAAGACCACAGTGTTTTGGGACTTTTCACAATGCTTGACACTTGGGGGCCAATAACTAGTTATTAGACATAAGTTAAGAATTAAAATAATTTTAGTCATCTACTGCAGATTCATACAACTACAGGCCTCTGTAGCTTGTGCACGGCCTTCTTTCTGTGAAATCATGGGTGGCCCTGAAAAGGGCCTTTTGTGTGACTTTCCCTCCCAATGTTTAGGTCACTTAGACTTGTCACTCGGAGGGATCACTTGCTCTGGACCTTGTGGTGGTGGCTCTCGGTCTTCTTGGGCAGCAGCACGGCGTGGATGTTGGGCAGCACGCCGCCCTGAGCGATCGTCACCTTGCCCAGAAGCTTGTTGAGTTCCTCGTCGTTGCGGATTGCCAGCTGCAGGTGGCGCGGGGTAATGCGCGTCTTCTTGTTGTCATGGGAAGCATTGCCCGCCAGCTCCAGGACCTCAGCTGTCAGGTACTCGAGCACTGCTGCCAGATAAACTGGGGCACCCGCCCCAATGCGCTCCGCATAGTTCCCCTGGCGTAGCAGGCGGTATATACGACCCACAGGAAACTGTAAGCCAGCTCTGGAAGAGCGGGACCTGGCCTTAGCACAGGCCTTGCCACCCTGTTTTGCACGTCCAATCATTCCTCCGCAGGTGACAGGAGATGTATGTGCACAAGTAACCGCTACTGGGCTTATTTATAGTCTTATGGCTGCTTGTGATTTGACACCTGGATGGCTGTCTAGCCAATCAGAAAAGTCGTACTAGAATCACCTCATTTGCATACTGGCCATTTCCGTTATCCAATCAGATAGTGGGTAGACGTACTCATTTGAATGCCGCGCCTATAAATACCACTCTTGCCAGCTTCAAACGGCCTTTGCCGACTTGCTTTTGTCGGAGTTTGCAGTCTGGATTATTAAGTGTTGTAGAGCTATACACAGCAATGCCGGAGTTAACTTCGAAGGTTGCCACAATTTCTAAGAAGGGGTTCAAGAAAGCTGTCATTAAGACTCAGAAGAGGGAGGGGAAGAAACGCAAGAAATGCCGAAAAGAGAGCTATTGTATTTATATCTACAAGGTGCTAAAGCAGGTTCATCCAGACACGGGCATCTCCTCAAAGGCTATGAGTATCATGAATTCCTTTGTCTCTGACACATTTGAACGTATATCGAGTGAGGCATCACGCCTGGTGCATTACAACAAGCGCTCAACCATCTCGTCGCGGGAGATCCAGACGGCTGTGCGGCTGCTGCTGCCCGGGGAGCTTGCCAAGCACGCCGTGTCCGAGGGCACCAAGGCCGTCACCAAGTACAACAGCTCCAAGTGAGACATCTAGCTGACCTTATCTCCACTCCAAAGGCTCTTTTAAGAGCCACCTACGCTTTCTGAAGGAAGTACTGTACACTTGTTACCTGATAAGCCAGACAGACCTTTAGCTTCAGCACCAATATGTTGACTTTTAAAAGTTTGCCCAGTACTTGCAAGCTTTCTGTTAGAGGGAGATTAATTAATCCAGTGGCTCTCCAACATTACGATCATAACACTAAAAGTGTTCAGGGCTGGGAATGTAGCTCCGGTAGAGTGCTTGCCTAGAGTGTGAGAGGCCCTGTCCTGGTTTGCATCCTGAGCATGGCCGAAAAGGTTTAGTCTGTTAACTACCTAGCCAAATTGTTGGGTTCCAAAAACAAAAAGGCAAGATTTTCACACTTCAGTGCAAATCTGTTCTGAAAACAAATGTGTAGAGAAATGTACAGATGGTACACTGAGCTTTGGGACTCAAGTTCCAGCTAGCCTGAACCATTGGGAAAATTTCCCCCTCCATACTCCACAGCCAACATAAACAGGAAGAAAGCCTTAATTCTACGTCAGACTTCTCTAAGGTTTTCTCAAGTCTATAGCTATGGGCCTCTTTGGCTCAGTTACCTGATGAAGGGTTTGATTTGGTAAGAGATGACCTGGAAAAGGCAAAGGTCTGCTTGCTCTCCATGGCATTCATCAGTAGACACATCCATTCAGAGCTGGGGTTATAAATTTGCAGGCTCTCTGAATTGCTTCACTGGAAATGAATTTTCACTGAAAGTGTGATAGTTAATAAATTCATACACTCCACAGAACCAGTGTAGTCAGCTGTTCTGCTTGCTTTATAATTGAATGTAAAAGAAAATGGCTTAAATTAGAACAAATACACTTGATAAACCATGAACTTATTACTCTTAAGCAACAAAACTTATGATCTTCACCTGGTGGCTGGACAATTTTGCTTGCTGGTGGTGTACTTGGTAACAGCTTGGGTGCCCGCAAACACCATGGGCCTGGCCAGCTTCCCTGACAGCAGCAGCCACATGGTAGTCTGGATCTACCCAAGGTGTGCTCAAAGGTATCACAGACAAAAGTACTCACAATGCTCATGGCCTTGGAAGAGATCTGGAATTGGGGTGCACCTGCTGCAGTACCTAGATATAAACATCTCTTTTGGTGGCCTGTCCTGTGCTTGCTCCTACCGCCCTTCTAGTCTTAATGACCACCTTCTACAAGCCCTCTTAGTGCAGTTGCATGTAAGATTGGTATTGCAAGAGTATATCCAAAAGGTTCAAATTAAGAGTCTGACACAAAGGGAGCTGTGGTAGTTATAGGACATTATGCACATGATGTTTTTTATCATCCGGCATGTGATTGGATACTGGCTTGTGTGTAACTGAGGTGAAACCTGTATGGTTTCTGATTGGATGATGGCTAAGCAATAGATGAGTCACACTCTGCACTCAGGCTATAAACAGGCCAGAAACCTGCCTTAACGGTAATTTTTTTCAGTTACAACAGAATCTTCTGAGCTCTGCCTCAGTGTGGAAGGGTCCAGGCTAAGCCCTCATCTCCTTGGTTCCCATCGTCCACTGAGTACACTTCCAGCTCTATGAGTACTTAGGATCTTGGCATTGTACCTGGAGCTGGCCGGCAAAGCACCGAAAGGATGACAAGCCCGAGTTGAGGAGAAATGTGTCCACAGCTTTGAATCCAGGCTGCAATGCTGCCCAGATACTGGGAATCGCCACCACCAAGATCAGTGCTGTCAACGTTTTGCATATTACTCAGACCAGTGAGCGGCTGGCACTGGAGGGGAAGAGAGCCACATTTATAAAGGAGTTACAGAGAACAATAACAGCAGATTCACCAGTATGAACTGAGTGCAGATTCACACCTTAACTGAGTGCAGCTTTCCCAAAGGAGCAGGACCCAGTACTTCTTTCTGCTTATAGAGGTGCTCATTTTAGTGCTCAGTAATATTGACAGAGGAACTTAGGGTCCTAGGTGGAACTGTGTCAGAACCCACTTAGGGCTGATAAAGCAGTCCTGTAGCTGAATTCTGGCAGTGGAGATGCTAACACTATTGGGAAAGGAGCACATCTACATTAGGGCATGATTGTGACCATCTAAGAATGAAGATGTGGAATCTCATGTCGGGACTTCTTTAGGTAGAGGGTACCCCTACCACATCTAGTGATTCAGCCTAATTCTATGCCTATTTTTAAATGAGGATACAGTTCGATTAAGTGGTTGAATTGAAAGCAAAGAAAAAGATAAACTTTGTAAACTCTAATGCTTACAGGTCATTATTAAGCAGCAATTTTATCCATTTTACTGCAAGTTTTTGCAAGTATCTTTCAGCAAGGAATTTCTAAGAACTCTAGGATGGTTATGTTCCTTGAAGTCTGTAAAGCACTGCCATGTTAACAAACCAAGATAGAAGGCACATGTGAATCTTTGATAGTTTATAGAATACTTAGAAAATGTCTCAAATAAAAACCTAATGCCATTGTGAAATTTAGAGCAAAGTGACAAGCTTTCTATCACTACTCAGAAATATCAGACACTGGATTCTACCACCGAAAATATTGATTTTACTACTGAAAATTTATTCTACCATTGAATATGAAGCAAAATGTTGATTTTTTAGCACTCCTTGTTAGTAAACACTGAAATATCTGAGAACAGTAAAGCAGCCAAATATAAAATTTCTATACAAAAACAAAAAAGCCCAAATTCTTCAAACATTGTAAAACAAAGCAGAAGTCTTCACACTTATAGCAAGCTTACAGATATTTTTTAAAAAACTTGCAAAGTTAAAAATTATTTTCTTAACAATGCTTGTGTCCATAAAATTATCTCCAAGCCTACAGAACTGAATACATAGGAGAACTGTTTGTTGGAAATTATTAAACCTCTTAGAAACTTCACTTAAAAGGAATGGAAAATAAATTTAGGAATTATTTTAAAAATATAAGACATAGTTTTAAAGAATCTATGTTAATATATTTGAAAATATTGATGAAATGTAACAGTTTCTGAAATAGTAGCATAAATCACTTAAAGTAAACCTAGGAAGCAGTGAGGACTAAGGAGTATGGAGAAAAAGCTGGGGTCATTGGTGACTTCACATCCTCAAGCTTCAGGTAAAGGAGGACTTTAAGGAAAAACAAGTTTCTCCAACCTAGGTGGTTCCCCTTTACACTTCCCCTCCCTACAGCTTTTGTTCTTTGTTCTATTACAAGTAAAATTAATAACTTTGCCCCAGTAAGTAAGGTTTCACAACCTCCTGTTCTCATAAGATCCTGTTTTTACCTGACCAAGGCCACCAAGAGATGCTAAGTTGCAAAGCTGTCACAGCTTGACTGATTACCTTTGTTCTACTTCTGTCCACAAGTTAGGTAGACACCCCCGCCCCCTGCAACACATATAAAACTAAAGCTCTTCCTTTGTTCTGGGGTCAGCCTTTGGACATGAGTCTGATGAGCCACTGTGCACCTAAATAAATCTTCCTGTTTCACCCATTGTTTTCTCCGATGTCTCACATTCCGCAACAAGGCCTTCATGAATGTTTCCTCTTAGAAACATTATCTTAGAAAAGATAAATCAACAGCTAATGAATCCCATTCATATTTGCTCAGAAATATGATAAAACTCAATGAAGAAAGCATGCTACTAAGTGTGGAACATTCTCAGTCATGAGTAAGAATCTACAAATCTTCCTTTAAATGTAAACAACCAACACTGTAAAGCCCATTAAAAGTTAACAATGATGGGTTGGGACTGTGGCTCAGTGGTAGAGTGCTTGGGAAGCATGCACAAGGCCCTGGGTTGGATCCCTAGCATGACAAAATTAGTAAATTTTTTAAAATTAACAATGACAAGCTAGGATCCATCTAAGAATACAAGATTGGTTGAATATTAAAGTATAAACTTAATTCACTTCATAAAGTTAGAAAAAAGTTAATCTCATGTTAAACCTCAATAGATGTTTAAAAAAGCACTTACTAATATATTTATTTGGGTAAGTTTTTTCTTAGTAGAGTACTAGTAATTTTTTTAGCAGACTTTCCCAAACACTATTGTTTTTTTTTTGGTACCGAGGATCAAACTCAGGACCTTGCGGCTTTCGAGGCAGGTGCTGGAACCACTGAGCTAAATCCCCGGCCCCTAACTATTGTTTAATGTTATTATAGATTATTAAACTTAAAAATATTTAGATTCAGCAGCACTAGAGAAGAATAAAAAATTAGGTGCAAGTAACTCCTAGAGAGGAATGCCCCACAGTTAACTGTGAAATAATATTGGAATCAACAATCTCCTCAGAGAAATCCACACTTACCGAGAAGGAGCTGTCATCAAGTTTCAGTAAGTCATTTGTATTCAATGTAATAACTGCAGCTCCTTAAAAATGCTAGTACTTATCAAGTTAAATAAAGTGGAACTTTGTTGCTGAGTGTTGGCTGTTTTTCATTTATAAATTTAGAAATGAAGTATTCCACTGAAATTGGACTGAGGAGAGGGAATTAAAGATAAATGAAATTAGGAATGAGCAAGGACAAACGTCTTAGTTTTAAAGCCCCGATGAAGAAATAAGCATATCTGATTATTCTCTAAAGTGAGTGAATGAGGAGTGGAGCTATTAAGAGAGCAGTCTTGCTCTAACATGGTCTGTTGTACAAAACACAAACAAGGGAGCTGCCTTAGTCCTCTGATAAATGCATTAGAAACATCCAATATGGGAACAACACAGAATTAAAATGTACAAACTATGTAGCAGAGTTGAGAGGTTTTAAAAGTTTTTGTTTTTGCTACAATAAACAAATTAAAAAATGTCTTTTTCTATATGACTATGTCATACTCAAATACACACAGATAACCAATAACTAAAGCAAGTATTCTAAAACAATATACTACTGTGGAAGGATTCTGAGGTTACTATTCTAAGTCATTGTCTTGTTCTTTTGTTCTCCTGTGTATATTATATTATAATCAGCCCATGACTTTCTGTTTGGAACATGACTGGGATGATGGGAATGGTCACCAGGGCAGAACACTTAGCATACAGGGTTAGCCAATAAAGCAACTACACTTGCTGGATGCCCAGTGGCTCAGAGCCCGTGAGTGCTCCCCAAGCTAAGCCAGTAAAATCTTCCCTGGTATTTTCAGACCTAGAGATTGAAGGGGAACAAAATAGGGCTGCTGGGCAATTCAAAGACTTTAGAAAATTAATCCTGATTTTCTTTTTGGCAGCAGAATTAATGGCTGCACAGGCATCAAAATATAAGGTTACTGTGTCTCCAGGCTTTGACTTCTTTGTTTTGTTTATCAAGGGTCCCAGCCTCACCCTGTACCTGGAGACAGTCATGAGTTTGGACTCCCAAGTGGTTTCTATTTCTGGGTTGAAGCAGAGGAGTGAGGTACCATCCCTCAGCTTGTAGATCTTATAAACAGTTTGGCTATGGGAGCAGGTCCTGACAATTTTTCCCATTGGAAGAGTAATAGGTATGAAAAACAAGACAATCATAGTGGAGATCCCTGACTGTGTGATGTGCAGGCAGGGCTGACAGTCATCAGTTGCTCCTGTGAGTGCTTTTTCTGTCATGAGTTTCATGTGTATTGTCCCCAGCGTGAAGAAGATGAGGATCCACATTTGGGGTTGGCGGAGGTTGACGAGGGTCTTTCTTGAGCCAGGATGATTTTTTGTGTTGTGGCGAGGGTTCTTGGTACACCTCCATTTTGGGGTGCTGCCTTTTTTACATGACTGTGGTGGATCCACAGGACGACTCCTTCCACTTGGACTGCTGTGGGGGTGGTCAGAATGACTGTTAGTGTTCTCCATCTAGGCTTAAGACAATCCTGATGCCAGTCCTTTACCCAAACTGAATCCCCTGGAGAGAAGGGGTGGAGAGGACTAGATATGCTAACAGGGGCCCTTTCCAGTGCCCAAGAAGCTATCTTTTGGGAGACTTTCTCTAACTCAATTGAACATTTTGCTAGGGAAGTTTCTCCCACTACTTCTATGGGGTGTGCCAGTCCCCTCAGGATGGGAGGAGGCCTGGCAAACAAAATTTCATAGGGTTTATAGCCTGTTCTCTTGTGGGGGTGCATTGTGTCTGGAGGAGCACAATGGGTAAGGCCCGAAACCAGTTGAGTTCTGCCTCTTGACAGTTTTCCTAACCCTGTCTTTAGGGTTCTATTTATTTTTTCTACCTTTCCTGAGCTCTGGGGCTAATAGGCCGCATGTAAATTACAATTGATTTCCAAGGCTCATGCCACTCCTTGGTCCACAGTTACCACAAAAGCAGGACCATTGTCCAATCCCATGCTCAAAGGTAGCCCATAGTGGGGAATAATTTCCTGTAGCAACCTTACTGTCATTTCTTGGGCCTTGTCAGTTTGCCAAGGGAAGGCCTCTATCCCACTGGAGTAAGTGCAGAGCATAACCAAGAGGTAACGGACGCCTCCACACTTGGGCAGTTCTGTGAAGTTGACTTAGTTGTTTTCAAAAGGTGCCACCCCTATCCTTTGGACCCCTGCTGGGATTCCTGACAATGCTTTTGAATTGTGTTGGTCACAAATGACACACTGCTGGGTGATTTGTTTTGGCAGGGCTGTCACTCAACCACAGAAGTAGCAACCAAACAAGGTCTCTAATTTTTCCCTCCCGAGGTGAGTGGTTTGATGCAGCATCTGTACTAGCCAAGGTCCCAGGTGGAGGGGCACTATGGCCTGGTCATTTGGGAGTCAATATCATCCATATCTTCCTTTATTCCCTCCTTCTGACATTGTCCACTGAATTTCTTCTGGCACATATGTCGGTAGGAGGTAGGGGTTGTTCTCCCAGGGGACCAGAGAGAGGAGTATGCTCTCTGATCTCAGGTTCCTGGCCTTGGCTTCTTCATCTGACCTATGGTTGCCTAATTGTTCTTTGGATCTTTTGTTTTGATGCCCTTTACAATGGATAACAGCAAATTCTCTATTAACTCAGAATGCCTCTAAAAGCTGAAGTATGCCTTGGGGATGCTTAATCTCCTTACCTCCTGCAGTAAGCAGATGCCTTTCTCTATAGAGGGCCCCATGCACATATAAGGTCAGGAAGACTTATCTTGAGTCTGTGTAGACACTTACTCTCTTTCCCTTTCCTAACTCTAAGGCACACCTTAGGACAATCAGCTCAGCCCTCTGTGCTGAGGTCCCTTATAGGAGCAGTTGAGCCTCTACAACTTCCTCCAGTCACAACTGCATAGCCAGCCCTTTGTCTTCTGGTCTCATCTACATGACTGCTTCCATCTACAAAAAGCTGTAGTTCTGGCTGCTGAAGAGATTGGTCATGAAAGTCTGCTGACTGAGTAGACCTATTCTATGACTTCTTCACAGTCACATAGGGGTTCATCAGTCTGGGGAAGGAGGGTAGCTGGATTTGGGTTGTCTCAGACCTCCAGCCTTATTTGAGGGTTCCCACAAGCTGGTACTGGGTCAGGTACAAGTTGGTGAGCCAGTGGGGACCTTTACCATTCATAAGAGTGACCACAGCATGTGGAACTCACACTCCAGGTCTTGCCCTAGAGTCAGTTTGTCAGCCTCCTTGGTCAAAAGAGCAGTTGTGACCAGAGCTCTCAGATGGGGAGGTCATCCATGTGCAATTCCATCCAATTGTTTGGACAAGTAGGCCACCAATCTCTCCTAGGAACCCAGGGTCTGGACAAGTACCTGTACCATGGTCTTCTTCCACTCAGTCATGTAGTGGGTGAAAGGCTTGTTTTGGTCAGGAAGGCCCAATGCTAGAGCTTCTTGGGGCCTCTCCTTTAGGGCCTTGAAAGCAGCCTGCTACTCTTTTTTCCAGTTTAGGGAATCTTTTTCTCACCTTTTTGTAGCTTTATAAAGGGGTTTTGATGGGTCCCTGTTTGTTTGGGCAGGGCTCAGAGATAACCAGAATTTGAGAAGGGGGTCCCTCAGCCATGGGAGTGGACAAAGGACTAGTTGCACCCATCAGTCCACATAAGGAAATTGATCTGGGTGTCCAGGATTTCCTGTCACAACTTGTCACACTTTCTGGACTAAGGCTTTTTCTAAAGAGCCCTATGGAGTCCTCCCAACCGAAAGGATAGCCCATCCACCTCACAAAAGGTCCTAAGTTTCCTAGGAATGAGTTTTTGACCATAATCTTCATTGAATCCCTTGTTGAAATGATTGATCATAACCTCTAATGGAGTGTTCTTACTGTGGCTCCCACCCATGTTCTCATCTCCCACAAAAATAGACAACACCAACTGCTCCATCCATCACTGGCCAGTCTCCTCTCGGAGATAATTCAGGGTCCTCTTAGCATTGGCAGGCCAGTGATTCTGGCTGTCACTGCAGTGCTGCTCTAAGCTGTATGAGGTGGCTTTGGAACCTTGGGTTGGGACTCTGTACTTGCTTTGGCCCTATTCATCCAAACCAGAATTCAGAGTGAGTTGCCCATCTCATTCCCACACATGCACTCACTGATTCAGCCAAACAAAACTCCCTCCCACCAATGGTGGCCTGAATTGTTCTGGTTTCACTGCACTCCAGCAGCTAGTCAGGGAACACTGAGGGTGATCAGCCCTCTCGGGAGATCCGTCCCTGGATCTTCGCTCTGAAATGGGGCCCCTCAACCTTATTGTGATTCAGATGTCTGCTAAATGCCATTTGGTCCTCTCTGTGTCAGCTCTCCTTGGACAGCCAGCTGGGGTACCTTGACTGGCCATTCAGGGAGACCTCCCACATGACAGAAAATATTCCGTCATCACTTTCTTTGCAGGAGTTCACTGCTCAGTCAGCCAAGCCCCCTGCTCTGCCCATGGGGGAGGCAATCTGTCACAAGTGGTCATTTTGTACCCCAAAGCCTCCTGGCTGGCTCACCAAATGAAGTGTGAAACTGTGGGATACCCAAACTCAGACATGGAGTAGGAACAAGAAGAGATTTCTTGCTGGCAGCTCAGTAAGGAACTCCTGTCACCTCAAGAGCCCCAAACAGAATTTTGCCTTCATTTTTATGTCCTTAAATGTCTATGGGGCTTTATCTCATTGGAGGGGAAATAGCAGGCAAGATTACACAAGCAGAGCAGTGATTTGGGGGGAGTGGGGTATTCTGACAGGACTTTCTAAGACTATTATGCTCCTGTGGTGATCTATTACAAAAGCAGTTATGGGCTGCTGGGTTCTTTTCACAATGAGAGGCTGTTTTCTCTCTCAACATAGCTTGGCTTGTGCCAAGGAATGCAAAAGATCCCTGGAAGCCATCATAACTAGGCTAGAGGCCCAGGTCAAAGTCTTCCTGGAGTAGCTAGAAGAAACCAGTTCTGATAACACCTTGATTTTAGTCTTCTGACCGCTGTGATACAACTGACAAGGGACAAATATCTAGCATATATGCAGAATATCTAACTGTAAACATTTAAACAATCCTATTAAAAATGAGCAAAAGCTGTGAAGGGACGTTTCATTTAAAAGGACATACATATAAACCCATGGAAGGGGTTTATATATGTATCATATAGAAATGCAAATTAAAACCACAATGAGATATCACTTAACATTTATTTGAACATGTAAAGTCCAAATTACAGACATCATCACATGCTGGTGAGGATGTGAGATGAACTCATTCACTGTGGGTAGAAATGCAGAATAGTGCAACTACTTTGGAAGACAATTTGGCAGTTTCCTATAAAACAAAATACTATTACCACATCATCTGGCAGTTCTGCTCCTAGGTATTTATCCAAATGAGCTGAACACATATATCCACACAAAATCCAGTACATGAATGTTTACAACAGCTTTATGAATAATTGCCCCAAATTGGAAGTAATCAAGATGTTTCTCAGTAGGTGAATGAATAAAGTGTGCTTCATCCATACAAATGGAGTATTATTCAGAGATTTAAAAGATAAGACACTAAGACACAAAAAGACATTAAGGAACCTTAAATATACATTGCTGAGTAAAACAAGTGAGTCTGAAAAGACTACAGTATATACTATGTGAATCCAACAATATGACATTCTGGAAAAGGCAAAACTATAGCAACAGTAAAAAGATCAGTGACTACCAGATGCTCTGGGATGCTGAAGGAGTAGTAGGAGGAGTGAATAGATAGAACTTCTATGGGATTCTATAGGCTGGCATTATCATGAAATCAAAACTAGACAAAAGTAACACAAGACAACTTGAAGCTAATGTTAGTTGGAGAGTTAAGTGCAAAAATCCTAAACAGAATAATATAAAATTGAATAAAGCATTTTATTAAGGAAAAATACACTGAGAAAGAGCACAGTTTATTCTTGGAATGTTAGTATACTTAAGGCCTCAAAATCCATCCACCCACTCATTAAACCGGTTGCTAAGCACAAATACCTGATAGGTACTGCTTTTAGCAACAGAAAATTAGTGGCACACTAGATAATGTTGCAAGGAGTTTATGGATTAAAATCTGAATAAGTGAAGTAACCAGATAATTTTAGGGAATCATTAGTGGTACTACAAAGCTGCTGCTATGACACTGACATATATGAGAGTTTCTGAAAGCTACTGGGTTGAAAGTCTGATTCTGATTGAGGGAAGAGGAGCATGAAAAAGTTCTCCCAGAAAAGGAATATTTAAGCCAAGTCTAGAGGAGGGTGTCACTAAATGTCACACAGAGAAAGGGCAAGATCCACTCAGGGAGACAGAAAACAGCCAAGGTGTGGCCAGGGATGGTTTGTTTCTCTGAGCAATAAAAACTAATCTCATATGACTAGAGACTATAGGCACTCGGGGCAAGATATGGCTGGGTAGGTCAGTTAAGGAGACTGGAACTTCTAATCTAAAGGGCAGACACCCAAAACTTCTGTGTGTAGGAGTGAAATAGTCAGTTGTGTGAGTATGTGAGAAACAGGAGGCATCAACGTGGATGGACTGTGGTGAATGTGGATGCACTGTGATGGGGTGGTAGTAGAGGATGCAGAAACATTTCTATCCAGTTTGCTCCACCCAGAAGCATAGAATTGCTGTATGTTCTTACATTCTACACAGTCACCAGAGTTGTGCTGGATTTGGTTCTAGTGAGTGCAAACCTACTTAAAAGGGCCAGCTGATAAAATTTCAGGAATTTTGGAATTGTTCGTTAAATACCACCATTTAAAAAATTAAATTGCATAGAAGTATCATTAAATAAATTAAATTTAGAATAGTGAAAACAGTTATCATTTCCTAAATGTTTACCAGCATGTTTCCTGTCTGTGCTCTTGAGGCTGTCTGTGAATTCCCTCTGAATGGGGGGAATGCTGCTTGATGGTATGCTATTCTGTATGCAGTGATGGGGAGTAGCTAGGAATCAGCCTGGGAGAATTTTTATACCATGGAAATCAACACTTAAAAGTAGGAGATTCTATTTATTGTCTTGTTGATTGTCTGAACTTCAGAAAATCTTGGAGAAAACATTAACAATGCTGATTAAACCTAAAAGTGTGATATATCTGTAGCTACTACATTGTGATTAGCCTCAAATAATAGGGAAATGGTATTTCAGTCTTTAAAAACTATGACAGTATCTCACTCAACAAAGAAGTTGCTCGTGGAATTGACAGCTGAGCAAAGTTATGGCATAGATTCATTTTACTTGTGAAATGTTTTAAAAAGAAGAGAACCAATATCTCTCAATCAATATGAATGTGACTTCTGTAATGAAATAGTAACTACTTAGTTATCTGCATTCTGATTTCGTGACACTGTTGCTGGCAGTAAAATTATTATAATAGTTGATTTTCTTTTATCAATTATTTTGAAGTTACAGGTCTAAATTGAAAACCAAGAAAACATTTTAGCTTGAAATTTAATTTTGAAATTAAATATTTAACAGAAAAATTACATTTACATTAAATGGTATCCTGAATTTTATTAATAAATATATGTGTATGTGTGTTTTGTGGGTGTGTTTTCACTTTTCTCTTAGAGTCAATGGTTAAACATTTATTTGTACATCCTTATGTATAAACTGTTCATCTCAGAGAGGCCCCTAAATGAGGTCTGTATATAGACGACACTGAAAGGCAAAGGGACATTTTACTTTTTAAAATTTTTCTTTATTTAATTTTTAGTATCAGTACATATTTGCTGTACACAATGATTATATTTGTCATGGGGAGTTTGTACATGTACACAACACATCTTAATTTTCTTTTGTCCCCCTCCCCGCAGGGAAGACTTGTTATTCCCACCATCTCCCCTTACACTGCCCCCCCAACTCTTGCTCCTCTTCCCATTTGAAAGAGCTATATTTCATCTTTTTTCTTGAATTTAAAAAGAAGACAGAATCAAAGGGACACTTTAAACTTTGCTGGGTCTGTGGTCTCCAATCCCAGCATGTTTCCTGTGTGGTGTAAGAGGAGATCATGGGAACAAGTCTTTCCTGCAGAAAAGAAAATAGGATGGGAAAACTGGCTCCATCATCCCCTTACAGACCTCCCCAAGATGCTCAAGGAGGTGTTTTCTCAGATTCCAGGTCCTTTTATCTCAGACTTATGGGATAATAAACATGCAATTAACAACAAATGGCCAAGGGGCTGGGGACTTAGCTCAGTGGCAGTCCGCCTGCCTTGCGAGCACAAGGTCCTGAATTTGATCCCCAGTACTGAAAAAAAAGGCCTGGCCTCTTTCCAGTAAGAGCTGACCCAATTCTCAGCATACTCCGGTTTATGTGTGCTAATGTGCGGCTTAAAGGTCTGAGGGAGCAAAATTACAGAGGCAGGGTCAAGACCTTTATTAATTGTATCTTTAAAGTTCCTCCTTTCTTTGAAACACTTATTTGACTGTATTCAGTCTATAAATTTATAAAATAAACCCTTACAGACTTTCTACAGAAAGTGCCATTATACAAGATTCCTTCAGAAGTCTTTTAGAGACATAGTTGGAAATAAATTCACATGTCTGAATTGAGCAAAGACAGAGATGATCATTCATGTGAACAGATTTTGCAACTCAACAATACATAGAATTAACTATATCATCTTGGTGAACTTGAATATTTATTGCATTTGCAAATAAATTCAACAAAAATATCTCGTATCTTATCAAATCAATAGTATGATTCACAACCAGCAACATATAGATAAGGAAACCATAGTTAATCACAGCTCTTATGTTGGCAATTTAACTGCTTTGAAAACACCTTTGGTTTGTGATGATCTTTAAGCTGGTTAGTTGCAGCTGAACTCCCAGATTACTGCCTCCTGGGGCTGCTATTCTAAAGGAAAGAGTGTCCATGATTCCAAATCAAGGGCATTTGTAGAAGTGGTTCACTAAGTTAGTTGATACTGATAAAGCATTATATTCATAAGAACAGTTACTAAGTACCCATTAAAGGTGTTAGCTATAAGTTCTGTAAAGTTAAAAACTATGGTAAGTGGGAGATAATTGGATAAATCCTAACAATTATTGGATATATTCTCCCAATAAAACTGAGCACCCTAAGATCATTGGTGAAATAGTTTTACTGTCATTAGAATCAGAAACCTGCCCCCTAAAAGTTTTTATTATCACGTCTTATTATAGAATACAGTATTAGAAAAAAGACTTCTAAGTCTAGAATTGAGCAGTGATCAACTCTAAGACAATATTATCCTTTTAAATGACTTAATTGTATACCTTCTGTGCCAGCCAGCTTATAGCATGGCACACCATTTTTCTTGCCCCCCGATATTTGTAACCTTGTGTAGCTCTCTCTCACATTGTATCAGGGTTGTGCTGCATGGCCAGTGGAATACAATATGGCAGAAGTTTTGGTTATAATGTAGTTTGTCACTTTGGAGATAGGTTATAGTAGGTAATGTTTCAGTAGGTACTCGGCAGGTACTTTTTATAGTAGGTACTCTTTCAGTCATAGAGTAGGAAACAAAGTCAATATAAAAATTAAGTGATTTACAAGAAATAGACTTTCAATAAGAAGAGATTCATTATCATGGTACTTTAAAATAAACTTTGATTCTAATGACAAGGTCCAAAAATATCACCAGAGAGGATCACAGCATGCTTACGGCTGTGGAGAATGCTGGTATATAAATGAATCTACTTAAGTACTTGTTGAAGGTAAGTACAGTGGAATCAGTACATTCCTGCAGAACATTACTGTCCTTCTTTGTTAGAACATTCATATAGCTATGCAAGAGTGAAGGAGTAAAGCGCAATTATTCTAGCATTGTGATGACACCGCTCTTCGGGGAGGAGAATAAGCATGTAGATCAGTGTAGATGCTGGGGAAATCTCATTTTAAGGGTCCTATTTCAATGAGAGAAAAGCAAGGCTTAAATGCTGATTGGATTCAAAGCAATACAAGGAGACAAAAAATTGAAGCTTCCAGCTCAAGCAAATGACATCACACCTCCAAGGGTGCACAGATTCTTCAAGTATCTTCTGGCCAGGAATGTCCTTCCAGAAACCTAGTGTTATGGATGGAATGTTTGTGCCTCCTCTCAATTCAGGTGTTGAAATCCTTACCACCCATGTGATGGCATTTAGAGGTGGGAACCTTTGGGTGGTAACTAAGTCACAAGGAGGGTGGGCTCATGATCCTAATTACTGGGCTTTAAGAGCAGACAGGAGAGGATGCTCCCAATGTTCCTCCCAGAGGAAGACACCACGGAGAGGTCTGCTACCTGCAAACCAGAAGTGGGCTCTCACCAGGCACCAATTTTCTGGTCCTTGATCTTGGACTCCCAGACTCTAGAATTTTGAGAATAATTTCTGCAGTTTAAGCCAACCAGTTTCTAGCTGCCCCAACTGACTAAGCTACATAGGAATATACTGATAATGGAAAATCTAAAATACGGGATTTATAATACCAAGTCAAAAGGTTCAAAGACGTGTTAAATTTAAAATTTGCTAAAAGGGCATGTATATATTTTTGTTACTTGTTTTACATGAAAAATATTTAGGAAAACAAGAATATACGGACAAAATATATGTTAATCTAAAGCCTAATATGTTAGATGGTGAAATATAAATGCCAGTCCCAGGATGGTGAGGAAAGCAAAAGCTGAGTGTGTGTGTGTGTGTGTGTGTGCACATGCACAAGTCCGTGTGCAAACTTTTTTTTTTCAAAAGGAAACAAAAATTCTGGAAAGTATGGAGAGAAAACTAAACAACAGATACATTAAACAAAAATGCTTTTTATTTTTACCTCTGCAGAAAATATAATTGTATGACAAAACATAATGAAGACAATATGCTCAAACTTGTTCAGGGGCCTATTCCCTATGATATTAATGGGTGTGGGTCCATTCTCACAGAGCAGACAAAAGGTTAAGTTCTAAGCTTTATTTAAGAGAGGTCTTAAGGTGGATTATATGGTGTGGTGGGTGCTCTGAGGACACATCCAGGGATCATTCTTCATTCTCTTCACCTGCCACCTCTCAGTTCTTGCCAGGGAGCTGAGAAAGATCTGGGGGTGAGATGGGCAACTCCAATCATCCTCATGGCTTTTTTGCTGTTGTCTTCTCACCTGTTTTTTGGTACCAGGGATTGAACTCAGGACCTTGGGATTGCAAGGCGGGTGGCGGAACCACTGAACTAAATCCCCAGCTCTCTTCTCACTTTTTAATGTTGCTCAGAATTGAACATTAATTCAACTAGGCTTACTTTCAAGGCCATTCTACACAGCAGGATTGGAAGCAATGCCCTAACATCCATCCTACAGCAAACCCTCCTCCACATGCCAGACCCAGGTCATCAGCACTGCACCAATTGGGCCAAACACTGAGCCTTATGTGGAGGATGCCAGCAGCATGAGAACTACCAGTTATGTTTGCCAATCTAACTGAGAGTGTCTATAACTCTCAGTTCCTTTTTATTAACAAAACCTTAAAGTTTTCACAGGAGGATGTATTTTTCTCATTGCCACCACTTAATGCTAGGAAATCTGCCCACTAGCTCAGGGAAACAAGAAAGCTTTTTACTCCTGCCTTCTATTCTAGGTGGTTAAAAAGTTCTTCCAAAAAAAATTTCTTCCAATAAAATTAATGAGTGGCCGTGCGTAGTTTAGTTTTAGATTAAAATTTATATCATTTACAAAATACAGAAAGACTCAAGCTATGCCATGTGCATGTATTACCCAGCTGGTGTTGCTTAGGAGAAGCAAATATAAAATTATCTAGAGAAATAATCCCTCAACCACTGGCAAGGTCCCCAAGATTCCTCATTAAACCTAAGCTCACAATCGGAAATTATATACTATTCCTGGAAGAGTAAGGAGAACACCACTGGATTGGATACCCTTCCCAAAACTCCAGGGAACAGAAGAAAATAAGAAATTATAGAAATTAAGAAGACAGAATTTGCAGAGAAAACAAATAAACTATTTAAAAAGACCAAGCAGAATTGGGGATAAGGAGGAGGGGGCAAATAAGACAGTTTTGTTGGAAAACAAAACTCTGTAAAAGTGAGTTTACAATCTCATCACAGATTCCTGGATTCTTGAACTATAAGGAATGGCTTAAACAAATAGAATTGTATTTCCTCCAATTTACAGGCAGCTCAAAACTGGTATAATGGTTCAACAAAGCTAGAGGGCAATCTTTCTCTCTTGTATATACGTGGTAGACTATATTATTTTTCACAGATATTGTACTCTGGACACATTGATGCACTTCTAGATCACGTGACTCGGTTGATCAATGCAATTTGAGCAGAAACAGCATGTGTAATTTCTAGTCATAAGTATTTCCATTTTTCTCTGACCTGGAGCTGGCAATGTTGCAGATGGGGGCTGCATATCTGCCTCGTCTCACCATGAGGATGAGAGGGAACAGAGCTGCTGCTGGCTTGTGCTAGACCTGTGCCATGAAGCAGAAAACGAAACTAGACCATATCCCACTAATGAAGCTTTTCATTCATTATCACAGTATAACTTCATCTTTCTTAACCAATACAGAAGTTAATTCCAGACACAGCAGGGGGTGTTACCATAGATTTAAAAATAAAATGTTAAATTTTGTTTTTTTGCCATTGGTTTCAGGATTAGAGTGGGGGCAGAATATAAACTGTTATTGGAGTTTAGAAGAAAAGTAGACCCCGATTTGCATTAGTAATCGTGTTGCAGGAAAGCGGGAGTCGAAATGATCTTACAAAGACCAGGAGAGTTGGGTAAAATAAAAAAGAAGTTTATTGCCCAGCAACAGCCAGTCTCAGGAAACGAGTCCTTATAGACTGACAATGAGTTAAGAAAATTTCTCCTTTATATACCTTTTTATAGAGCAAGAAGTTCAAGTGGCAGTTACACAGCTGCGTGGCAAAACAGCAAGGGACTTTCTATAGCTTCAAGGTTGGCGGCTTCCATAAACAATTTCAAGGCTGGTTTCTAATCTTTCCGGGCTGTCCCGCAAGAGGAGAGGGCCCACCCAGTGTTTCTACACAGGGACAAGTTGACCCTGACGGGGCCTCAGCAGTAGCCCACACAAAGCACAAAAACAACATTATTCTGCTATATTTTAAGGTGGCTTACAGTTCACGGACAGAGCTGCTACAGTAATTATTCTCTCCAAGTTATGTTTGGGAGCACTTTCCACATCAATACATTTAGAAAATTAAAAAAATTTGTAGGTTATTTCCCTTCAGAACTTATTATTTTTGACAAAATTCTAGGCAAGATTAATGTAAACTGCTTGTTTATTATTGACTATTTTTCACAAAGGACTAAAAAAAAGACATACTCTTAAAAAGTAATTTGCTGGTGTGGAAATTGAAAGAAACTAAAAAGTCTATATTCATTGAGTTGAAATTGCTACTTCTGCTTAACTCCAAACAGTTAAAGGTGAAATTGAGAAAGGATTTCAGTAACAAAATCCTTTTGAAGCTTAACCTTGTGCAAATATCAAATCATGGTGGTGATGATTTCATCAACTGTTAAAAATTCCTGCATGAACTAAGACCATGTCCTGTAAGTAACTGTAGATAGCTAAGTAGCTTGAAAAAAAGAAATAAAGGTATAAAGGTAATGGTTTCTCAAAAAGAGTAGTAGGTATTACTGTTGGCATACGTAATCAAATATATTAGAAACTGGTTAAGATTTCAAGTGACATCATAACCTGGAGGCTGTGACTTATGAAGGACTAAAACGTTATTTGGATCCTGACTTTTTTTTATTGTTAGCACTGGGCTGAGAAATCTGCTCACCTTGCACAGGCTCTTTAAATATGGCCACTGAGGATGATGGAATGGAAGACCTGCACAGAGGGTGAAGCTGAGAGTCATGAAGAATGATATTTGGGGAACTACTTATGGCTGCGGGCTATAGAGTAATCAGAGACTACAGTATTTTCCACTTCAGTGTAGGGAGACCTTGACACAGATTCCCATCTGACTTCAGATTTCTCTAAACTATAAACTACAGTGTGTTTCCTGTGTTTGAGCTGTCCTGCCTGTGCACTAGCATGACACACCGGGTGTGCATGGCTTCATGGAAGAGAACACTCCTCATCTCGTTAATCCATGAGTTTCTGGAATAACAGAAGCCATACTCAGATTCACAGTATCATAAATTGTGAACTTCAGGCCTGATGCTAGGATTAAGGTGGCACTGACTTTTGAGTTGGCTTTTCTTGGGAAGAGAGGAAGTATATTTTTGTGTGGAGAAAGGAGAGTCAACTGAATATTTTCAAGTAGAAGTTCGGATAGTGACAACTTATATTAATGTTCAGAAATACTCCTTAGCCCTCCCTTAGAAAACACCATATTTTCTATCTTGGGTCTATCTGGCTTGTCTATATGACTTTCATTACTCAGTGAAGTTTGAACAGAAGTGACATCCCTACAAAACATACAGGGCAGTACTTGGCTTGCCACGCTTCTCTTTATGTCTGGTATGAGAACATCCATGTTTCAGACAAAGTCTGATGAAACTGGGTCATGGAGTGAGGTGACACAGAGGACAGTGAGAGTCAACACGCATGGTTTGTGAGCTGGATGTCAAGAAAACTTTGTTGTGGTGAGCACCTGGGACCGTGGGGGCATTTGTTACCTGTCATTTGTTAGCTCATCCTGGCTGATGAAGCCATTATTGGTTGCTTGGCTCCCAGCCCCTGGCTGTCATTCCTGATCATCAAACAACTGCTACACTTTCAGATCTGACACTCACGGTCAAGAGATGGAGGAAAGAAAAAAAATGAAGGGTAAAAAATAAGAGGAGGTCAGGCTAATTTCTTTTTATATATCAATGGTGGAAATGTATAAGGCCTTATTTGTTTCCAGGAAGCCACAAAATGAGCTTTTTGTTTTTATGGCCCTTATGGTGGATACAAGGTAAGGTATGGAAATTTGGTGTTGTAGGTTGGTTTAGCCAAGGAACACTGCCTACCACATAAACATGCTATGATCACTGCTGCTTCTCCTCTCCATGGAGCTGAGACTCCGTGTGTGCCATGATATTCACCCCATGCGACTGCATTGTTTTTGCAGCCTGTGTGACTTCTGACTTCTGCTAATGGGCCAGATTTATTTCAGGTTTTCTTAGGGTGCAAAGCTTTCTGTGCTAGAGAAAATCAGGCAATAATGTGGCATTAAATAACGCCTCACATATCTGGCTTGGCCAAGCAAAGATTTAGGTTTGACTGGTGCTACAGACAGTGTAGCTTGGTCTCTTGTCCTCGAGGCATCTCCACCAAGTGGTGCCTCAGGGCCTAACCCACTCCCCTTCCTCAGAGTCACTCATACAGCCTGTGGCTCCATGACACTAACCTGGGAAATAGTTGCCCAGGATGCTCAGGAAAAATGGTTTGAACATGTAACCATGACTTTTTCACAACTGGTCAAATATACAACAGTTCTTGGCAAATGTTTTTAAAACAATTCTGTTCTGCTGTTTGTTATCTGTTACATGGGTAATAACAATTCTGGTCTCAGAGGGTTGTTTGGAGAATTCAATGAGTTTATATTTGTAAGACACTTTGAATAGAACCATATTGAATGCTATATAGGTGCTATAACTGGTTGTATTCTCTCTGTTTATGAACAGTGACAATCCCTGCACAAACTTCAACTCATATCTGTACAAGTGCAGCTTCAGGTAGACCCTAGCATGTTCAATTACTAAGTCAAATTTACTTTGAGATTTAAATACGAATAGACATTGCCAAAGCTCTCTTTTTATAGAGACTATAACAATTCACACATTCATCGTATTAGTCATCTTGGGCTACTTTAACAAAATGCCATAGACTAGATGGTTTAAGCAATACAAGTTTATGATCATGTAGATCTGGAGGCTGGGATCTCCAAGGTCAAGGGCTGGCAGGGTTCAGATTCTGGTGAAAGCTCTTCCTGGTTTGCAGATGACTGGGTTGTGTTCTAGCTGTATCCTTCCATGACACAGAGAGAGAGGTACTGAGGTGGGGAGGAAGGGAGAGAGAGAGAGAGAGAGAGAGAGAGAGAGAGAGAGCGAGCTACTGAGGCAACTGGTGGTAATCTAAACCCAATTTTGTGCAACAGGCCCCAGTTTCACATAACATCACTTTGGAGGTTAGGGCTTCAACATACGAACTTTGGGGAGATGCAAGCATTCCATCCATGGCACCCATCAACAGTATATTTGAACACGTATCTGTTTGTTTCTAACCAACTATATTTTATCAAACATTTGCTTATTATATTATCAGAGGTAAAAACTGTCCCATAGCTTCTATTTTATAAATTGGGTTTTTTTGGATATGTGTATGTGTTTAAAAGCCATTTTTCACTGTGTGTGGTGGTGTATCCCTGTAATCCCAGTACTTAGGAGGCTGAGGCAAGAGGATTGCTGTGAGTTTGAGGCCAGGGTGGGTTACACAGTTCAAGGGCAGTCTAAATTACAGGATGAGACTCTGACTCAAAAAACAAAACAATAAAAACAACAACAACAACAACAGCCATTTGTGTTTTCCTTTCTGAAAATCTCTAGTTCCTTTAAACAATTCTCTCTCTCTCTGTCCTGTGATTCTTTCTTTATTCACGACATTGGTCCTTTGTGGCATGGTACAATATTTTCTTATATTTTTCTCTTGATTTTTTTAAAACTATAAAGACATTTTTCAATTTCACCTGGTAGGATTTATCAAAATTTATAGTCAGAAATTCTGAGATATATTAGGTTAGGTTAAGATCACTTCTACTCTACAAAACTCATCCTTTCTCTTGGTAAGCCCTCTTCTCATTCTATTTTCTTTCCCTTACATCACACTCTTTTCTCATCTACTGGGTCCCAGATGACATAAGTATTAGACCTTTTATTAGTGTCCCACAGATCCCCAATTCTCTATTCATTTGTTTGCTCCTTTCCTCTCTGCTTTCAGGTCAGGTATCTTTTATTGATCTACCTCACATCCACTGACTAGTTCCTCTCTGTTCAGCTACTGATCCCACACAGAGATTTTATTTTGCTATTATAATTTTTAGGTTTTAAAAATTCCATTTTATCCTTTATATCTTTTATTTCTTTACTAAGAATTTCTATTTTTTCACAGCTAAGGGTGAGTTCATAAACAACTTTCTCTTTTTTCTTCCTTTCTTTCTCTCTTCCCTTCCCCTTTCTCTCTCCCTTCTTCCCTCCTCCCCTTTCTCTCTTTCTCCTTTTCTTCTTTTCCTTCTTTTTTTCCTGGGTATTGAACCCAGGGGTTTCACAATAAGCTACATCGTTGGTCCCTTTTTATTTCAAGGCAGAGTATCACTAAATCATTAGGTTCCCCAGGCTGTGCTTGAACTTGTAATCCTCCTGCCTCAGCCCCCCAGAGTGCTGGAGTCATAGGTGTGGGCCACCAGGCTCTGCTAGTTCAATGGTTATTTAAATTTCAGTCTCACTTTCCACCTCTTTATTGTGATTTACTTTTCAGAGTGGTCAAATACCAGTTCTACAGAACCTTTCCAGGCCTTACATTTGCACTCAGTGTGAAAGAGATGGAAGACTATGCTCACTCCAACTTACTCGGAACATTTCTTTTTTATTGTTCTATTTCATTTTATTGTTGGGAGACAGGGCAATCCTCCTGCCTCACCCTCTCAAGTGCTAGGATTACAGATGTGTGCTACTATGCCTGGCACTCAGAAATTTTTGAAAAGAATTTTCCTAAATATTTTAATTTGTTAATAGTGGCTGAGATCTTACAGAACAGACAGACAGATCAATAAGAGGAAAGAAAAAGCTTATCAACACACAACATTTAACACACTTGATGTGGGTGAAACCTCAATGCTGAATTGTTCATGCATGGACAGTACCTGGACTTCTGTTGCATCTTAGAAAGCAGAATATTTGTAGACAAGATGAAGGAAAAGGACTTTCAGCTTCTAGAGTCAGCAACTTAGCTTTGCAATATTCATGGAGATCACATTATATTTCTGGATTAAATTAGGATAAAATTGTTAGCCCTACTGTGATTTCTTTATTGATCTATGGTTTACCCTGTAGTGTGTTTTTTATATCCAAACATATATGAGGGTGACAGCTTTTGGCTTGGCTGTGTTCTCTCTGTGCTGCTACAGAACTCTTGCTTAGACAAACTGGATTTTTATTCTTGATCCAGATGGCAAATATGTTGGTTGGAGATGAAGTGGGACATTGATGGAGATACCTGCTCATCTACAAAATGTTCTCTTTCTGTTCTTTTCATTGCTTTTGTGTATTCTTAACAAAATGATTTGGTCATATATCTAGTTTTTTATTAGGTTGCTGTAGAAGCCAAGAGCTATCTAAAATCTCTCCATTTTCACCAGGAGCAGAACTGATCCTGTCATGCTTCAAGTAAAACAATTGAGCTATAAAGTTCACCATGCCACAGCTGTCTGGGTCCAAGTTCCTGGGTAGTGGCTATTCCCTGGGTGAAGGCATTGTTGATGGATGCATAGCTATTAAAAGTTAGCCTCTGGACTGTTTTTATGATTTGTGGTTATAATAATTTTACTTTTGCAAACTCTATAAAAAACATGTGGCCATAAGGCTTTTTCCAAGACCCAAGAAGATACTCAGGAAAATGAGAGCTGCAAAGCTCAGCTTTTGAAAAAAAGAAAGAAAAAAAGAAAGAAAGAAAAAAAGAGAAAACATGTATTTTGATGACAACTTTACTCAGTATTACTATGAGTGACAGATAAAAACTTTATATGTTTCAGGTGTATGGCATGATGTTTATATATATACATACACATGTATATATACACACATATATATACATATATATATGATCACCGTAACCTAACACACCTATCTCCTCACCTCACCTAGTTTCATTTGTGTGTATGTATGTAGGTAGTGAGAACCCTTGAGATTTACTTACTCTCAACAAATGTGAAATATGAAGCACTTATTTTTAACCAAAGTCACCACAATGTAGGTTGGGTTTCTAGGACTTTATCATCTGATAGCTAATGGTCTGTACCCTTCTTTGTCTATTTTAAACATGAAATGCACTTGAATAAGACAAATCAACTTCCAGGAAGCTGGAGCAGTGGTGAACCACAGAGAAACAGCCTCTCTGAGATTTGGTGTCCAGACGCTAGAATATAGCAATGTGAGGAAGAGAAGAAGGAAGGAAGTGGGTTCCCAGGAACCAGAAAGGATTTGAAGCAAGAATTAAGGCCCATAGGGAGAATGCAGAGACACCTCAATGCAGAAGAAGGAGGTTACTAGTAGCTCTTTCTCCCTGAACACTGACTCACTGCTTGGAAAAGATTACTTGAACCTGAAGATGCACAGTGACTACTGGCAACCCTAGAGGCCTCCATGGAGAAATGCATAGGTGGAAGGGAGCAGTGGATACATCAGACTTCAGTGACTGGTGAGTTATTCGGGTTCAGATGTCCCCCAGAAGAGAGTGATCTTCTGTAGCCATTTTGGAGAGAGGCTAATTGAGCTTGGAATTTAGAGAAGCTGTGGGTTGGCTCCATATAGTGGCTCCTAATGTCAGGATGAAGAAGAACTGAATTAAAGTCAGCAGGAGGTCAAGGAGTCCAGTTCAAGCTGGCAGGAGGCACGTGGAGTGTTATAGGCTGAACAAATCAGGTTCCAGGTCACAGAAGCCAGCCTGAACTTCAGTGGCTATAGAAAAAATCAAATCAGAAGTTACCTCTCAGATAACTACAGAGATGGTGACCATGAAAGACATAGTTTGTAACTCTAGAGCAAATACAGATTAAAAAAAAAAATAGAAGAGCTTAGGAAAATGATGGAAACCATAAATGTCCAACATAGGAAAGAAATGGAATACATGAAACAGGTTCAAACAGATTCAGGAGATTAAAAATTCCATCAAAAGTATATGCAGCAGAATGAACCAATGTGAGGACAGAATATCGGCTGTGGAAGACAGGATGGTGGTTAGCAATCATAAAAAGAAACTTTTCTTAAAAATAGCAGGGAACCAGGAAAAATCAATCCAACAAGGAAGATGCAAAGAAGAATAGCATAAGATTGATTGGAGTCAATGAAAAAAGCTAGAGATAGTGCAAAGGACATAAAAAACTTGTTTACAAAAGTAATTACAGAAAACTTCTCAAGCATGGAAAAAGAATTTGACATACAGATAAATGAAGCATATAGAACTCCACTTAGCCATGATCAAAATAAATCTACACGAAGGCATATAGTAGTAAAGATTCCAGAAATTTAACACAAAAACATAATATTAAAAACTGTTAGAGAAAAGAAACAAATTACCTATAAAGGAAAGCCCATCAGAATTACAGCAGACTTCTCAACACAAACCCTCAGGTCAAGAAGAGCTTGGAGTGAAGTATTTTAAGCCCTAAAAACAAAAAACAAAAAACAAAACAACGTCCAGCCCAGGTTGAAGTACCCCACAAAATTATCTTTCAAAATTGATGGAGAAATAAGATACTTCGATGACAAAGAATATCTGAAGAAATTCATGACCACCAAACTAGCACTCCAAAATGTTCTGAAGGACATTCTAGAAAGAAGTAATGAGGACTACAACTCTATGAACCCCAAAAGAATGAATCCACCAGGCAAGGAAAATAATTAAGTAGAGGGGAAAAAAGGGCATCAAGAACAGGAAAATAACACGACAAGGATAAATCAATGCATATCAGTTATAACCACCAATGGAAATGGCCTCAATTCACCAATCTAAAGAAACAGACTAGCAGGATGTATTAAAAAACAAGATCTAACAACATGCTGCACACAAGAAACACATTTAATTAAAAAAGAAATTCATAGACTGAAAATCATAGGATGGAAAACAATATTCCATATGACCAGGAACCCAGAGAAAAACAGGGGTAGCTATTCTATTTGCAGACAAAGTGAATTTCAAGCCAAGACTGATTAAGAGACTCAAAGAAGATCACTATATACTTGTAAAAGGAATTATCCAAGGGGAAGATATAAGAATCACAAATATATATACACCATATACCAGCACATCAACTATATAAAACAAATAATGATGGACATGAAAAATCAAATAAGCACTAATACAATTGTAATGAGGGCCCTGAATACCCCACTGTCACAAATAGACACATCAACTGGACAAAAAAAAAATCAACAAATAAATTACAGAACTGAACCAAACTTCTGGATGATTTTTTTTTGGTACTGGGGATTGAACTCAGGGCCTTGTGCTTGTGAGGCAGGCATGGTGCCACTGAGCTAAATCCCAGGCCCTGAACCAATCTTTTGAACAAATGGACTTACTACATGTCTACAGTGTTCCATCCCACATCAGAATACACATTCTACCCAGTTGCACATTGGACATTCTCCAAAACAGACCACATACTAGCTCATAGAATATGCTAAAGTGAATGCAGAGAAACTGAAATTATCCCATGCATATTTTTTCCCATTAAGTTTATTGGTACATTTTAGGTATAAAATACAGTTACATTCATCATTGGAATCTTGTACCATTACAAGAGTATCTTGGTTCTTATTTTTTTCCCCTTTCCCTGCCCTCCCCTCACCCCCTCCACCATTCCTTATTTGCAAAGACTTTGTTTCCATTTTTTTCCTTTTCTCCTATTTTTTCTTTTCCCTTCTTTCCTTTCTCCTACCCCTCCCACTTCCCCTGCTCCTTTAGACCTTTTCTTACTATTACACAATATCAATTCTACATTTTAAAAATTACAATATCAAGATCTAGGAGACATTACCACAGATTTTACAGAATTTAAAAGCATATAGAAAGCATATTACAAAAATCTGCTTTGAAATAAATTTGACAACTTCTAAGAAGTACCTTGGAAGACAAATTAATGAAATTAACTCTGGTGGAAATATAAAATTTGAATAGCACCTATTAAAGAAAGTATATTCCTAGCTTGCCCTACTTATATGGCAACAGGCTCATATACATTTTAACTGATAAATTATATCAAACATTTAAAGGAGAAAAAAGAAGGAACACTTCTCTTCTCATATTAGGAAATCAACATTGTGCTAATACTACAACTGGATAAAGATAATAGAAGAAAAAAGTATGAACATAGATAGAAATTTGTTTTATAAAACAAACTATTAGAAGTCAGATCTGGCAGTATGTAGAAAGTGGTTTTATTATATGGATGGCAGTGTTCAGCATTGGAAGATCCACCCCCAAAAGTCATCATTTCAACAGAGGAAAGGAAAAAGCCATATGACCCTGTCACTAGTTGGAGAAAAGCTATTGGACTAAATTCTACAGCTGTTCATGGTAAAAGCTATCAGAAGACTAGAAGTAGAACAGAACCTTCTCAACAGAT
>NW_004624756.1:1279131-1295688 GCF_000247695.1 Heterocephalus glaber | reverse complement strand
CTGTTTTATGGATTCCATTTGTTTCCTATGTTGGGATTCCATCATGTTCCTCAGCTCCTCTATTTTTTTATCTGTATCCTCTCTAGATTTATTAATCATGTCTTGCACCATGGGCACAATCTCTGCTGTTACATGAGAAATTATTTCTGATTTTATTTTTTCCAGATCCTCTTTTGTTGCCAGTTCAGGGAGTCCAGGTGGTTGAGTATCAGATTGTTTTATCTTGTTTCCCTTTGGGGTTGCTGTAGGTGATCTGGAAGTCTGTTTTTGAGGCTTGTTTACGTGTCCTCTCATTTCGACAGGGGAGGGGGGTCCTGCTGGCACCCCTGCAGCTCACCTCTTCTGCCCTGGGAGTGGTGGAATGTTGGCCGGGCAGCCTCCTCCTGGGCACTGGGATTGGCTTACCCTCTCTGCCCTGGGAGTGGTAGAATCATAGTTTGGCAGTTTCTTTCTTTTATTTTTGGTGCCAGGGATTGAACTTGGGTCCCTGAGCTTGTGCAGCAGGCAGCAAAACCACTGAGCTAAATCCCTGGCCTCCCATGCATATTATCAAACCATAGTGTAGTGAAATAACAATCAACAGCAAAAGCATAACAACTTCATAAACACATGGAAATTTAAATAACACCTTCTTGTACAATCAATGAAATTGAAGAAAATCAATGAAATTAAAGCAAAACTTAGACAGTTTCTACAATTAAATGATGCTGACAGTACAAAATAACAAAACTTATGGGACACAATGAAAGCAGTCCTGTGAGAGAAATTTGTAGCAGTGAATTCTCATATCAGAAAAACAGAGCAAGCTCAAATAAACAACCTAATGTTAAACCTCAAGCTTCTGGAAAAAAAAGAGTAAGTGAAGCTTATACAAGGGAGGAAATCATAAAGATCAGAGCAATGGAATTAATATGAGAAAATTTAAAAAATGGAAACAAAGTCTTTGTAAATAGGGAGGGATGGAGGGGTTGAAGGGAGGACAGGGAAATGGGGAAAAAATAAGAACCAAGATGGATTATGTAAAGGTGCAAATTTTCAATGATGAATGTCATTATATTGTATATCTAAAATGTACCAATAAAATTAATTAATAAAAGATCAGAGCAGAAATTAATGCAAAGACTAAGAAAACAATACAAAGAATCAATTAATTGAAGAGTTAGCTCTTTGAAAGATTAAATAAAATTGACAAACCCCTAGCCAACCTTATCAAAAAATAAAAGAAAATACTCAAATCCACATGATTAGGAATAAAAAGGGTTAAATCACAACAGATCCTACAGCAATCCAGATGATCATCAATACCAACTTTGAGAAACTGTATTCTAATAAGATGGAAGACACAGAAGAAATGGTCAGAGTCCTGGTTACATATGAATTACCAAAGCTGAATCAAGAAGATATAAGAATTCTAAATAAAACAATATCAATCCATGAAGTTGAAGGTGTAATTAAAAACCTATCAAGAAAAGAAAACCCCAGGCCCTGACAGATTCACCACTGAATTCTACAAGAAATTTATAGAAGACCTAATGCTGCTACTTCTCTTTATTGAAATTGAAAGGGAAAAAATACTCCCAAATTCATTCCTGGAAGCAAGCATTATCTTGATACCAAAACCAGAGAAGGATCCAACCAAAAAAGAGAACTACAAGCCAATCTCCCTAATGAACATAGACACAAAAATTCTCAACAAGTTACTGGCAAAGATAATGTACCAAATCATCAAGAAGACTATATACCATGACCAAGTACGATTCATCCCAGGGATGCAAGGATCCTTCAACATATGCAAATCAATAATTGTAATACATCATATTAACAAGCCAAGGGCAAAAACCATATGATCAGCTCAATAAATGCAGAAAAAGCATTTGACAAAGTCCAACATCCATTCATGATAAAACCCTACAGAAAATTGGAATAGATGGTCTTTATCTCAATCTGATAAAAGCCATCTATGACAAACCAACAGCCAACATAATACTAAATGGTCAGGAACTGAAAGCTTTCTCTCTAAAATCAGAAACAAGACCAGGATGTCCACTTTCACCACTCTTATTAAATATATTTCTGGAAACATTAGCTAGAGCAATTAGATAAGAGAAAGAAATAAAGATAGGAAAGGAAGAAATTAAATTATTGTTATTTGAAGATGGCATGATATTCAACATAGAAGACCCCAAAATCTCCACCAAAAGACTTCTAGATTTAATAACCAAATTCAGTATTATAGCTGGATACAAAGTCAACACTCAAAACTCAATAGCATTTCTGTACACAAATAACAAACTCACCGAGAGAGAAATTAGAGAAACAACATTTTTCATAATAGCATCCAAAAAAATGAAGTACCTAGGAATCAATCTAATGAAGGAAGTAAAAGATCTTAACATTGAAAACTGCAGTACTCTGAAAAAGGAGATTGAAAAGGATATCAGAAAATGGAAAGATATCTCTTGTTCTCGGGTATGAAGAACCAATGTAGTGAAAATGATCATACTTCCAAAATTGTTATACAGATTCAATGCAATCCCAATGAAAATATCAATAGCAATAGGAAGAAAAGGTGCAAAGGGGAAGGGAAAATGGGAGGGGTAGGGGAAAAGAAAGAAGGGAATGAAATTAATATGAGAAAAAGAAAAAATGGAAACAAAGTCTTTGTAGATAGGTAGGGGTGGAGGGGTTGAAGGGAGGGCAGAGGAATGGGGAAGAAATAAGAACCAAGATGGATTATGTAAAGGTGCAAATTTCCAATGATGAATGTCATTATATTGCATACCTTAAATGTACCAATATAATTAATAAAAAAAATCAATAGCATATCTCACATAATGAGAGAAAAGAATCCTAAAATTCATTTGGAACCATAAGAGACATAGAATAGCAAAAGCAATTATGGGCAACAAAGGCAAGTCAGGGGGCATTACAATTCCTGACTTGAAATTATACCACATAGTTATTGTGGTAAAAAAATCAACAACATAGTAGTGGCAAAAACAAAACAAAACACACTCAAGGATCAATGGAACAGATTAAAAGATGGAGAAATGATTCCAAATGTACTTAGCAACCTTATCTTTGACAAAGGAGCCAAATACCTTAATTGGAAGAAAGACAGCCTCTTTAATAAATGGTGCTGGAAAAGTTGGGTTTCCACATGCCAAAGATTAAAACTAGACCCATATCTTTCACCATGCACTAAACTAAAATCACAATGGATCAAGGACCTAATATTAAAATAGAAACACTAAATCTACTAGAAGATACAATAAGTAGAACTCTTGAAGGCAGTGGTGTAGGCAAACACTTTATGAACAAAACCCTGACCATATAGAAATATCACAAAGAATCAACAACTGGGATATTATTTCATTAAAAAGCTTTTGCAACATCAAAAGAAACCAACAGAGAGAAGAGACAACTCACAGGGTGGAAAAAAATTTTTTGCCAGCTGTTCCTCAAAGGACAAATATCTAGAATACATAAAAAACTAAAAAATCAGACCCGCCCCCCCCCAATTTAAAGACTCAATCCAAAAATGGGCAACTAAAATGTATGGACACTTCTCAGATGAAGAAGTAGAAATAGCAAATAAATATATGAAAAAATGTTCAATATCACTGATCATTCAAGAGTTGTAAATTAAAACAACATTGAGATTCCATGTGAGTACGCTTATTGTCTCATAGGTAACTGGCAAAATGTCTATAAGCTGTGTGGACTAATAAATCAAATACAAATTTGATGTTTCATTTATTGTTTGGCACTTATGGCCAGGTAAAGAAAAGAATATTTGCAAAGAGAGGATGTCTGGGAGAATACTTGTTTTCTGGCATAATGAAAAAAGAAAAATATATAGGAAAATGAAATGAAATAAGGAAATGCACAGAGTTGTTTTGTAAGATTTCAACTTATCTCTATGAAAATCATTTTCTGTTATTTCTAAGCACTTGTCTAAAACTTATACTATGAATTGCCTATTTATTTATTTATTTTGAATTACCTATTTATTAAGGCATATTTACATTAAATGGTCTCATGTTGGATAGTTTGAAACTGAAATTTAACATACCAGAACTGTATTCTGCTATTATACTGCTTCTATTTTTTTCCAAGATTGAAATTTTCAAGGACAGGTTTACATTTTAGAAAAAAGAAAATCTATCTCTTTATGGTGAAACTCTTCAAATAGATCCATGAAGAATCTCTAACATTTGAATAGCCAGTGCAAAAACTTTTTGTTTTTTTTAAGAAGGGTTATACATTATAAAAATCATTTTAAATTATTTTTATATTAAACATAAATCAGAATTAGGTTACAATAGAGACAAGTAAATTGAATTCTTTAAATTCTATTCAATCGTGTTCAACTAGTGAACATGGATATCAAACTAAACTACATCTAAACCCATTATAATAAATGCAAAGAGATGATATCTTTGATGTGCTGACCACATATTACTGTCTACTTATAATCTTCTGTATTATTACTTAACAATAAAGCTGAAGACTTTTTTCACAGACAACAAAACAAATTCCATTGCTGAGAAAGATTCTCCCTATAGCAACTTCTAAAGGATGAACCTCACAAACAGTCCCTTCCAGGAGATGGAAATGAAATGCGAAGAACAGTAAATAATGAAACTAGTGAAAATGAGAGTCTATACACATGCTGGTTGTGTAGAACAATAAAAATGACAGAACCTAATTAGAGAATTTAAAATGATGTTACCAAAATATCAGACAATAATAGAATAGATAGAAGAGTGTTACTAGGATGACAACTTTCTATTCACATTGTAGTTTTCAAATAGGAGGCTAAAAACTTTTTGGTCTCATATGTATATTAAAATGCTATGGATAATATTTAAGAGAAATAAAATATATGATTCCAAACCTGTAGGGGAAAAATGAACTTAAACTCACTCCAAATGAAGTTAGAAGGGGAGAACAACATAAGCAGACTATTAGCCCAAAAATAAAATGATAGGAAGAATTCATATGTATCAGTAATCATGGTCAATGTAATAAAATAATCCACTGTTGATAAATGTGAGTTTATGATTTTTAAAAATCAGCTACATGCTATTTACACTACACATACTTAAAAAATGAGGCTATGGACAGGCTGAAAATGAGCCAAAGAAGTTACAACAAAGAGCTGTGAATCAAAAGAAAGCACCATAGCTAGATTAGCATCAGAAAAAATAAGTACTAAGGCAAAAATGATTTTAAAGGGTGAGGAAAACTCACAACCTTATTTAAAAATTGTAATAATTTATAATAAAGATATAGCCATCACAAACTTGCAGGTGTCTAACAATGCAGCCTCAAATATATAAAATGAAAGATTATGAAGTCTCATTTGCTTCAGAATATGAATTAATGTAAGTATATCATTTATCTGGGCCAGATATATGTACATCATTTATATAAATATTAATATATGTACATCTTTTATACATATATTATATTCGATTATCAACATGAACTTTTGTTATAATAGCAGCTAAAATTAACTCTCTAATACCCTGTCTAGATATTAGAATACATCATAAGTTTAAAAGTTATTCACATTCAGTTAAAACAATTGGCCTCAAAAACCAAGGGAGAAAAAAACTCCAAAAGAAACTCCCCATCTGATCCATCCATGTTTCTAGCCTTTTCCTGCTTCTTGATCACAGCAAAAGTCATCTGTAGGTCCAAACCTACCTGCTAAGAAAAAGGCTGACTCAGGCAGAAAGTAATGAGTGTCTCTCCTCAGTACACACCAGTCAGCTCAGCACTGTTATCCTCACTACCAGTAAAATTTGCCATCTGCCTTGTTCTTACCAATCTCATAGCAAAGGCATTAATCTTGGCTGCTGATTGATGCTTTTTAATAACTAACTACTGGACCTCTGACCAATCCCTGAACTCTGGTCAGTGTGGCGTACCTTCCAGGTGAGATAGTGCATTTTCTTCAACTTCAATATGGCCAGAATAGTGAAAGGTTAGAGAAATACACCTTAGAAACAGTAGTTTTTGGACAAAAAGAGCTGCCTCTGTCAGCACTGCAGTGGGTCAGATCCCCTGGCTTCTGCCCTGTTCCTATGGGTGTAGAGCTAGGGCTTGAGTGCACCTGCCAATCCCCATGACTGTCAGCTGCGGCACTAGTCCTCTACACTATTTCTAGACTATAGGTGGCCATATGTGACTGTGATGTATGTGTCAGCCTGGCTTTCACCACGTTTATTATCTAATCTACTGCTTGGTTGAAAGTTATGCAAGTCCATTAAACTCCTAACACTTACAAAATATCAACCCCATGCCAAGCCTGACCTAGATGTCACAGGAGATCACAAGATGAATGAAACCTCTTTTGTGCCAAGGCTGTAGAATTGGAAACTAGTACCTGAAGGACAGATTGACAGTGACTCCACATATGAATGTATGCTATGAGAATGTTTTTTCTCATCCTCAGACTTTAAGTCATGATTTAGAAGATACAGATGTTATTGCCTAAACATTATTCTATATATTTCCATCAGTATTCAGGAAAACACTTTCAATTGTTATCTTATTTAAATAATAATTCGTGACCTGCAGCTTTAGCTCACAAACAATTTTTGAAGCAATAATTTTGAATGCTGTGGATGTGCCTGCCTTCCGCTTCAAATGGATCCTGTCCAGTCATAGTCTTGGCAGCCTACAGACTTCTATCTCCCACTGGTCAGGCTTCTCACCAGGTCCATCACCTTTGATGCAGAAGACATGGAAGTACTCCCTCTACTTACAGTTGCAGTTATTTGCACCCAGGACTCTTTGGATCTCCCTCAGTATGTCCCTGGGATCCATGGAACTCGTGGTTTTCATTCTCCAAGTGAAGTGGAGGACATGAGATTTTGCTTCTTTCTTTTCTTACTTTTGTTTGGCAGATATATTGCCATGCCATGTGAGTCTTGAATTTCTTAAAAAGATTAGTGGAGCCTTGACATTGAGTCTGGGACAGTGGTATACTTTTCTGAGAGAGACTGGGCAATAGAGGCGGGCCATTGTATGTTGCAGTTCCAACCTCCTGAGGTTGGTACCAAAGTGCTACTTGGTACTGCCTCTTGGTGAGTGGATGCCAGCCTGGGTGACTGCACTGCTAAAAATTTGGGCTGAAGCAACCAACTGGTGTTTTCTTATCAGAAATGGTGCTGCTGTTTTGCACAGTATGAACTACAAATCACCTGTCTGTAGTAGTGCTCTCACTGAAAAAGTAAGGGTTTTGCTCTGTCATCCCAAACAATTCAGTGCTGCCACTACAGGGCACAGAGGACTTTTCTTGCATTCAGGAACATCTGTGATGTGGGGATAACTTGGGTTCCCAAGAATGGAAATGGCTGCAACAACTTTCTTGCCATTGACAACTCTTCTTGCAGATTTCCAGAAGGGAATTTCATCTTTATTAAGGTCACTATGTGTGGTGCTCCTCTGATTCTTCTTTGTTTGGGAAACTGGTGAAGAAACAGCTGGTCCAGCACAGTCAGGGTGCAGTCTCTGAGTCTTGCTGCAAGATAAGCTTGTCTGCACTTTGTGGCCAGGAGCCCAGCCAGTGCTCTTTCTGAGGTTGCTGTGTGTCTGCACTTCAGCAAGTGAAAGGTGCCTGCTAGCACCGGAGTGACGGGAGTTCGGCTCAGAAGATTTTCTCCCCAGCAAAAATATAGGTAGCTGAGTTTTTGTCACATTTCCTTTCTAAAAGAGATTTGTGAATTTCTTTATCTGGGAACCCCATAGAAATCATGATATTTATTCTTTTCTGGTCTGAGATGTTTACCTCTTGATCAACAAATGGTTGAAGATTATTTCCCTTGTACCCTTCATTTATTCAGTTGGCTCTCATGATTTGTTTTAGAGTGCCATGCTTCTTTAGGTTCATGATAAGGAATTGTTTGAGAAACTTTTCAGTCTTTGAATATGTGTGGAAGAATTTCATACCTCCTTATGAGCATGCAGTCCACCATCTCTTCCCTCACATTTTGTCCATCGATAGGAAGTGACACATTGAATAGAGTATAGAAAACCATACCAAGGTTCTATACATCAATTTCCAGTCCCTGGTACTCCTTACTTAGGTGGATTTCTGGAGCTGAATATGCAAGATCATCACAAGATATTTCTAGTTTCTTCCACTGAAGGGGAGCAACCCACTGACTAGATTACACAAAAACACACTGTGACTCCACACGTCAATTTCCAGCCCCTGGTACTCCTTGCCCAGGTGGATTTCTGGAGCTGCATGTGCAGGACTGTTGCAGTATGTGTCCAGTTTCTTGCCCGCAGTAAATTCAGTGCTGAATCCAAAATCTGCTGTTTTGATGTTCATATCCTCATCTAATAATATTTTCTTGGTATTTAGGTTTCTGTGTGCTATCCTCTTACCATGGCAGTATTTTCCTGCAGACAGGATCTGTCTGAATTTAGCTCTTGCTTCTTTTTCATTCATTTTTTAATGGGAAACCAAATAGTCATACATTTTACCACCTTTTGTATATTCCATTACTAAACAGAATGTTTTCTCAGTTTCGATGACATCAAACAACTGTGCTATACTTGGATGATTTAAAACCTTCATTATTTTTACTTTTCTGTCAAGCTTCTGGAGTCTTAAGGTACTCATTGTAGTCTTATCGGTTATTCTTATGGCCACCTCAGTGCCTGTGATGACATGTCTGGCTAATTTGTCTTTTGCACAGTTCCCCTTGCAGAGTGTTTTCAACAGTCTATATTTTCCTATTTGAATTTCTTCTTCCACACAGGAAACCACTGATTTTCTACGTGCTGCAGAGTGTTCTGTGTTGGAAGTGTCTTCTTGTAGCCTGTCTCCAAGTGAGGTATGGAACATATTTGTCAGTTTAATGATTATTATTTTCTATGTCTGGATGGTAGTCTTTTTTGGATGTTTTAAGAGAATAAAAATAAGTGCCTAAATCTACTCTAACTAGAAAAATAAATATCTAATAAATAATAAATATAATAAATAGTCATAAATATAATAAACCAATAGATATAATGAATACTAAACTAATAAACTAATAAATATCTCTTATCACTGCAGGATAGGGTGAGGAAGGGCTAGAGAAGGATAGGCAAGTGGAGAGGAGGGGAGAGCAGGGAAGCAGGGGAAAGGGAAGGAATGAGAAGACAAGGAAAAAGTTGGAAGTAGAAATAACCATAAAAAGCCCTCTGCAGGAAAAGATGCTTGCCCAGTTTAAATTATCCATCTGGGTAAGTCTGAGAATTGAAGGCAAATGAGTAGTCTCCTTATTTCTATAATAGGCATTCTAGAATCTACCTTTGCAAATTCCATCATAAGTGCACCGACAGCATAGAGGTGGGGGAGGGGGAGTGACAGGGGATTGGGGGAGAGAAGGGATGGGAAAAAAGAATTAGACGTGTTATATACATGTACTAATTCTCTGTGATGAAAGTAATCATTTTGTGCTCTAACATGTACCAACAAAAACAACAAAAAATTTTAAAGAATGGTTATATAAAATTCTGGGATCAAAACTTTGGGTTCAATTTACACAAATTTTCTATTAAATTGTTATGAGAATTTTTGACATTTGAGGATACAATAATGTGTTCGTCAGACTTTGTGGGTTGCAAGCAACAGAAAAATCTCAGGCTAATTTAATCACAGAAAGGAATTTTTTTTGGTTATAGATTGCCCAGTTCAAAATCAAGAAAGAACTTTGAAAATAAAAGACACTTAGGTAGCACCAGGATTCTTCATAGAAGCAACTAAGCTCGGTCTCTTTGAAATACCAATGTACTAAATAACACATTGGCTCTTAATTCCCTTATATTACTTTTTATGATATCATGGGATAGAGATTCTAATATGCCTGTTCCTTGGTTAGGAGATGATGGGGCACTCTGGCAACACCAGGAAGAAATATATGACATAGGGCAAAGAAAATTCCTAAAGTAGGAGAAGGTGTTATTACCAGGAGAAGAGTGGGTGTGGAGGAAGATCTTCAACAGATGTCAATTACAAGAAAGGAGACTGGAAGGTATCCATTGGATGTCAGTATATTGTACCTTGGACAAAGTTTCCCAATGACAGAATAACTGAAGGCAGGTTAATGCATTTAATACAAAATGTGTAACAGTTAAAGGAGGAAAAACAAACCCTTCAGATAAAAGGAACAACACTGGTGACTGCAAAGAGACGCAAGAGAAGGTTTTAAGAGGATTAAAACTAGATTCATAAGGATAGGTGTTTTATGAAAGAAATATGTAGTTAATGCTAGAAAGTTAGGTTGGGGCAGTTTGAGAAAGAACAAATTGAGGAATGAATTTCCTTAGGGCACTAAAAGTTATAAACTCTTGCTCTTTATTAGCAGCAGTGTGTGGTAGAGGGATTGATTTGTAGAAAGAGAAATGGGAAGAATATTAGAGAAGTAATTAGAGAATGTAGACTAAAATGTGGCAAGTGGTCAGCAAAAGGTCAGAACTAACCCTGAGATTTGAAGGCAATAGAAAATCTGGAGAGGGAGGGATGACATTAGGACATAAGGAAAATAGCTCCAACCTGGAGGCATCTGTAGGTGAAATGACTGAGGAAAAAGAAAAAGGTGGTCAAAGAGAAAATGTAATTGAATATCTAGATTCATAGGATGTGAAGGTAAGGGGCAAATGTCTCTGTCCATTTTATGCTGCTATGACAAAATCCTGAGCCTGGGTAATTTGTAAAGAGCAGAAATTGACTTCTCACAAGTCTAGGGGCTGAGAGGCCAATATTAAGTTGGCTAGTAGGTTTGGTGTCTGGCAAGAGTCCAGTCTTCATTTCGAAGATGGCACTTTGAACACTGTTCTCCAGAGGAGTATAATGCTATGTCTTTACATGACAGAAGACTGGCAGAACCAAGAGAACGAACTCCCACTTTTTATTAAGGAACTAAACCTACATGAAGGTGAAGCCCTCAGGGCCCAATCATCTCTTAAAGGTTCCACCTTTCAATATCATTACATTGCAATTGAACTTCAACGAGTTTTAGCAGGGATAAACATTCAAACCTATATCTCACTCTAGAAGGAATGTCTACCCTCAAGAAATCAATAACAAATGCTGACAAGGCTGAGGGGAGAAAGGAACCCTTCTTCATTGTTGGTGGGAGTGTAAATTGATATAATCACTATGGAAATCAATATGGCAATTCCTCAAAAAATTAAAAATAGAAATAGCATATTCCCTTTTTATGTATCTTCCCCAAAGAATTAAAAACATCATACCACAGTGATGTATGTACACCCATATTTATAGCAGCACAATTCATAGTAGCTAAATAGCCTATATGACTATCAACAGATGCATGGATAAAGAAAATGTGGTATATATACACACAATGTGGTATGTGTGTGTGCATATATATATATATATATATTTGTTTTTTGTGGTAAAGAAAGATAAACTTGAGACATTTGTAGAAAAATGGAGGCACCTTGAGGCCATAATGTTAAGTGACGTAAATCAGACACACAAGAATGAACACTGCATCATTCCTATTATATGAAAAATTTAAATTAAAGACAACTAAGTTAGGTAGAAATATTATAGTCAGTCAGACAGGGCTAGGCCTTCAAGGGAATCAATGCAGAAGAACAGATTACAGTTGTGACTGGAGGTGCATTCATTGAAGGCCAGACCTCAAGACAAAGGTGGAATGTATACATACCTCTCCAAGGGATAAGCAATATATTATGTTTAGTATTACCTGGTCTATTAAGTCTAGATAGGCATTAGTCACCTGGGTGGATGACCAGGACCTTTTGACTCATCTTTTCCAAGAAAAGTCCTGGTTCTTTCTATGCACACCTGCTATATGACTTGCTTTCCCATTGGATCAATATTACTTAAGCTGCTGTACTTGTAATCTTATTGATTGATCATAGTTTTATCCCATGCTGTATCTCATGACTATGTACCCAACTGGTGATTTTGCCCTATAAAACTTCCTCTGTAAAGTGGAGATGAGGCAACCCATTTTCAGGTCCCCTACTGCCTTTTGGAGCTCTTTCACTAAATATCTTCTACTTTTAACCTCCAATGATCCTTAGAGTTCATTATTTGATTTCGGGGAGCACAAGCTCAGTATATCTAACATCTAGCAGGTTGGGAGTTATATTATTTCCTCTTTATCACTTGGAGGTTCTATATCATCAATATACAAAAAAGTATGAAGTAAAAGACAGATAATAAGAAAAAAGAGAGAAAAAAGTTACTGTATTCTAAGCATGTTTCTACTATTAGTTTCAAGTTTCAGTCCAATATGGTGTAAGAGCTCACTCTGAAGGATTTCCATTTCTTTGGATACATTAAGGTCTTATTGTTGCTAAGAACATGGTGTATTTTGAATAAAAAAATAAATTCCTAGAATAGGACAATCTATGAAGATAGAGAGTATCTCAGTGGCTGCCTAGATTTAGGGGGAGGGATTTCATGAGAATAGTGGGTACAGTGTCTTATTTTGGGATAACAAAAATGATCTAAATTTGATTGTGGTCCTGGTTGTACAACTCTGTCAATATACTATAATCTACTGAATCATATGTTTTAAGTTTGTAAATTGTAAAGTGTGCAAATTTTAGTTCCGTAATGCTATTATTAAAAAATAAGAAGCAGGGGGAAAAGTAGGAGAGAAAGTGGAAGGAATGACAATTGAGAAGTATCCTGGAAGCCAAGGGGAGAGGGATGGCAAGAAAGGCTGGGTTAGTGATATCAAATGGCACTGATAGAGAAAAGGACATTGAATTAGATCTTCTTTTTTTGTTTCTCCTTGGTAGAAGCTAAAGTGCAATGGTCAGAGGAAAATGGACAGAGAGGATTTAGGGACTCAATGCTTAGCAATAAAAAAAGAGCAAGTCAGGCTAGTACTCTGAAAATGAAATAGGCAAAGAGAATTCTTTAGGAATAAATGAGAACCAGTTTGTCACAGGTTTCAGATAAAATCAGGAAAAATGGAGAGACTGAGAGAGAAGAGAGAGAATGAGAGAGATGAGAGAGAATGAGAATCACTAGTGGAGTAAGAGAAGAGACCAAGGCTGGTGTTTGAGGAACAGGTAGGTCAGGAGGGGGGCCTAGAATGCAGGAGGAGGGAATTGAGATTCAGAGTGACTGGCCATGAGCAACCTTGTACGTCCCAATCTGGAGTTTTTCAGCTTTGATCTTCTCAGTAGAAGTTGAGGGTAAAGCCTTCTGCTGAGAATAAGACTGGAAGTTCTGAGGCTTAAGAAAAATAGAAAAGATTTGAAATAATTGCTTTATCTGTTGAAATAATAACTGTCTGAATGGTGGAAAATAATGCTCTCTTTTCTTAATTCTAGAGACCTCTTGGTTTTGTTCCCAAATCATTGATTTCCCCATCCCCTGGGAAGAGTTTGGGAAACTTTTAAACAAGCAAGTAAGTAAGTAACATGATATTTACATTTCAAACTTCCTGTCTGTTATGAGGAGATGGAATAAGAAAGAGAGGAAATAGTGGAATCCCAGTGATAAACAACCCTGCTGGGGATGGAGGAAATGAAAGACAATGATCTGTGGGAAAACCCTGCAGGTGGGGCTGAGTGAACCTGATGGAGAAGCAGATGTTGAGTAGGAGGGAAAGTAGAAGATCAGGCTGACTGATCTGGGAACATCTAACTGGGGAGATGGTGACACCACCAGTCAAAGTGTGGGAGCCTGGGGGCAGGAAGGGGCTGAAAGGGGACTCTAGGGTCCTGCTGGAGGAGAAAAAGATGAGAATTCAGTAAGAGGGGGCAACTCATAAGGCCCAAGAAAAATCAGGCCTGAATGGTGTGTAGTAATCAAGAGAAACAAGGACTCAGCAGAAGCAGGTGATGAAAGCTGTTGGGCACTGACAGATAAGGCTAGGGCAGTGACCGCCAGGTCTTCCAGCAGGGACCTTCCCAAGGGCTGCTCATTACCAGCAGGCTCAGGAGGAAGTTGATGTGAGGGAACAGAATGTGAATGTGGGTGAATCTGAAATGCTTTGCTGCAATGGGAAGAGAATCACAGGGTGTAAATACTGCCAGAAAACTCAATGGCCTTTGTGAGATAGTTGTAATAATCAGCAAACCCAAAAGTATTCAAGTCCACCAGGATGAAGGAAGTCTTCCCTCCATGGAAAACTTAGTTGTAGTAAACATGAGAGTGGTGGAAAAGGGATCAAAAGAGACAAGATATAGCTCCATCTCTACAAAGATTATAATAATTCTGAGACCCCAGAAAACAACAGTGCTATAAATGAGGTGTGCAGGGTGCTGAGGTCCTTACAAGGGGCATGGAGTCTGGCTGGAGGACTCAGGAAAATGGAAGAGACTTCAGCCAAACTTGGACATGAGGAAGATGGAGTGATCTTGACCTGCTTATCAAGGAAACAATAAAAGCAGAGTTATAAATTAAACCATTGTGCCAATAAAGTCCTCCCAGTTGGTGACATAAGGGCTAAAGGTTTTGAGTAATCATTTACATCCGGGGGACTAGACAACTGGAAAAAGCAGAGAGAAATGTATTTGAAAGGAATAAGGAACCTGCACGCTACCTCCCTCAGGTTAGCTTTCCAAATTTTATCCCTTAATATTGTGCTTCTGCTAGGTGGGGATGGTTCTTTCTCTCTTTGACAGCAGTTTAATTTGCTGTTTGAAAGTGAGAGTTTGTGGGTGGTAAAAGAATGTCTCTCTCCTGACATAATTCTAAAAAGGAAGGGGGATGATGTTGTTTTTTCCTAATAGAAACTAGAACCCTAAAAATAAAAGTAATTAAATTCTCCGGAAGTACAGCTAGAGATAAAAGACAGAAATAGGGATAAAGATAGGAGAGAGAGAGAGAGAGAGAGAGAGAGAGAGAGAGAGAGAGAGAGAGAGAGAGAGAGAGAGAGAGAGAATATTATTTGAAGCATCTGAAAACAAACCAGGAATTTTAAGCTATATTTTTAAGGGTTTTACAGGAACCAAACAATCAGCATAAGATTCATGTTTTGGGCTTGCTTTTGTGGGATATATTAATTAGAAAATTTTTTTCATCAATTTTATGGTGAGACAATAAGTGCAAATGCTTAATTCTTTTTTTTTTTTGGTACCAGGGATCGAACCCGGGTCCTTGTGCTTGTGCAGCAGGCAGTGAAACCACTGAGCTAAATCCCCAGCTGAAATGCTGAATTCTTGTAAGACTTCTACCAGCTCTAAAAGATCAGATTAATTGAAACAGACCAAACCCTTCCAAAGAATTTATGTATAGGGAAAAGCAGAACAAATGAAATCACACATGGATAGCTTTGGGAAGTGATTCATGAGTGAAGAGTTTGGGGCAGTGTTTTTTTTTTTTTTTTTCTGAGACAGGGTCTAGCTATGTAGGCCTGGCTGGTTTCAAACTCTCAGCAATCCTCCTGCCTCAGCCTCTCAATTATAAGAGGTATTGTAGGTATTGGTCACCATGCGTGGTGACAGTGGATTTTTATTTGGGAGCTGTGAAAAACATATATGCACTGGTCCTCACAAGGAGCAGAGTTAAGAGCTGAGAGCAGGCAGAGGTGATGTTTGAGCTATTTACATCTTTGTGCCTTTAGTGATTGGTGACTCTGGAGGAACAGGACACAAGTCCATCGAAAGGGAGTAGACACAACAGTTTAGGCAAGAAAATTTAATTAGATTGCCTGGTCTGATCACTTTGCTGACACTTCCTGGTCCTAAAGAAAATAGATCAGGTTGATTTCCAAAAGCACAGTTCTACCTGGGCCTTCTGTCCCACATATGGATGCAGGGACACAAAGCCTACTTGACAGTCTTCCCTCAGGGTCTCACGGGTGTCTCAAACCCATGCGTTCTGAGCAAAACTTTCTTTTCCTCTGGCAGCCAGCCCTTCTCCATTCATTTCTCATCTCTACTGGACACAGCCCCATTTACACTTTTGCTCGAGTCACCAATCTTAACATTTCTGATGCCCCCTTTCCTCATTCCCTTGGCACCAAAACAGGTTTTTGAAGTGGCCTTTTTCACTCTGGCCAACCCCACCGAGTTACCATCAACTCTTGCCCAAGTGAAGGTGACAGCTTCTTCCCTGTCTCTTGGTTCTTGCTCTTGTCCTTTACAGGTCACACCACACCTCAGTGAAGTCTCACCAGCCCCTCAACCTAGACCCCTAAATGATATGCTGCCCTGCTGATTGCTCAGATACCCTCTCCTAACACGCACACTTCTCCTGCAATGCGTGGGTTGGATAACCTCAAACAACATGTCACACTTGCTGGTTCCTTTGCCGGCCTGCTCTCAGCCAGCACGGCTTCCTCTTGGCCTTGGACAGAAATGTTTGGTGCACCTAGAGCTGGTCCTGTAGTTAGACCAGTCTATTTAGGTGTTTAGGAGAGATCATTTTGGTCAGGTAATTTAATGCATTGGAATCCTCCAGTTGAAATTTCTTTTTTTAAAAAATTAATTTTATTGGTACATTTAAGGTATACAATATAATAGCATTCATCTCTGGAAATTTGCACCTTTACATAATCTCTCTTGGTTCTTATTTTTTCC
>NW_004624756.1:1244449-1274580 GCF_000247695.1 Heterocephalus glaber | reverse complement strand
TTTTTTTTATATCATCTGCACTCTCTCCTGTTTCTTCATTGACTCTGATCAGTCTTTTGTTATTCTTCTTTGCATTGTCTAGCAGCTGCTGGATTGATTTCTTGTGGTCCCTTACTGTTTTAGAGAAATTTTTCTTTTCCTGGTCACTAATTGCATTCCTATCTTCTATATCTGAAATTCTATCCTCCCATTGGTTTATTCTGCTGCATAAACTTTCAGTGGAGTTTTTAATCTCCTGGAAATCTGTTTGCATCTGTTTTATGTATTCCTTTTTTTTTCCTATGTTGGGATTCCATCATATTCCTCAGCTCCTCTGTTTTTTAAATCTGTGTCCTCTCCAGATTTATTAATCATGTCTTGTAGTATGGGCATAATCTGTGCCATTATCTGAGATATTATTTCTGATTTCATTTTTTCCAGGTCCCCTTTCATTGCCAGTTCAGGGAGTCCAGATGGTTAAGTATCAGAGTGTTCCATCTTGTTGCCCTTTGGGGTTCCCTTAGGTGATCTGGAAGTCTGGTTTTGAGACTTATTTGTGTGTCTTCTCATTTCAACAGATGAGGCCTGCTGTCTCTGTTGCAGCAGCTATTTGTTCACCCAGTGGTCTTCAATTCTCAGCAAGGCACAGAGCAGCCTTTGCTCTGCTGCTCATCAGTACACCAATTCCTGGGTTCAGAGTAGTGACCTTCTAGATCCCTGAGCTGACCTGTTGTCTGAACAGGCTTCTGGCTGGGGCCTGAGAATACTTGGGATGATATCTAGGCATGCCTCTCACTGGGGCCCCTATGTAGCTATTGTTTGGGAGGGCCTTTGTTTGGGGACTGTGCACCCCAGTTTCTGCTGTCTGCACAGGCTTTGGCTAGGGTCTCCTTGAGCTTATCAATGGTATTGGGGTGAGCCTCTCGGTATTGCTTGTGTGCCTGTACAGCTTTTCTACAGGCGTGTCCCAGTGATAGATGGTATGGCAAGCCTCTGGCTGAAGCTGGTGTGCCCCTGTAGCGCCTTTCTGGGTGGGCCTTTGGCTTGGGTGGGTGTGCCCAAACCTCTGGGGTCTGGGCTGAGCCAGGGCTGGGATCCGCCTGTAGCTGCGCTTGTTCCAGGCCACAAAGTTGCTCCCCAGGATCTGCCTGCTCTTAGGGATGGAATGGTGGGCCTCTTGTGGGAGCCCACATGCCCATGCAGCTCCTCTCTCCAGATGAAATTTCAAATAAAGTGATTAAATTGACATGTCCCATTGATTCTAATATCGGGATAAAGACAAAGGAGCACAAAACTAGAAAGAATCTTGCAATGCAACCAGGCAATCCAGGCCAAATTCCTCATTTTAGAGCCAGATGCTTAGACCCAGGGTACTTAAGACTTTTCTAAGTCCACAGGTTTGGTAGTGCTGGAGCTAAGATGACAAACCCAGTATACTGTACCTAGCCTGGTACTTTCCCATCAAATGACATTTCCTCCTAATTCTTGGAAGGATGGGGGCCATGCCAGCTGAGATACAGGACACATCTCTTTGCAGTTGCTTTGCATTATTTTATTTCATAGGTAAAGGCCAGTCCTGGAGAGAAGAAAACCACCATGGCTACCAGGGCAGATGTCAAGGATGCAGGGGGAAATGTTACCACTGATGATGACTCACACCCAGCTAAGGACCAATCCTGCAGGAAAGGTAAATCATGCACAGGGATCTGGATGCGGGAAAGGCCAGAATCTGTGAAACTTCCACTACCCTGCTGTTCCTCTACAGTATTCTCCTTGCTCTGGTCAATTGTCAAGGATTCTGCATAGCTGTAGAGCACATTTAACACTTACTACTTCATTTCTCACAGGAAATCTCGAAGGATAGTAAGTATTATGATATTATTTGGAGATGAAAATGACTCAGAGGAGATTCTAAATAGGAAATGTGGAAACCTTGTCTGAATCTGACCTGTTAGATTTCTCTGCTAATACTAAACCCAGACCCAACTCAGAAAGAGCAGGATTTCTTTTCCACCATATCATAGAAGCAGCCCTTGTTTCTTTCTCTCATTTATGTTATAACGTAGTATTTTTCTATAGCATGCCATAAACATCACTTTAGAACAGTTTCACCCTTATTTATAGCCGTCATCCCTTAATTCTCCTAAAGATAAAGGCTGTCCATGAAATAATGCCTTTTAAAAATTAAATGCTTGGGCCGGGGATTTACCTCAGTGGTTCGGCCACCTACCTCGCAAGCCCAAGGTCCCGATTTCGATCCCTGGTACCACAAAAAACAAAACAAAACAAAACAAAAAACCCCACACACAAAAAAATTAAATGCTAACCAAGATGGAATACTTTGTAATACACACACCTTAACTAGTTTGTGTGTTAGGAAATAAACCTGTCTTCAAGAAAAGTGGGCTTCTGCCACCTGCCCCGCAAGCTCAAGGATCTGAGTTTGATCCCCGGTATCAAAAAAAAAAAAAAAAAGAAGTGGGTTCTCCCAATCTATTCCACCATAGAAGAAATTAGGAGATGTGTATGTTAGTGCTCATCCTACAATTCATCACTTGATCCAAAATAAATGTCGTGCTATTCCGGTGATATTAGCTTAGATCTCATCCATCTCTATAAGTATGTTGGAGTCTATTGGACTACATCATTAGCAAAAGTCTATATTCTTTCCTCTCTGTTCTTTCTCTCTCTCTCTCATTTAATAATACAAAGAACTGTTATATGTATAAAATTGTACTAAGGTACAGAATGGCATGCAGGGTAGAAGCGCATGGCAGAAACCAGACTGCCTGAGTTTGCAATCTTGATTCTGTCATTTCTGAGCTGTGTGACCTTAAACTGTTTACCTAAACTTTCTGCATCTCAATTCCTCCATCTGTAAAAATGGAGTGATGATAATAGTAGCCAACTTATATGACTGCTACAAGGATTAAATTATTTTAACTATAAATACATAGAGTGATACCTCACACAAAGTAGAAATGAAAACTCTTGATTTAAGCAACCAATTTTCTGAGTCTATAACTTCAAGAAAAAAAAGTAGAATGAAATAGAAAAATGTAAAAATAATGTGCATTCAAATAATAAAGAAAATAGAAAAATAGGAGACAGAAACATTGAAAAATATAATATACTAATTAGGAGGAAATGAAAAAATGAATTTTTTCTAGGAATTATGATTAATAATTTATTTTAGTCATATATGATTTCATGTTCTGTCTCCTATTTTTTCATGGTTACTTGTATATAAGCTCTGTCTGATTAATGTTAATAGTAGATTGCTTTTTATTGTTGTGAATAGATCTTTAATAAAGAAGCACTCGTATAAGTTTTTCATCTCAATTCCTTCATGATTTGAGGGTACATTATTTTCTACATTCAAATTTTCTATTTTATTCTACATACTTTCCTTGAAGTTGTAGACTGAGTGAATTGGATGCTTAAATCACCAGTTTTTGTTTTCTGTATAACCTGCTTCTTTCCTTTCTTCATATCCATTAATTTTGTTCCACTATCTTGTTACCACTCTGTGTTCTTCATGACTTTTCAAGTTCTGATTCCATGTCACTGATTTGATTTTCTATAGCAATAAAACTTGTGTGGAACTAATTGAAAATTTCACATTAGGGCAGAAAAAAAGACTTGAATACATAAGTGGGCATCCTTCTTGGATAGGGGGGTGATCTAATTTTGGCCATCTTTCTGAATTTAATCTGCCATATCAATGTGACATTAACCAAAATTCCAATTTAGATAGTGGTCAAGTACTCCCAAAGTTAGACTAAAGCAGATGGCAAAACTGCAGCATGCATACTGCAGCGGGCTATTGGTTATCACTGAAAACTCCAAAAATGTCACCATCAGTGGACTAAAAGTGAGGACCTGTCAATTTCCAGAGTGTAACAGGAGCATCATTACACAAGGGTGCACAGGGTAGGCCACTGGAAGTGCATCAGCTCCTTGGAGGAGACTGGAGACTGGGCACTATTATGGTGGGAGGGCAGTGATCACATGTTACCTTGGGGATTTCTCTGTAGGGGCAGCTTATCAACCCTTCCAGCTGCTGTCAAACAATGTTATTTGGTTTGATCAAAGGGTATCTGTAAGCTCTCAAGGAACACTGGTTTATTTTTTGCAAGCCTAGATTATAAAATTGTGACAAAGTTTAAACATATCTACTCTTTTAAAAAAATTTTATTGGTACATTTTAGGTTTACAATATAATGACATTCATCACTGGATATTTGGACCTTTGCACAATCTCTCTTGGTTCTTATTTTTCCCCATTCCCCTGCCCTCCGTTCAACCCCTCCATCCCTCCCTATTTACAAAGACTTTGTTTCCATTTTTTCATTTTCTCATATTAATTCCATTCTCTTCTTTCCTTTCCCCTACCCCTTCCACTTCCCCTTCCTGTTTGCCCCTTTTCTTCCTATTTCACATTATCTATTATACCTTTTAGCCCTTATTTACACTTTCAGTTTCTCACACCAGAGAAACAATTCCATATTTACATATGTGTCCTATTTATTTCACTTAAGAGTATCTCCTCAATATGCATCCATTTAGCCATAAATGTCTCTAATTTCTCATTCTTTATGGCCAAGTAGTACTCCACTTTATTTGAAAACCACATTTTCTTTATCCAGTTTCCAGTTGATGGGCATTTGGGCAGTTTCCAAGTTTTAGCTATTACAAATTGTGTTGCTATGAACATGGGTGCACATATATCACTGTGGTATGATTCTTTTAATTCTTTGGGGAAGATACCCAGCAGGGGAATAGCTGGGTCAAATGGAACTTCCAGTACTAGTTCTTTGAGTTATCTCCATGATGATTTCCTCTGCACTCCCCATAGCAGTGGAGAAGTGTTCCCTTTTCCCCACAGCCCTGCCAGCATTTGTTGTTGGTTAATTTCATGATAGCAGCCATTCTTTCCGGGGTGAGGTGGAATCTCAGTGTTGTTTTCATCTGCATCTCTCAAATGACAGTGATGTTGAACATTTTTTCATATGTTTATTTGCTATTTCTACTTCTTTGTCTGAGAAATGTCTGTTCATTTCAGATGCCCATTTTTGGAATGGGTCTTTAAATTTAGGTGGTCTGATTTTTGTAAGTTCTTTATATATTCTAGATAGTAGACCTTTGTCTAAGGAAAAGCTGGTAAAATTTTTTCCCACATCGTGGGTTTTCTCTTCACACTGTTGGTGGTTTCTCTTGCTGTGCAGAAGCTTTTTAATAAGAAGCTTTTTAATTTAACTTCTTTGGGCTAGGGATTTAGCTCAGTGGTTCCGCCTCCTGCCTCACAGGCGCAAGGTCCCGAGTTCGATTCCTGGTACCAAAAAAAAATTTAACTTCTTCATTTCCTATCTTTATTCCTTTTATTTCTTCTCTTGTCTAATTGCTGTGGCTAATGTTTCTAAAACTATATTGTACAGAAGTGGTGATAGTGGACATCCTTGTCTTGTTCCTGATTTTAGTGTGAAGGATTTCAGTTTTTGACCATTTAGTATGATACCAGCTGTTGGTTTTTCATAAATGGATTTTATCAGATTGAGGCAGAGACCCTCTATTCCAATTTCTTGTAGGGTTTTTATCATGAATGAGTGTTGGATTTTGTTGAATTTTTTTTTTTTGCATCTATTGAGATGATCATATGGTTTTTGTCCTTGGTTCTATTGATATAGTGTATTACATTTATTGATTTGCATATGATGAACCATCCTTGCATCTCTGGGATGAATCATACCTGATCAGGATGGATGATCTTCTTGATGATCTTCTGCATTCTGTTTGCCAGTATCATACTGAGAATTTTTCCATCTATGTTCATTAGTGAGATTGGCCTATAGTTCTCTTTTTTGGTTTGGTTTTTTTTTTTTTTTTGGTTTCAGGTTGATGCTTGCTTCCAGGAATGAATTTGGGAGTTTTGCTTCCCTTTCAATTTCATTGAACAGTTTAAACAGCAGTGGCAATAGTTCTTCTCTAAATGTCTTGTAGATTTCAGCAGTGAAGCCATCAGGACCTGGGCTTTTCTTAGTTGGTAAGTTTTTAATTACATTTTCAATTTTGTTGATTGATTTTGAGTTGTTTAGAATTTCTAGGTCTTCTTCGTTCAACTTTGTTAATTCATACGTAATCACACCTATTCTTAGTCTAGCCTACTTTTCAAGCTTCATCTCTTCCCAGGCCCCAAACAAATGGTGCATCCACATCCCTCAGTTATAAAAGACACTTAGGTGCCCAAGTAAGACTCCTGGGAGTCACTTCCAGCAGTTTTCTCTCCATTTTCAATCAATCACTGCTTGGAGCCAGTTTTGCTCTGAATCGATTTTTTTCCATCCCCACATTCATGTGCCCATTCCAGAACCCTGGAAAGCTCTTCCCTAGTAATTGCTCTGCCAACTTCATATATTCTTCCAGTCTCTGCTTGAGCAATGCTTCTAAGAGAGCCACCTCCCCCTCCATTTCTGCGGGGGGATCCTTCAGACACCTACCTACAGAGTGGCGTCTGCTCTCCTTGTGTCTGCATCACAGACAGACATCAGTCTTCTCCCTCTTCCAGACGTGGGAGGGATAGAGGAAAGCATCCTGCCTATCAGACTTTTTGTGCCTTCTCCCTCAGGCTTTTGCTCAGTCCGATATGGGCTGGCCCTCATCTTGCATCTTTGTAACTTTTCAATCTACACCCAACAAATGAATTTGAGCATCGCCATTACGGCTATGGTGAACCACACAGAGGCATCCAGCCAGCCCAACTCCTCCACAGAGCAGCCCTCGATGGACTCCCTGGGCTCCTGGAATGAAACCTTAAAGGAAGCAAAGGCACTGGTAAGTTTAATGAGACTCCAGATACTTTCTTTGATTCAAATGCTTTGATGTGAAGGGTTATCTTATATAAGAATAAGATCAATTTATCCAATAAACATCTATTGAGCATATACTATGTGCCAGGTAACAGCACAACAGCATGGTATATACTTAAGGGTATTTTAAAATTTGCTTGGTGTCTATGAGTATAGACAGGGGCTGAGTTAGAATGAAGGAAATGGTCTTTATCATTTAGTGGACATAAATTATTCTCCTGCAATGATGAAATTCAACAGAATTACCCAAATTTATGGTGAAATTCAACAGAATTACCCAAATTTGTAACTATTTTCTCTTCCTTTCTTCCAGATAATTTTAATGGGCTTGCTTATGTTGCGTCCTTCTTTTTAAATTTCTGTCTTCACAGATTCTCACATTTTAATGGATCAGCTAATTGTGTCAGGGTGACAGGAAAGAATGTGTTGGACACTTCCTTTTTGTCTTTTATGAAATTGGTATATTAAAGGATTTGGAGAGAAAAGGGGAAAATTGTCTTTTTTGGGGGGGGGCTTTTCAATCAAAAGTCCACTTCTTCACCAAAGATAAACAGTGAGGTTCTCTTCATTGTTCAGGCCCCTGTTTATGACTGGAGTCCTGAGATCCAGGGAGTCCTCCTCAGCTCTCTCAACTATGGCTCATTCTTGGCTCCGATCCCCACTGGCTATGTGGCTGGGATATTTGGAGCCAAGTATGTGGTTGGCGTTGGCTTGTTTGTTTCCTCAGTCCTGACACTCTTCCTTCCCCTGGCGGCTGATGCTGGATTGGCCTTGCTCATCGTCTTCCGGGTGATCCAAGGCATTGCCCAGGTACCAAGGTGTTTTCCAAGAATAAGTGGAATATTGGTTCCAGAATGATCTCCTATATCTAACAATGGAAATATTTCCCCTTCCAGGTTATGGTATTAACAGGTCAGTACTCAATTTGGGTCAGATGGGCTCCCCCACTGGAAAGGAGCCAACTCACCACCCTTGCTGGATCAGGTAACTGGTATCCTAATCTCATCTTTATACACCCTAGCTGTGAGTACTTAGCAGCAGCTTCTGAAGAGAGCTAAGACTTTGCATCCCAATTACTCTGTCTTCATAGTCCTTGCTCTAAGGTACTATCTTGCAGTCCTTGATCAGAACTGAATGCTAACTACACCCAAACATTCTTGTATTTTATACATGTTCATTTTCTTTTAGCCTCAGAACATTCTTATAAATAAAGTGTATATAATTGTTTCCATTTCACATGCAATTTGAGACACAAATAGACTAATAATTGCCCAAGATTATACAACTACTGAGTGAAGAAGCAGGACTTGTCCTAGATAGTCTGGATTGAAATTCATTCCTTCAATCACTGTGTAACAGCTTTGTAGGAAACACAGAGTTTGAAGACTGGCCCTCTTACCGGGAACATTCTTGCATCTTTTGTTTAGGGTCATTGCTGGGGACCTTTGTTGTCCTCCTTGTTGGTGGCCTCCTCTGCCAGACCATAGGATGGCCTTACATCTTTTATATCTTTGGTGAGTTTGTGTTTTTCAAATCTCAGAATTTTATTTTATGACAAAGTATGCTGGGCATGATTTCTGTGATACAACTCGTCTATGGCTAATCAACCCTTAATAGATACAGATGTTTACATAGCTAAAGTTGATGAGGTTCAAAGTTAATCATGCTGCGAACCTTCTTGGTTATAAAACAGTGTTTAAGTGTTAATAGCTCAAGTGTGCAGCTAGAATAATCTGTGACTTTAAGGGCATCATAATATTTCTTCCTGCTTCTAAATTGAAACTGAAGGGTCCTGAGGTAATTTCTTTCATAGGTTGTTGAAAATATTATCTTGGTAAGATGTATATTTACTCATGCTTATTTAATTAATACATTTTAAAAAGTTCTTATTTTGTAACAACAGTCAGAAAATTGTGTAGATGTGACCTAGGCAGAGATAAAATACTGTTTAGAGAGGAGAATCAACCAGTAGACTCTGCAAAACAGGGCAGACAATAAGAGCTCAATTGTGGACACAGTACTTGGAAAGGTGCTGCAGAAAGGTCCCAAAGGGACATAGAATGTTCCAGGAGCAATATTTTACTGCCTCACAATTTTACCTTCATCAAACTCTGGCTGGGATCTGCCCAGGTGATGTTAACTAGCGTTTGTGTGTTTGTTTGATATTTGAAACATTCTCTGATATCCCACCTGGAAATTGCCTGATTCCTTAGGATAAGCCCCATTAGGGTTTATGTTAGAAGATAGTCCTCTTAGATTGAGGGCTATCAATATATTCACCCCTCAACAATTTGTGAAGATTGATTACTGTAGCATATCAGCCTTCAAAGGTTGTCATGAAAACATCAAAAGGGCACATTACAGAAATTATTCAGCAGTGAGAGAGAGTTGCTGTGCTTGTGGTCTCAAGAAACATTAGGTAGAATATACAAAAAAGGAACTCACTAAATAGTTGTTGAATCAGTATTGATTCTCCACCCCCACTGTGCACCATTGCTATTGTTCATATCTATCCCTTTGCACTTCATTGAGTTCCTGGGTGACAAAAAAGTGTTTTTGTATTTTATATTCTCAACATTTAGCAATATGTCTGATATATAATGTCTGTGTGAGGAAATGTGTAAATGACAAGGTAGTCAAATGAAGTGAACTCTTTAAGTTTTTTGAGATTCTAAAAAGAAAATTTTAAGATGAGCCACATTGGCACCTATTACTGATAATGTTGAGTCCTTGGATAATGGTTATATTAGGAGAAATTTATTTGCTGAGGATTAATTTCACTTCATGTCCAGAAATTGTCTGGTTAATCAACTGCACATAAAATATACTACTACTAACTCTTAATGCTTTGAGAAAGATTAGAGATAGACATGGAAAGGCTTAAGAAGAAAGGAACTTTGCAGGAGCTTGACCAGGAGGAATGCTGGTTGATACATGGATAATGAGGGTATATTTGAATACATGGGGCAAACACACTAATAACTTGTAAAAATGCCTTATAGCCTTGATATGATAGTACATTTCACAACCTCTCCAAACTCAGTGGTTTAGAAGAGTAATTTTATTCTCAGAATTCTTTGGGACAGCTGAGTGGCTCTGGTCTGTGTGTGTCACCTGCCTTGGTTAATGGACCAGCTGGAGCAAGTTTCCCCCTTGACTATGGCCAAGGCCCCAGAGGACAAGTCAGGAAAAAGCAGTGCCTCTTACTGCCTGGGCTCAAGACTTCCCTATGCCATTGGCAGAAATGAGAAACATGGCCAAGGCCAAAGTCAGGTGGGGCCAAGTGCCCTGACTTCTTATGGGCCTTTCAAGGGTGCTGATGCAGAAAGGGGGGTTTAGTGTTGGCATCATTTTGTCAACCACAAGATTATCTGGGCACAGATACAAAATGAAAGAAAAACTCCAACCCAGTGCCAGCCAGGTATTCTTTGCCTAGGTGGAATTGGCTGTGCATGCTGCCTTCTCTGGTTTCCTCTGGTCTATAATGACCCTGGAAGTCATCCCTTCATCAGCACCAGTGAGAAGAGGTTCATTGTGTGCTCACTGGCTCAGCAGGTACATTGAGGAACTCTTCTACCATTTCCTTGTGTATGTCTGGGCATTGTGGAACTGAGAGTGTGGTAGAGCAGAGTCCTTGCTTTCTGATGGGAGCACATTGGCATGTACTTTCTTCCAGGACTGTTCTCCTGGGTGGTCTCTTCCCATTAAAGCTATGATCAAATCTCTACCACTTTGGGCCATTGTAGTCTCCTACTTCTGTGAATATTGGCTTTTCAACACCATAATGGCATACACCCCCACTTACATCAGCTCTGTACTTCAAGCCAGCCCCAAAGATGTAAGTACAGAAAAAAAGCTTATTCTGTTCTGTTTGACTGCATCATTATATAATACTGTCTTTCCCACTGTCCCCAAACCAGAAGATTAGACCAGGACCTCAGACAAGAAAAACAATCTGGTTAATTTGGATTCTGATTGATTTCAATATGGTTTACTGCTAACTAGGAGGGTTCTAAGTTGTATGATATTTATAAAATGTCATTTTAAAGAGACTTGTGTGAAAATTTTATACTTGATTCCAATCAAAATTGACAAACAAGATAGTCCATCAGCAACATAAACTACAGGGGATTAGGAAAACAAATTCTGCCCTGGAAAACATGGTGACAAGGAAGCATGAACAGCAGATGCTGAAATTAACACATTATTAATAGGACCTAAAGTCCTAAGTAGTTATATAAAATATTTGTGGACTTAAAAAATATTTCATTCAAGTATGTTTCTAGCTCTCTGAATTATCTCTAAATGAGTGGATACTGTGATTGGCTAATGGGAGCCCTCTCAATTCCTGCCAGCTGGAGGTCTTGAGAGTGGTGACTATCACATGTCATAGCCTGTTAGTGACAGATCACAAGGCCCTTGATGACCCTGTACTGAAGGGGCAGGCTTCTCACACTGAGGGCACCTCTTAGTGGCCAGGGGAGGGGTAACCTGTTCAGTGGGGGTCAAGGTCTGGGGAATAGTCATGCAAACAGGCACCAGGACCAAACAGCTTGGGAAGGAGCAATTCCAAGTCCTCTCAAAGAGGGGTGCCGGAAGTAGGCAGTGAAACCACGCATTGCGGGGCAGGAGGACCAGGCAAGTTGGAATGATTCAACTCTGGTGTGAGACTGAGTGGGAAGACCAAGAGTAAAGAGGGGAAGTGGGGAGAACAAAGAGGAAGACAAATGTGATGGGACAGCAGAGCTTCCCTGCTCAGAAGTCAAGACCTGGGCTGCTCGAACTCTCAGCCACTCCCCATTAGTCAGGGTCCTTGCTAGTCTTGGTTTATTCATCTGTGAAATGAGCCATCGGTACCAGGTGGAAGCTAAGTCCTTCCCATTATCTGGATTATGGATAACAAAGGATAGTCTCCTTCTCCTTACATTTGCTTGAATAGAATTTTAACCTGAGGTCAGAGTGATAACAAGGTACAATATTTTAAAAACTATATAAAATACAAAGAGTGAAAAATCTTACTTCCATTCCTATTCCTAACCTACTCCATTCTCCAGGCCCACTCCATAGACAGTACATGCTGTATATTCTGCTATGCTTTATATACTAGCTTTTTTTTCAAGCCATTTAATATATCATGGGAATATGTTTTTATCACTCCATGAGAACCTTACTGAGAAATATTTAGGTTGCTTTTAGTCTCTGAGCAGTGCTTCGGTGGAAGCTTGGTTTGTTAGGTGCTTATGCCACTGTTTCTGTAGAGTTGATTTCTGCATATCAGATTGTGAAATCAAAGTGTAAACACACTCTGAACTTTTATACTTATTGTCCAATTGCTTTCCCTAGGGCACAAATGGGATTTTTTGGAACCTAATTCTCCACAGTGTCATCACTGGGCATGTTAAAAAGCATTTGGAGTTTTGACCCCTGAAAAGTAACGTTCACTGAAGTTTTATTTTGCATTTGTTGTATTATAAGTGAGATTAGGCACCCTTTAACATGCTTAGAGTTAACTTATTTTTCTGTAACTTGTGTATATCTTTTATCTATTTTTCTGCTGGGCTTTGGTCTTTTAATATCTATTTCAAGGTGATCCTTACATGAAAGGAAAGCACTATTAACTTTTTAATACTTTTTTTTCAAATTGAGCCATATGCATATTTTGCCCATGAACTAAACTTGTATTGGCTCATTCCAGTAAGATGGGATGGACATTAAAAGTGAGGTGTGTGCAGAGAAGGGCTGTGGGTGAGGTCAGTTGCCCAGGAGTTCATCTGCATCCTGGTGGGTGCAGAGGGTGCGCGCGCTCACCTCCTTTCCAATCTTCAGAGTGGGATCCTCTCGGCGCTGCCATTTCTTGTTGGTTGTATCTCCATTGTCCTTGGAGGCCTATTGGCAGATTTTCTTCTCTCCAGAAAAGTCCTCAGACTCATCATCATCAGGAAAGTCTTTTCTGCCACAGGTAATGGCCCAGCTGGGTGCAGGGTGGATGTGGGTGGCTCAGGGAGCTTCTTAACTATTCTCTCCGTCCTTTTGCCACAGGGGTTTTCTTCTCATCCATGTTCTTAGTGCCTCTGCCTTGGGTCAGATCCAGCCAAGGTGCCACCATGGCCTTCTTGGTTCTTTCTGCTGCTTCTAGCAGCTTCTGTGAATCAGGAGCCCTTGTTAACTTCTTGGATATTGCTCCTCGGTAAGGACCACATTGTCTCATCTGCACAAAGCCTCAGTTCAGGTGCAGCAGCCCTAAGCCTGCTCTGATGCACAAGTCAAGTATGGCATGTGCCACAGACTATGGGAAACATTACCATTACTTTTACATGCAAAGAGCTCTTCGAAGGCAACCTGAGCTGTTATCCATGGTAATGCAAGCAAGAGTAGTCTGTGGCCATGCTGACAGCTCCACTGGGGGAGATGCACATATCCCTCTGTCTTTTGGGATGGAGCAGTCACTCAGGGTTCATCCCTGAAAGGTTTGTGACACCCTACAGAGTAGGCCCATGTAAGGCTCTCATAAAGTGGAAGGGCACCATACCATAGGAGAAATAGTTTCTACTGACATAGGAAATACCATAGGGGACTGAGACTTTCAGACATACCTCCTAGGATCCTGGGAGTGAACAGCACTCATTCATCTCCAGATGATGAACCACAAGTTTCATGGGAGATCTGTTGGTTTCAGGGAGTCAACATCCATTCCAGTGAAGACTCTTTTATATGTAAGGTGGAGACTTTTATATTCCAAAACAAGGCTACAGAATCAGGCTTAATAGGAACCAAGAAAATAAATAAAAATATATAAACCAAATGCAAATCGCTAGTCTTCACATTCCATATAAACAATGTTGACAAGTTAGCATAGGTCACCTCTTGGAAATCTCAGATCCCAGCAGAGGATTTTTACAAACAATTAATAAGCACCATTCATTCAAGCTTGCCTAAGATGAGCACAGTTCCAGGTGTCCCCACAGCTAAGCACAGACTTACAGTGAGCCAGCTGAGATGAATCCTTTGCTTGCAAGGAGGTGTCTCTTGTCCCCTACCTCTCCCTCTCTCCTAGGTATGCTGGCTTCCTCAAGGGACTATTGCAAGTCTTTGCACACATATCTGGAGCCATCTCTCCCACTGTTGCTGGAGTTTTCATCAGTCAGGTGAGATCAAATGTTCTGATGAATATTTATAAGAGAAACCTATAGAGGTTAGCAGAAGTCGGACTAGGTATTTTTGTTCCCTCCTCAATGGCTGAACTCATAACTCATGAATCTCAAGCACTCAAAAGCCCTTGTCCCCAGCCTAGGCTCAGCCTGTGCAGGGAAATTACCATGTGCTTGGGGTGCGGACTGAACAAGAATGCTCTAGGTTATCAGATTATGCTTTGCTAAGTCTTGTAAAATGATATTCTTACACCAGCAACCAAAATTTCAGTAATAATCATGGCATTTCTCCTGAAGTATGTAGGGGTCAACCATCCTGGTTTGCCTGAGTCTGAGGGCCCTCTCAGAATGTGAGCCTTTTGGGTTAAAACCTAACCAGGATGAATGGCTGCTCCATATAGGAACCCAGCAAAAGTTTGCAGAATGTGTGAGCAAGATGCTGAGTGAGTGACAGAATGAGGAGCAACCTGCACCTTCCAGGAATGCTCAGGATGGGCAGGGCAGACAATGCTTCTGCTCATAATGCTCACAATGTGTTTTCACCTTTGTGCACCCTTGGAGATGCATTTAAAGTCATCACAATAAACTGCTGCCTAAGAATCTTACTGGTACAGACTTTTGATGTCTGCCATATTCTCTTTAATGCTCCTATGGTTTTCTACCAGTAAGTTAGGAAAGTGAGTGAGAACAAATGCAGCATAAGTGTATTCTTTATGAAATTAAATCCCTATTTGTTTCTTATCCTTCAATTCCTTTCTAGCCACTGAGTAAGACACTGGCAGGAAATGGTGTTTAAAATGAAAATTTTCAAGTTGACCTCACCTCTCCTGTCACTGGTTGATTGGTTGATTCATTCATCCATTTATTCAATATGTATAGAACATTAGTACGTGCCATGCATTAAGTGAATAAAACAAAAGTTTCTCTGCTTGTGAAACTTATATTGTAGGAAAGAAACACATAGCAAACTAAGGAACTATGCAAAATATGATATATTTGGTGGTCGCAAATGCTAAGAGAATCAGGAACAGGTCATATTAGAGGAGGGGGAATTTCAGCTTAATGCAGTGGGAAAAGCACACAGGAAAGGGAATATTTAAGCAAAGGCTGAAGAAATGAGGGAAGGAGCCTACCATTTAGGGGATACCTAGGGTCCCAGGAAGCTGGAGTAGAGTTGGGAGGGAGCACTAGGACATAGAACCCTAGTCTTTCTGAACCAGGAAGGGATGAGAATTAAGTGACCACTACTAACTTGTAGTTTCCTGCCTTCAGGATTCAAATGCAGAATTTGGATGGAGAAATGTCTTCTTGGTTGCAGCTGCTATTGATATAGTGGGGCTGATCTTCTACCTCATTTTTGCCAGAGCAGAAGTGCAGGATTGGGCGAAAGAGGAGGCACTCACCCACTTCTGAGCCCATGGAGTGCTATGTGAAGTCCCAGCGCTTGCTAGTTCACTACTTTTCCTCACAGCTTTGACCTTTGGGGTCTGCTTGACTGATACACCATTTAACTGGAATTGGTTTTCTTTCCAGTATCTTCTCAGAAACCTTGGCTATTTAATATAGAAAGTTTTACAAAGATTGAACATTTTTTATAGGAGAAAAAAAGGCTCATTATTTGACTGTGAACTCCTGAAATCATAGATACATGTGAATTTCTCAATGTCTTCCATGCTTCTCACTGTTACACTGAAAAAAGCATCAAGTGCTGGGGGACATTTTCTCACCAAAGTAGAACAGAAAGCAGAACCATAGCAATGAGGTTGGAAATTACCAGGGAAGTGAGGCCCAAACATCAGAAGATGAACCTAAGAACTTTCATCAAAAGAAAGCCAGAGGCCATTGAAAGCAGAGCGTCTCCACCCCAAGTCCTGGGCCAGGAGCCCCTGCTCCAAGGCTAAGTGGCTCTTACATGCCTGAGGAGGGAAATAGGACACTCCAGGCTTGGAAGGTGGGCAAGGTGCCTCCCTGAACACTGACAAGTAAGAAGAACAATAAAGAGTGAACCCTCTGGGACAAGAGGAATGAATTCTTCTCCAACTTCTCCAACTAATGCACATGGGGTAGTTGACTTCTCCTCTCCCAAGAAGCTCACCCTGCTAGGTGCTGGCTTTGGGCCAGTGCCCTACCTGTACCCCAGCACTTCCCAGAGTTGGCTCTTCTAGAGTTGCCTTCTCTCTGGTTATCTGACGTAGGCCCCACATCTGCTTGGCAGGTCTGTGCAGATACCTGTGCATCTTAGTGAGCAAACTGTGTAGTTTCTCTCTTGTCTCCATGAACATTTCTTCAGGGGATCACGCCTGTCTCAGACACCCCTTGTCTGCTTCTCTGACTCTTGGGGTCTTTCCCACCACTCAGTGGGCCTCATTCAATATTCACTTCATGAGCCCAAAAGGTCTATGGAAATGTACGTAAGACCAAGGCTGCTTGACTCCATTGTAAATGTTCAGAGAGTATGTAGGGTATGCCTGCTTTCAAGGAAGAGAGCAAAAATGTTCAAACACTAAATGAATGTTAATGAATATGTTAATGCTCCTGGGAGCATAGCAGAAATCAAAATCACACAGCTTAAAGAAGCTCAACATCTTGGGAGGGCAGACACCTTTAACCAGAGTATCCTGGCTGTGTAATGATAGCTATGGAGAGCAGAATAATGGGGTATGACGTGTTAAAAGGTGCACTAACTGGAGGGTGAGTCAGGGCCACCACTTTGAAGTGCCTTTCTGAGTTGGGATCTGAAGGACAACAGTACCTGGTGCAGGAGGGGAAGAGGGCGAATGATATAGGAAGAAGGCATGGCCAAAGCAAAGGTTTGGTGGCAGAAAAGGCAGTCAAGAGTGGCCAGAAGGCAGAGAATAAGAGAAACAGGGCTTGGGAGAAGCTGTAGAAGCATTAAGGTCAAGAATACACAGCGGACAGTGGGCCCAGAGAAGGAAGGGACATAACCAGGGTTTTGTTTTTGTTTTATTTTGTATTTTTGGTACCGGGATTGAACTCAGGACCTTCAGCTTGTGAGGCAGGCAATGGCACCACTGGGCTAAATCCTGGGTCCCTAGGGTTTTCTTTTTTAAAGTTTCTCTGCATGAGGGACTGGGATGGAGTAGGGGTTTGTGGTGTTGTCCAGGAAAGAGTGATGGCTGTTGGCATGAGGGGCAGGATGTGGTGAGAGGAGAGTGAATTACTTGCTTTAGGAGACAAACCTGAAAAGACTCTAATACTGAGAGCAGAAGATATCTAGAGAGACACATGGGTTTTGTCTGCTGCTAGATCCATGGTGGTTCTCAGGAGGTTAGCAATCATACCACAGTGAAGATCACAAGAAGGAAAATGGCCACACAGGTCTGGACTTCACTTTTGAGATCTGGGTTCCAGTTAGAAATTTAGGAATCATCTAGATGGAGGTTGTGATTAACGTTTTTAGTATGAATGAGGTTGTCTAAGGGACAAAATGTCATAAAGAGGCAAAACCTGAAAGCTTGAGAACAATCCTTCCAGGACTTTAATATTTAATGGTCAGCTAGAGGGTGATCAGAGAAGGAAGGAAGAAAGGAAGGAAGGAAGAAAAGAAGGACAAAGGAAAGGAGGGATGGAAGAAGGGAAAGTTAGAAGGAAAAGCAAGAGAACGTGGTACTAAGGGAAAGAAAAAGAGAATGTGTTTCAAAAGGGCAAATAGTCATTGATGTGAAATCTTGAGATCAGGCCATATGGGAGATGAGGAGAGGAGAAAGGAGAGCACTGCTGAGAAATCTGGGAGTGGAGGGAGGAAAGAGATGATAAAGTAGCTGCAGAGGGGTACCGGAAAAGGAAAGAGTTTAAACACTTGTGTTTAAATCCTATGAGAAGGAGTTAGTGAAGAGAGAAAAGTTGCATGTGGAAAAGAAAAACCTTGAGCAAAAGTTGCTGAGAAAAACACAGGCGAGGTGTGTTGAGACCTGAGGTCCAGTTAGATGGAATGGGGACAGCTTCTGCCTTTTCCCTGACTCTTCAAGGTCCTGTCAAGGTCCATCCACAAGAGATCCAGGGAGTGGTTTGTTTGTGTTTTTCCTCCTACTTGGAAGAGGGGTGTAGGCACTGCCAGTGTGTGCCATAAGTGCTCTGGCCAGATAGGAGGAGAGTGATCTGGTAGAGATCCCCAGCAGGTTAGTGGTGGCCTGCAGGGTGGTGGGCTCCAGATGGCACAACAAACACTTGGATTGTTCCTCCCCCGCTACACTGACAAGCTTCCTCTACCCAGTTTGAATGTAAACTTGGATAGAGTTCAGGAACTATGCCATGAAGTATTTGGCAACATCTTAAACACAGGAATGGTTTAAGTAATACAATGGTATTGTATCCACAGTAAATGCCAATAAATGCTTGTTGAGTCACCCTGTGGATCAATGAATAAAACAACTGGGGTGGTACTGGAGACTCCAAAGGTACAAATGGGTAGGAAGAAAAGGACCCTACTTCGATGCAAATTTTCTTTAATTAACTTGTTTTTAGAAAACAGAATTACCTAAACCCATGGACACTTTTTCTTCCTCACCTGGTACTAAGATACCAAGAGACCATACCTGGTGAGCTCAGAGCCTACCCTAGGTCTCACCACTGATTATGCAGGTGTGGTTCTCTACAGAAGAGCATCTTGTCTATTTCTGAGCATTTATTCCCCTCTTTTCCTTCCCTGGACTCTTTTTCATTTCTCATCTGTCACCTTTGGTTGCTTTTGAAAACAAGTTGATTTCTCCTTGAGCCCACTAAGTAGGTTGGGATTAACATTTTTAGCATGAATGAGATTGACTTTTCCTCTAAATGGGCCGTCCTGAAAATACAGAGAGCTAAGATTTTCCATCAGTCCACCTATCAACAATGAGGGGGAGTGAAAGCTGAACACTGTGCGAAAGGTCATTCATGATGTGTTAGAATAAAATTTTATCATATGATTGTTTATTGGCTTATTTAACAAAGAAGAAGATAGAAAGATGAAGACAGATAAATAAAATCACTTTTGAAACTGAGACATGTAACATGTCACAAGCAACACATGCTTCAACTGAGAAGCACACACAGCCTGTGTAGGGGGGAGGTGGGCCCAGGAGTTTCTGTTTCACCTTCTTCCTGTGCCGGTGATGACCCTGCAGCCTGGCCCCCTGTGCTGGTCCCTCATCTCTCCACTAGGCAGGCCACTCTCAGGCTCTCCAGGTGCTCGACTTCATAATGAGTTTTCTACAAAAAAAAAAAAAGAAATGCATCAAAATGTCATCAGTGAGTCTTCATTCAAAGAGCATAAGAAAGTGTTTCAGCATTTCAAAGGGATGGTCTTGTCTATTTTTCTCAAGCTGTCTTTTTTATCCTGTGATAGCTTACCCTAAGCAGTTTTTACGCTTTTTGACAGAAAAATAAAAATGTCAACTCTTGCTACTTGCATTCAACATTGGTTCTACTGGTTCTAAGTAGAACAATTAGATAAGAAAAAAAATAAATGGCATCCAGATTGGAAACTAAAGTAAAATTATCTGGATTCACAGGCAACAAACTCATTTATGTAGAAATTCTAAGGAATACATTACAAAGCTATTAGAACAAATAAGTTTAACAAAGCTGCAGAACACAAGATCAAAGGAAAGGAAAAATTATGAAAAAGGAAAAAAAAATTGGAAACAAAGTCTATGTAAATAGGGAAGGGTGGTGGGGGTGAAGGGTGCATAGGTAATGGGGGAAAAATAAGAACTAAGATACATCATGTTCAGGTACAAACACCCAATGATAAATGTAAATGTGTTGTATACCTAAAATGTACCAATTAATATATATATATATAAAAAAAAATCAATTGTATGTATATACTTGCAATGAGCAATCCAAATATTAGAACGAGAAAAAATTCCAGTAGCACAAAAACTAAATACCACAAATAATTTCAATAAAAGAAGTCCAAAACTTATACTCTAAAACTTCAAAATACTGTTGAAAGAAATTAAAGAATATATCTTAGTCTGCTGAGGCTGGCTACAACAAAATACCATTACCTCACACCATTTATAAAAACTCAAAATGAAATACCTAAATACAAGAGCTAAAACTTAGAAGAAAGCTTAGGAGTAAATCTTCATGACTTTGGGTTTGGGAAGGGATTTTTCTCTTTTTCAGATTCACTTATTTGTTTTATAAGCCCTTATCAAGCTAATTATCACAAACAGATTAACAGCCAGACTAACAAGGCAAAAACCATATAAAACACAATCATACTAAACCAAGGTACACTTTTAGATACATTGGCCATGCTGGATTACAATAACTTTTTTTCTCTCTATTGCCATGGTTTCTTAGATATGACATCAAAGAAACATGAAATAAAATATAAATAAATTGGATTTCATAAAAATTAAATAGGTGTGTTCATTAAAGAAAATAAAAAGACAACTACAGAAGAAACTATTTGCAAATCACATATCTGATAAGGAACTATGGTCTACAATACATAAAGAACTCTGAACTCAGAAACAAAAAGACAACCTAAATAAAAATGTGCAAAAGCTCTAAACAGACATACTAACAGTGTCATTTTCTGAAGCGCCATGACTTTTGATTTTACATGTGTAGAGTACCGATCATTTATGTCCAATCATCTTTCTTCACGCCTTAAGCCACTCCAAATATCCAAACCCTGTCCTTGGGGAGAGGGATTTGAGACTTGGGTCACCCCCTCCATATTTGGCAGCCTTGAACATGATCTCTTTCTCTTTTGTAAGACTCATTGTTTCACAAAGTCTTTGTAAATAGGGAGGAATGGAGGGCAGGGGAAGGGGGAAAAAATAAGAACCAAGAGACTATGTAAAGGTGCATATCTCCAATGATGAATGTCATTATATTGTACAACTAAAATGTACCAATAAATGGATATACCAAAAAAAAGACTCATTGTTTCTGCTATTGGGCACACTAGTTAGTGGGCAAAACAGGCCTGTTTCAGTTTGACAACACAATAAAATCTATAAATGAACTAAGGACATTAAAATGAAACCATGAATAGTCTACAGTCTAGACTAGAAGGAAGTATCTATATTTATGCACTTCCTCTTTCTTCCAGCTCCATGTGAGCTCACATCTCTTGTATGGTTTGGTTGACAAAGCCAGTTTAAAAAACAACAGGATATTAAATTACTATCATCGTCCCAAGTTTCTTCTCTGTCCCTGGGCCACGGGGCTGTGATGTGTCAGAGGAAGAAGCCACAGGTTTGGGAAATGACTGAGCTGACTTGTAAGTTCAGCAATGTGGGATCCTTCCCTACTCCTACAACTGTGTTCATGTGGCTTCATGGAAGGTCAGAGCTGTACATTCTATTTCTCTTTACAGACCCAAACACTTTTGCCCAAATCTACTGATGATAAAATCCACTTAGATCAGTATATCATATACAAACACTTAAGACAATTTAAGAACACAAGATTATTATTTTATTTCTATAACTTGTAATCAAATTAAGTTTTTGTATCCTCATTATATAAGCTACTGAACGGACTTACTCCAGCACAATAGATACTCTGACAACAACAGGATCCACAAGTTCTCATAGTGTTTCAGTAAAGAAAGTTCACCTCATCCTCCCACACAGCAACAATGACAGAGACAATCACACAGCATGAAGTCACATGCTGGGATCTGAATGATATATGTGCTGTGATTATGTCTCAGCATCTCAGAATTCAGCAACTGCCAAGCCCAGAGTTCAACTCACTGACTTCTGTGTCACTTGGCATCTCACATGAATTTCACACCAGACAGATTTTGCTCCTTCCCTGCACACGTTCAGCCTTAGGCTTCCTGAGATCCCCTTCCTTTGGTTTTCTTTTTATCTTTCTGGCCCATCTTGTTTCCTTTTGTTTGTACCTTCTCTATCACCTCTCTAAATGTTGGCATATGCTAGGACTCTGAACTGGGTCCTCCTTTTTTGTGTACAGACTTTTCTCCAGGGTATCCCAACTACATGCTGATCTTCCCAGAACACTTATCTCCTATTTGAACCTGTCAACTGTGTTCTAGACTTGTATGCTGACCTGTCCCCTGGTTAAGACTCCCCATTAGCATCTTTAACTCAACATGTATAAAACCTCACCCCAGCCTTCCACCCTGACAAATCATCCCTTTTTTGTTAAAGTCAATATCTAGGTCCCATGCTTGATTTTTCTCCTGCCTGCACTCTCTCTTACCTGCCCAGCTCTCCTTCCAGGGGACACTGGAATCTGACTGCTTCTCTGTCTCCTCTGCCTGCATCTTAGCCTATACTATCACTCACTTGAACTTCAAAATCAGCCTTTATCCTGGTTTCTCTGCCTCTACTCTTGTCTCCAGGGAGTCCTTTCTCTAAATGTGGCCAGAGTATCTTTATAAAACACTAATCAGGCAAGTAATTCTTCTCTTCAAAAGCATCTCATAGCTTTGATTGCAGACAAATGAATTAAACCAAACTCTTACCTTAATGTGCTAGCCCTGAAGGATCTGGAACATAATCACTTCCAAATCTCCTCTTTCTTCATTTATCAGCTATAATTCCTCTATTCGCTCTTCTAGGTGTAACCAAACTCACTCCAACCTCAAATTCTTTTCCTTGGTTATTTTAAGCTTGAAACATTTCCATGGATCTTAATATAGTCCTCATCACTGAAGTGTTAACGCAAATGTCCTCTTCTGACCTCCAACCAAAGCATGTGAACACTCTCTATCATGTCATTCTATTTCATGTTTTTCATATATGTCACTGTCTGGAATTATTTCAACTTTTAAAATATGGCTATTCATAATCCCCCGCCCAAACTGTAAAGGTCTTTTAGGCAGAAGACCTGATGATGTTGGTCACTGCTTTATCTTAACACCTATAAAAGTGCTTAAAATATTTACTTCCTATCTGATTGACTACTGGAAAGCAGGGGCTCTTAATTTTGGCTGTGTGAATTTACATAGAAAAAGAGAAAAACCATATCTTCATTTCCCTTACCTCTGACTGAAATCTAACACTTCCTCCCATTATGAAGATAGGCAAGAAGTGAGGGCTGACCTCTTTGATACCAATAGAAATAAATCATGGATTTTTCTTATGACATCATAACTATCACCAATATCTCCAAATGTATTGTTTTCTACAACACTGCTTTGCCAGTGGTACTTTAAAGAAGAAGCAAATGTTAACATAAATTTGTTTTTTAATATCTTTGAAACAGGGAAAGAGGTCAACCTTCTCTTTTCCTCTGGAGCAGGGGCACTGTGCTTCTGCAGACAGCTATCAATCCCTCCTCATTGACTCCTAAGGGTGACCTGGGACACCTGGGCCCAAGGTCTTCCCCAAACCCTGTGGTGGTCTCAGACATCCTCTAGGCTGAAGGGAGCCAGAGCTGACAGCCACACCTTCCTGCTGCTGGGTCAGGTGCTGCAGCCTCTGAGGAGTGAGATGGGAGAGACAGGGAGGGACAAGCCGGCCACTGCTGTCATCCCTCAAGTCTCCAAACCTCCAAGGGCCATGATCAACACTACTTTCCCTCTTGGGAGCCCCCTGGAAGCTGTAGTAGTCATGTCTTCAATTTCAGAGGAAAACGCAGCAGCTATCGATGAAGTTGCAGTTTCTCTGCAATCCCCTAGACTGTCACCATGATGGCTATCGTATGCTAGAAGCTCCTCTGCTAAGCATCTGCCTTGGCCACAGCACACTTCAGATGGGAACTTATCTTAGATGACTCTGCCCAACAACCACTGCAGGTGACTCTGCTCTGTAACTCAGGTGACCCTGCCTCCTCTGCGACTGCTTTAATCATCCCCAAACAGGTCCACAAAATGCAGGAGACTGTGCAAACATAGCCCCTCCTTCTCCATACAAGCAGCAGTCTCTCATGTTTCCTGGATTAGCTCTGAAGAGGAGCTCCAGAGCAGCAAAGAGCCAAGAGCAGCAGTGGAGACCTTCACAGACCCGTGGAAACCTGTATAAGACCCCAGAAAGGCAGTATAAGCTACTGGAAGAGCTTCAAAGAACTGCAAGGGGGCCATGAGCTTTGGCTGCTGTGGAGACAGGGGCAGCTGCAGCTGACAAGAGCTGTAAGACTAAGAGATATTGCACTAAGAACTAAGAGGTGCTGTAACTCTAAGGGCCAAGAGCCACTGACACTCAAAGTTCATAGGCTCTAACAACAAGGGAGCTGTATTTTACCAGTTCATAATTTCTATCTGAATTGAGCATAAGAACACCTAGCTGACTGGTGATGTCTTGATAACTATTTCAGCATAATATTAATCTCTCAAGAATATCTGCATTAGTTTCAGTCCAATACATGAAAAGAAGTTGAGAAACTATGCTACAAGGTGAAATTCCACAGACAGAATGCATACCCCTTTATACAGATATTTTCCCTGGAATAAAAAAAGCAAAAAATAGAATATTGCAAAATGTAGGGAACTGTGTCACATAAAAACCAACACTGAACCCAAAATTAGTGGTAACCTGTTGTCCTGCTATGCTACTTGCCTGCAAATGTTAAAGCTTATATGCTGATAATCACATGCTCCAAGCTGCTGATGAATGAGTCATCACATATTTGGCAAGGAAACTCCAGTCCAACTTGATGTGGTTGGGACGTCATGCTGACACTCCAGACCACCTTGGGCTTGAGACACTCTTGTTGCAATGATGGAAAGCACACCCACTGTGCCAAGACAGATATGACTATGCCCCAATTAGGGAAGAAAAGAGATAATACTCCAGTTTCAGAAATCACCCTATTCCATAAGCAGGTCTGATGAGAGCATGTACCACATCCTCCATAACTATTCTTAGTAAAACTCCAGACCTGCTGAGAGAAGGTAGCGTTAGAGTGTAAGCTCCCCTTGTCCATTCATTAGCCATTGAGGATAATTTCCTGCTTCCTCCTAGGATTGTTCAGTTATTTGCCAATAGTGTTGAGTAGGAAAAGAAACTTCAGACTTAGTAATTGAAGGACTATTTGTAAAATTATAAACACTAAAGATCAATTGAAAAAGTGACATTGGAAGTCAACCCACAGATGCTTACCATGGGGATGTCTAATAGTTTCAGATTTAATGTGGTCCTTTTTTCTCCCCAAACCTGAACCTGTCGAGTTTCCATGTTCTCCATGTCGAGTTTCATCATTAAACCCTCTCTCTCCTGCATCCACAATTTCAAAAACTGTCCTTAACTTGATCACTTCTCACCTTCAAAGTCGGGTCTCTTGGCTTTCTTTAGCCCAATCCTGAATTTCTGCTTTAGCAAATATAAGGTAAAAAATTAGAGCTAACATATTAATGGCTGACATCAAGAAGTAGATTTTATACCAAGAAGTTTCTGGATCCTGAAAGATTAAAATGCAAAGAAATCGTAAATTACTGATACTATTTTTGTGTTTTGCAACATTTAAAACATAGTATCAAAAATAATATAAACTCAATGTAAGTCACTTAAACATGGAAAAACACTCATAAATAACCAAAAGAGTCATTATTTATTTTTTTCCCTATTAAGTTTATTGGTGAATTTTAGGTATAAAATACAGTTGCATTCATCATTGGGATCTTGTACCATTACATGAGTATCTTGGTTCTTATTTTTTTCCCCATTCCCCTCCCCTCCCTTCACCCCCTTCACCCTTCCCTATTCACAAAGACTTTGTTTCCATTTTTTTCCTTTTCTCATATTTTTTCTTTTCCCTTCTTTCCTTTCCCCTACCCCTCCCACTTCCCCTGCTCCTTTAGACCCAAAAGAGTCATTATTTCACTCCACAAAAATAATTACTTTTATCTCGCTATATTCCATTTTCCTCAGATATTTTTAATACATTAGTTTCTTGTAGTACCTAATTATTTGATTCATCTTTTTTCTATTCTGATATATTATTTCAAAACTTTATGCAGTTTTTAAAGTATGTTATATACAAATATAGCATTGTATCATATAAGCATATATATATATATATATAGATAGGTAGGTAGAGAGAAAACATGAGTGTTTATATACTCACTAGCAAATTTAACCTATTTCCATGTACCTTAATTATTACTTTGTTAAGATTTATTATTCTCATATTAGTTCATATTTTCCAGGGCAGTGTTCTTATACCAATTTGAGCAAACATTCTAGTTTTTCTTCTTCAACAGCCTCTTGGTTATTCTTGGGCCTTAGTGAATACATATCAGTTTTGTAAGTTGTATAGTCTTTCTATTTCCACAAAAATAACTTAGATTTTCTTTGGGATTGCATTGAATCTTCAGATCATTCAGAGATTGGAAGAAATTTTACAATTTTGAATCTTTTAATATATGTAGTCTTCTGATTGCCTTTGAATACCTCTTATTAAAAGTGCTGATTTTATTTCTTCTTTTTACATTCCTATTTTTCATATATTTGTGCTTTATTTCACTAGGTAAGACATAGTGCAAAGTTTAATAAAAATAATGATAGCTGTATCTTTTTCTTATTCCCAAACTCAAAAGGAAAATGTCTTATGTTGCACAAAGGTGCACAGTATTTGCTGCAGGACTTCTGTAGCTACTCCTGAGTCATATCAAGGGATAGCCTAATTTCCTGGGTATAGTTCCATCTTGTCCTAACCTAGGCTCTAAAGCCTAAATGCCCTGTTGGCTTTCTGAGGTTGTGAGTTGCTCTGTTTAACTTCTCCATTTCTCATCTGCTTACACTGGAGAGACTTGTAAGGGAAAAGCCACTTCCATTCCAATGACTGATGACCTAGGTTTTCAGAACTAACTTACAAACAGAAAAGAGAAAGAAATTGCATTACTTGTAGATTTGGAGGATGCCCGATTTGACCAAATTCATTTTCATATGACACAAAATCTCATATTCACTTCCTGCTGGCATCTCCTGTACAAGTTTTCACATGTTATTCTGTACAATTAATAATGGGAAACATATACATGTCTCCCTGTTCCTTACCTCATTAAGGATTAATCCAGTCACAGTTGAAGAAAGTATGCCTCCTACCATTCCAATTACAGATGAAACTCCTTTAAGAAATCCATAAAATCTGTAAAAGAAGAGGAATTTGTAGATTTACAGTAGGACAAATGCTGCAGGAAAAGCCAACTTAATCAAATGAGGTTTAAGAGAGATAACTGCTGACTTCATGAATCATCATTCCTACTTCTTGAATTCTATCAAAATGACAGAAAATGTATGTTAATATAAGCAACTTTCTAGTTGCACTACAGAGTCAGAAAGGTTGACATTATGAGTAAAAAATATAAAAATATTAAGAAAATGAGACCATAAAGTGAAAGCCAGCAGAATACATTTGATCTTAGCCAAAAGGCCGAGAAGTGATGAAAGCCAACAGAATAAAGAAAGCAATACAGTTGAGAAATTTGGAAGGTGATACCTATTGGCAATGAGAACTAGTTTCAGATTAATGAAAAATTGAATAAAGTCCCCTGGGTCTAAATCCATGTCCCAGAGCTGTGACTTCAAGAATTGTACCTAATAGTTAGGACAGGGAATGAGAAGTCTATTTGATTAAGTAATATGATTAGCTAATCCTTAATGCTCAAGCCAACTTCAGCAGGAAGAGAGCTAGAAAAGCAGGACAGCCAAGAGACTAACAGATAAAAAGGGGCCATTTCCATCAGACATGAAGAACAAAGAAGAGCCTTTGCGAGAGCAGAGTCAGTGTCTAATTGAGACATGAACATCATGCCGAGAAGGGCAAAATCTCCCCTTTACCCTAGCTTGTTACCTGGGAGAGAAACAAACTTCTATTGTACTTTATACTTTTATTTTGTAGTCTCCTTGTTACAGCAGTTTAGCTTTGTGCACTAACCAATGCATTACTAAGCTGTTTAGGGAAAAACTCACATTTGTAAATGCTTTTATTATTTAAGGAAAGCTGACAGTAAATGAACTGGGCATCGGATTACAGAATCAAGGTGAGAATGAACAATTTAAACATGATAAAAATGGTTTAAAGCAGATAGTAATGAAATTCAAGGGAAGTAGACTTCATAAAAGTAAGAGCAAGATTTTTGAAAAGTAAAAAAGATACATTTAATGAAACCTTATCAAGAAATAGAAATCACAAAAAGATTTTAAAAGAGAGTGTAAAAACAAATTTAGAAGTGCTTTTTTTTTGGTTTTGTTTTCCCACTGACACCGGCCTGCAGCTGTTATATATATAAGCAACATTCCCCAGCCACCTCTTGGGTTTTGGTCTAGGTCAGCACCCTCCTGTGTACTGATCTCCTGTGTGGCAGCACACTCCCTATTAAATTAAAACTCCCTTTACTGTTCCTGTAGAACAATAATAATGATGGTAATAATAATAATAATAACAACAACAGATATAAAGGTATAGTAATATAGTTGAAACTTAAGACGACTTCTCTGAATACAGAAAAATATTAATTACTTGAGAAGTAGAAAATATGAATAATCTAATTACACCAAAGTCATGAAAAAAGTGTTCAAATGACAGTAGACAGAAAGGAGCCCTAAAGAAGATCTCACTGTGAGTGTTTTTCACCTCTACCAAAAGCTATCTATCTATCTATCTATCTATCTATCTATCTATCTATCTACCTATCTACCTACCTATCTATCATCTATCTACCTAGCAATATTGGGAATTGAACCCAGGACCTTCACACTGAGCTACATCCTCAGTCCTTTATTTTTTATTTTAGAGGACTCTCACTAAATTGCTAAGTTGTCCATGCTGGGCTCAAACTCATGATCCTTCTGCCTCAGCCTCTCAGATTGCTGGGATGACAGTTGTGACACTATGCCCAACTTTCTCTTTCCTTTATATTGTGGTATTTTGGAGGTCATGGCTGACCTGAGCGATAGAAGACTCTCAAATATTCTTATATATTCCGGTGCATAGGTTCAAGGTCATGAATAGTTTTGTATTTCTGACTCACTAATGTTAAACCATAATGGTTAAGCCACTAGTTTTTTGTTAAGAGTGTGTGGCATTTGATGGTAAAATTGTATCTGAAATATATTGTGAGCTCTGTGTTTTTGTTTTCTCACAGTCTTTGAGGTCAGTGTTATATTTGCTTTTGGTACAGATTGCATTATTGTATCTCATATTCCTCCAAAAAAGAAGTTAGTATTAAAGAAAAATGTGAAAATAAGGTGCAGACTACTTATTAGACATCTTGTAACACAATGTCTGAACAAATAAAAAGGTGCTCAGAAATCTACAGGTACACACAAGCTTTTCATGCTTGAAACCTCTATTTTGAACACAAATTGAAGAAGATTATAATGATGACATAGATATGGCTTCTCTGACAAGCAAAAAAAAAAAAAAAGCAAAAGCTGTGTTAGGTGCTATGCATCCAAAATGAGTTGCTTATCAAAATATTTTTGCAAGTTTTGTGAAAAGTATCTGTGTCTTGAACATAGCAATATGGTTTGTTATGACTGTTAAAATGTTTTGCAAAACCAACTATTGAAAATGTTGGTTAAAGACATTTTTGGTTGTATTTTTTTAGCAATAACCATATTTCTATTATTTGAAAGGAAAAATTTGTATTCTTTATATTTTTTAATAGTTTCTAGATTGTAACTGAAAATAAATAAAAAGTCATGTACTTTATTATATTAACAGAATAAATGCAAATTTGCAGTATTTTGAATTTTTCCATATTTCAGTATACACTAGTAATAAATGCATCTCTCAGATACACATGACCTCCACTGTAATACATTTGACTGCAACCTCTTAAAGACCTATCTGTCTTGCAGAAGATGCCGAATCAGCCCTCTGCAGACAGGCAGGTCTGTGGATGCCCTACTAAAGTCCCGAGTGGCGCCGAACACTCAGAATCACCCCATGCCCCGGCAACAATCCACTGGACCCCCACCCCTGCTCCTCTGTACAGCCACCTGGTTCCACACTACAAAGACGCAGACACCTGACCACCAGACCACAGTACTGAGTCCCGCTGCCGCTGGCCCAGAGGTAGGGGCTCCTGAGCCATCGTCCCACTGCTCCTGGTCCAGAGGAAGGGGATTCCCAGCCACCATCCCTCCTGCTGCTCCCAGCCCAGAGGATAGGGCTTTTGGGCCACCTTCTGTCCCACTGCTCCTGGCCCAGGGGAAGGGGCTTCTGGCAACCATCCCTCCCACTGCTCCCAGGACAC
>NW_004624756.1:1135037-1178932 GCF_000247695.1 Heterocephalus glaber | reverse complement strand
AAAAATGATGAGAAATGGAAAAAATGGAAATAAAGTCTCTGTAAATAGGGAAGGGTGGAGGGTATGAAGGGCGCGCTAGGAATGGGGAAAAAATAAGAACCAAGATGCATTATGTAAAGGTACAGTTCCCAATGAGAAATGTAATTGTGTTGTTACCTACAATGTACCAATGAAAGAATTTAATAATAATAAAAAAGAAAGCAAAAAAGAAGAAAAATGAGTCAGGTACTTTTCTGTCTTGAAAGGAATTCCTTCAGGCTGATCTGCATGTCATTATATGACTCTTGGTCTTGGATGAATTCCTTGTTTTCTAACACAAAGACATTTTCCAGGCTCCTCATACATTTCCTGTTCTCAGACTGAAACTTTTTACAGGAAATAATTCTCAAAAATCACACTTTGGACTCTGAACGCTCACTGCTTCTGGATCTTATGCTTCTAGATCTTTGCAGTGGAAGAATTAGAAGAAAAAGTAATTTTTAGGAAAATAGCATAAATTCTATTTCCAATTTAAATTTAAAGTGGGGTAATTTCAGAAGTTTCTTGGCTTTTATATTCTTATGTACTTTTCTTGTGTTAAACATCTGTGTTCCCAATCAATATACTGTTTTGCTTTATTATAACATGCTTAGCTAACATAGAAATAAAATCTAATTTTATTGCTAACATAAATCGCTGCCTTCCCCAGACAGACTATAATTCTCTCTGCCGAGGTTAAAGACAGTGGGCATAGGGGTGTGATGCCCTCCTCCCCAGTTCACTCACTGGGTTCCCCTACATTTCCCCCTTTCCTCCTGTTGCTGTCCCCCACCACCATGCTTGTCTCCGGCCAGGAACCTGTTTGTCCAGGCCTCTTCCCTCCTCCCCTCTAACCTCCCCAATCTTCCCTCCTGAGGGTGTTATGAAAGTTTGCAAGGTCTCAACTAACAACTGCCCCCCATGTTGGTTCCCTGGGGCTTGGAGGAAAGGAACATGGAAAAGGAGTTCCTCAGCTCCAGGGACCAGTCTGTCCTCTTCTCATTTGGTTCCTGTCACCTGGATAGGAACCCTGGCTGGTAGGATGCCAGCTGCTGCTAATATCTGCAGCTCTGGAAGGAAGAGGTCCAAGTCTCAGAGCTATTTTCCCCCTGTACTGTGGCCTGACCAGAAGGAGTGCATTGTTTATCAGGTATTAAGGAAGATGAGGATGAAATCTGACCAAGCAAGTCTGAGGCAGGAGGAACACCTGGCACCTGTTTCTCTTATTGGGAGGTTGTCCTCATGCTGAAGGATCCTATGCTGCCTGTCACTTTGGATGTGCCTGGGAAGCTGTAACCACCTGGTATCAGCTCTTTGTCATCAGCTCATTGCTATGGAGATGTAAATGCCCCATCTCCCTTGCTTCTTCCTGTTTGGGACACCTCTTAGGCAAGACACCCACAGTGTCACCCAAGACCCACAGTCTTCCAAGGTTCCTAAGAATTTAACAGGACCTTATTTGATATCCCATACAGATTCTACTTTTTCTCCTCTCTGCCCATTTTTCCTACAAATCTTTTGTACAGGACTTCTCGTCTTAGAGTCCCATGTAGAAACCACCAATTTATGTCAGATTCTTTAGAAACAGACCCTAAGAAGAAGAGTCCTGTAAGAAAGATGCTAGGTGTCAGAAAATTGGACTACAGCAAAATGGTAAAGGGAACCTAGGGGACACAGGTGTGAAGAAGGAAACTGTGAGGACACTGAACAGACCACTCTTAACAGAAAGATAGGAGCAAAAAGTGCCTTTTAATGCCAGCGGCTCAGTAAGTGACTCCTGTCAGTCTCAAGAGCCCCGGATAGAAGTTTGTGCTTCTTTATATACCTCTTTTTACATTTATGAAGCTTAATTCCACTGGAGTTTCCCTGGGAATATAGCAAGCAGGATTTACACAAAACAAAGCATCGGAGAGGAAGAGAGCAGAGTTCTGCCAGGACTTTCTGAGTCCATTGCTCTCCTGTGACAGATTACAGAAGTTGTCATGGCTACTCAGGTACATTCTACAAAGAGTATACTTACCTAGTTAACCCATAGTTGCCTAATAACACAGTTAACCCATAGTTGCCCAATTCCATACAGAAGAGTGGTCTCTTCTCTCATTCTTCCCTTTGAGACTCTGATTGAAGAGCCTCGCTTTTTATAACAACTTTTATCATTTACATCATATTTTGTCTATGATTATATAATCATATATGTCATCAATGTCTATGATTATATAATCTTTTAAAGATTGATATCTTTTATCCCATAAGACCCTAGAAGCTATTTTTTGATCTATGGTGGTTTTTATCATGAAGGTGAAGGCTCGCATTGTCTTAGATAAAAAACATGGGATGATCGAGTAGATCCCCATAATGGCAATAAATTTTTTCATCATGGTTTTAAAACTTATTGGAAACAAGAACCATTTTTTGAACATTGTTTTTCTGGATTTTATTTTATTTTTAGTTCTGGATTGGTATATGGGCTAATTTCTGTATTTTCTTGGTGATTTTTTTTTTATCACCCATCCTTGATCATCTGTCTGTAGGCAATAATTGGTCAAATTGAATTTCTTGTAAACTCTTTTTTAGCTAGCAGGCAATCTAATGTTAATCTATTTAAATATATTGTATTTTGAATCTTTGTCTTTTGTTTAGCTAAGAGATTTAGTGCATAAGCAGTTTTATTGGTTATGATTTTTAGCACAGTTTTTAGCCTAATTATTTTACTTAGCATGTAAATGGGAGTCTGATGTACCCACATTATATCTTTGGCCCAAGTGGTATATATTGGATTGTCTTTTGGTGACCATTTGTCATCTTGTTTTTTTAAATCTAGACACAGTTAAAAGTTTAAACTCCAGAGTGGTCCCTGTCTGTGGATTAAAGGAGAGGGGTATCCTTCCCTCTATTTTTTTTTTTCCACAAAATGTTTTGTTCCAGAAATGTAACAGTTTGTGTTGCTGGGCAATGCTCCTGCCAAATGTCTCAAAATGTTTTGTGACTATTTGAACTATGTGACCTCTCAAGAATGTTTTGTAACTCTGCCCCCTTGTTTCTGTGCATGCTTGGCCACTATGCCTTTCAGGAACTTTCTGTAACTCCATCCTCTTGCTTCTGTGAGCATGCTCACATAGTATGTGTTTCAGGAATGTTCTGTAACTTTGTCCCTCTGCTTCAGTGAGCATGCTTGCCTACCCTGTAGATTCCCTGTATAAGGAGGATCTCATTTCTGGTAGTGTGCTCAGACTTCAGAGTATGAACTCCTCTGACCCTGCCAGCATAAAAAAGGTTTTTCTCCACTTCTTCAAGTGACCATTGGATTCTCTGAGTCTTCAAATTTCAATAGCCGTGACTCAGAGCTGTAACACTGAGCTGTAACACTCAGCTGTGGCTCAGAGCTGTGGCTTTTGGCTGTGACCCTGAGCTGTTACACTTGGCTATGGCACTGAGCTGTTCCACTTTCCCACAACAGTTAGGTTTCTCTATCTCAGTTATAATAAGTATGAAAAAGCAACACAGTCATTATAGAGCTCTCTGTGTGGCTGATATACAAGCAGGGGTCACAGTTATTAGTCATCTCTGTGAGCATTGTCTTTGTCCTTGTTGTTTTTGGCATGGAATAGATAAGGATTTCTAATATAAGCAGCTAATGGTAAAATATCTTAACCACAGAAAGAAGGTGAGAGCTAGCAAACACCATTTGTTGTATTTCCGATTGCCCAGGGCAGTCCCAGGGAGGGCTACAGCAAAAAGCAAGGTTAATGACCCAAGTACAATTAAAAACAAAGGGTGGCACTTCATTCAGACAGTTCTAAAGGAAGGTGTCTGCCCATGAATGGTATTCTCATGCTTCTGCTGTGCATAGATTTGTTAGCCTCCAGTGTGACTAGAGCAGGGCTGTTGTCTCAGCAATGTTCCTGAGGTCACAGCTGGCATCCTCTGGCCCGATGAGCATCCCTTCTGGGTCAGGATGATTTGTTGTCTTTTTTTTTAATCCACCTATGGTGAATCTACATAGGGATCTCTTCTATTTGGACTGCCATGGAGGTGGTCAGAATGACTGTTAGTGCACCCTTTTATTTAGGCTTAAGATTTTCTTGAGGCTAGTCTTTGTCTAGACTGAGTCACCTGGAGCAAAGGGGTGGAGAGGTCTAGAAATGTTAAAGAGGACCCTCTGTAGCACCTGGGAGACCACCTTCTGTAACCTTTTATTTTAGCTTAATCACCAGATTTTCTAGAGAAGTTTCCCCTAAAGTTCCTATAGGGTAGGTTGGTCCCCTTAAGACAAGAGGTGACCTCGTAAATAAAAGCTTATAGGGAGAATATCCTTTTAGTTTTGTGGGGGATACATCTTGTCCAGAAGAGGACAATGGGTTAAGATGTGAACCCAAGTAACCCCTGCCTCCTATCAGAGTTCTTCTAACCTTGTCTTTAGGGTTCTATTTATCTTTTTTATTTTTCCAAATTTCTGAGGCTGACAGGTGGAATGTAAATTTCAATTAATTTCCAATGTCTTCGGCACCCCTTGAACTATTGTACCCACAAAAGCAGTACCATTGTCTGGTTTTATGTTCAGAGGAAGTCCATAGCAGGGAACGGTTTTCTGTGTCAGTCCCCATATTACTTCTTGGGCTTTCTCAGCCAGACAAGAGAAAGATTTTTTAGTTGAAGTAGGTACAAACCATAACCAAGAGGTATCAGAAGCTTCTACACTTGTGCGCCTGTGCAGCTCCTCTCTGGGAGGCTACATTTGGATAACTCTTGAGAAGTTGACCTAGATGTCCTCAAAAGCTATCACCCCTGTTTTAGAACACTTTATGAATTTCTGGTATCTTCTTAGGGTTGTGCTGGGCACAGATGACACTGTGTTGGACAACTTGGATCGTCAGGGTTGTCATCTGAGGAACATATATGTAATGGCTGAGCAGTGTCTTTAATTTTTTTTTTTCTAAATGGTGGTCTCATGTCTAGCTTTTACTAATTGAGGCCCCATGTGGTAGATTTGGCTGTCTGGAAACTTGCATCATCTGTCTTTTATTGGTTCCCCCTTTTTTGGCCACCTATTGGAGGTCATCTGATGAATACACCAGTTTTTAAAAAAAATTTCTTTCCCAAGAGATCAAGGGAAGGAGTATATTATTTGACTTTAAACTGTGACCTTGGCCTCATGGTTGGCTCTGTCATTGTCTATCTGTTCCTTAAATCTTTTTTGATGTCCCTTGCAGTGGACAACTCCGTGGGGGCCCATAGAGCTTCCAAGAGCCGAAGTATGTTTTGGGGGTACTTAATCTTTTTGTCCCCTGTTATAAGTAATCTTTTTTCACTGTAGAGAGCTCTATGTACATGTAAGGTCAGGAACATGTATCTCGAGACTGTGTAGACATTTAGTCTCTTTGTTTTCTAACTCCAATGCACAAGTTAGGGCAATGAGTTTAGCCCTCTGAGCTGAAGTTCCTTAAGGTAGTGGTTGGGACTCTACAACCTCTGTTAGAGTCACAACCTCATAGTTGGCCCTATGTTTCCCAGTCTTGTCTATGTGGTTACTTCTGTCTACAAAGAACTTTAATTTAGCCTTTGGACAGGTTGGTCTTACAGATCTGGCCAGCTGGAGTAAACATATTCTATGGGCTCTTTATAATCACGTAGTAGCCCATCAATCTGGGGAAGAAGGGTGGCTAGGTTCAGGTTGTTTGATTCTACCCTGATTTGAGGGTTTTTGCAGAGCAAACTTTGGTAGTGGGTCTGATGTGAATTGGTGAGCCAGTGGTCACTTTTACCATTCATAAAGGTGACTATAGTGTTTGAGACTTGGGCTCAGAAGTCTTGGCCTAAAGTCAGTTTGTCAGCCTCTCCTGTCAAGAGAGCAGTTGAGGTCAGAGCCTTCAGGCAGGGAGGCCGCTCTTGTCTAGTTGCTTGGGCAAATAGGTTACCAGTCTTTCTCAGAAACCAAGGGGTTGGACTAGTACTCTTACTGTGGTCTTCTTTTGTTCAGTCACATAGAGGGTGAAAGGCTTGTTTAGGTCAGAGAGACCTAGTACTGGAGCTTCCTAAAGCTTTTCTTTGAGAGCCTTGAAAGCAGTTTGTTGTTTTTTTCTTTTTTAATGTTAGGGGCTCTCCCCCTCCACCTCTTTGTGGCTTTATGGAGGGGCTTAGCTAGGATGGAGCAGTTGAGAATCCGTATCTTATAAAAGTCTGATGTTCTCAAGAATTCTCCCAATTGTCTTTGAGTCTTGGGTTTTATTTTGATTGGGGATTGGTCTATTGCCAGGCCAGGTGAATTGTCTTTTGTTCACATCTGGGGCCAATTTTGAATTAAGTCCAAATCCCACTTGCATGCCATCTGAATTGGCCAGTCATGGAGCCTCTGTTTTCTTTCCGAGGAACAGTTAGGGCCAGGATCAGTCACAGAGGTGGCAGTTCAAAGTGCATTTTTGTGTTTCTAAAATCAATTTTGGCCCCAACTTGGCCAACAAATCCTTTCCTAAAAGTGGAACTGGCATGTATGAGAACTGATGGGCACATTATGGTCCCCTATTTCACAAACCTGTGGCTGGCAAAAGGCTTATGCCTTTGTCTTGATGTCAGTTATCTTATGGCTGAGAGGTCCAGTGGAGAATGTCACAACCAAGTGAATTTTTCCAGTTTCAATTTGATCTAGGGAGTTTCAGCCTGATGAGACCTTGTAGAAGAAGTGGGGGACACAGTAGGCACCAGGAATTTGGGTACTAACCAGAGGTCAGACCAGATGTGTGATGGAGGTAGAATGGGGCCTCTGAGGCTGCATCTGGCATGGGAGCTGTCTCAGAGCCAGCAGGGCCTGATTCTGGAGGTGTGAAGGTCCTGGAGCTAGGGCTGGCATCTTTTTCCCAGAAGGGGGAGATTGGTTCGGGAGCAGGAGGCTTAACACATTTAAGACCAAATTATTGAGATTTCTCTCAAAAATGGGTGGAGTGTTGGCAGGCCTTTGCCTGTTTGGATGGGTCATTGTGGAGACCAGAACTTTGGAAAGGGGTTCCTTCAGCCAAGACAGTGGACAAAGAACTAGCTGTAACCCTAAGTCCATATAAGGGAACTAATCTGGGTGTCTGGGGCTTTCTGTCACAGCCTGATAACTTGTCATACTTTCTGGACTAACGTTTTAAAAAATAAGCCTGTGGGAGCCATTCAATCTGAAAGGATGGCCACTCTGTCTCATAAAAGGTCTGGAGTAAGTTTCTGACCATAATTTCCAGTAAATCCCTTCTTAAAGTAGGGTTATTTTTGGATCATGATCACTAGGGGAATGTTTTTATTATGGTTCCTGCCCAAAGTTTTCCCTCCCACAGAAATGAACAACAAACAAGACATCAACTGCTTTGTCCATCACCAGCCAGTCTCCTGGTGGAGATATTTCAGGCTTCTCTTAGCATAGGTAGACCAGTGATTTTGGCTGTTACCACAGTGCAGTGCTGACCTAAGCTGTATGAGAATGGCCCTGGAACTGCAATTTGGGACTCCACACTTGCTTCTGTGCACCCCAACTGGAGTCAGGAATGTGATCTCTGTCTCATTCACACATAAGCACTCACAGATTCAACCAAACAAATACTCCCATCTGCCAGTAGCAGTGGCCAAACCTGCCTTCTGTCAACCTAAAGAATTCCAGTTTCACTGCACTCCAGTACCTAGTAGGGGAACACAGAAGGTGATCAGTCCTATTTTGAAGACTATTCCTTGGATCTCCTTCTCAAACCAGGGCCCCTCTACCTTACCGTGATTCAGATATCTGCCAAATACCATTTGGTCCTCTCCATGTGAGCTGTTCTCAGGCAGGCAGCTGGGATGTCTTGGCTGGTCACATGGGGAGATTCCCACAGGACAGGAAATACTCTGTTGGCACATGCTCAGCAGGAGCTTGTCATCCTGCCAGTTGAGCTCTCCTGCTGTGCCCATGGGAGAGGCACTCAGCCACAAGTGGCTGTATCAGTCCTCTGAACTTCCTGGCCAATGCACCAAATGAAGCAGGAAACTGTGAGGACCCCAGACAGACCACTCTTAACACAAAGATAGGTACGAAAAGTGGCTTTTAATGCTGGCGGCTCAGCAAGCAACTCCTGTCAGTCTCAAGAGCCCTGAATAGAAGTTTGTGCTTCTTTACATACCCCTTTTTACATCTATGAAGTTTAATTCCATTGGAGTTTCCCTAGAAATATAGCAAGCAGGATTTACACAAAGTGGGGTTGGGGGGTGGGCAAAGAGTTCTGGAAGGACTTTCTGAGCCCATTGCACTCTTTTGGTGATAGATTACAGAAGTTGTCATAGCTGCTTAGAGCATAGTTACCTAGTTAACTCATAGTTGACCAATTCCATACAGAGGGGTGGTCTCCTCAGGTGGAGTATGAGTGTATGGTTACTAAATGAAATTGAACGATTTCTTCTTTTTGATAGAACTAACTTCTAGATTGATTTCATTCTACACATATGTTTACATATAGATAGCTAAAGTGAGGATTGTCTCAGACCAAACCTAACTTATTTTCATTGGTAATGCTTAGTAAAATCCATGAATAACTGGTGTATGGAGGGGTCCAGTGGGGTCGAACTCACCAGGAACCATTTCAAAAGTGACTGAAGACCTTCTAAGAATGAAGTAAATTACACAAACTTCCCCAGAGAGATGATAGAGGCAGGGGCCCAATTTCAGTATCAGTGATTTAGTAATAGTGGCACAATAATTAAAGAAGAGAAGCACTTAATGGAAGAGTAAAAGTAAGGATGTTGATTAGCCCCTGGAGCTCATGAAGAGAGAAGAGCTGGCAGGTAAAAACTGTAGAGTGGTTTTACCAAACCTCTTCAAGGCACTGAAGATAAGGCAGTTCTTCCTGGAAACTCATTCAGTGAATCAGAAACACACATTTGGAAGTCATCAGCACTTCAACTTAGTTTACCACTATATTAGTCATCTTTCTACTGTTGAGAAAAATACTTGACATACACAAGTATGAAAGGTACAAAGGTTTATCTTGGCTCATGGTTTCAGAGGTTTCAGTCCATGGTCAGCTGGCTCTAAGGCAGAAATATCATGGTTGAAGGGCATAATGGAGCAAAGCTGCTCACCTCATGGCAGGCAGGAAACAAAGAGACATGAAAGACCCAGAGTGAAGGAGGTTGGGGACAGGATATATACTTCAAAGGCACTTCTCCAGTGATGCATCTTTTCCAACAAGGCCCCACCTCTTAATAGTCCATTCGGCTCATGAACTCATCACCAGAAAAATCCACTGATGAGGTTGTCCCTCTTGGAATAAAATCACCTCTCTACATCCCATGCCAGAACTCTGCTACAATGGAGATCAAACACTCAATTTGTAAGTTTTTGGGTGATACTTCATATTCAAACCATAGCAACCAGATAGTATTGCCTATACTGGAGGCTCTAAGAAGCACAGTACAGCCTCAGAACAGCAGAACTTTCAGTGACCAGCTGTGTTTGTTACTCTTTCAGACAAGATTAAGAGACTTTAGCTGACTTGGGCTGTTTCCCAGGTCTGGGGGAAGGACACTAGCAATGTATTCATAAAGTCCTGCTTTTGAAAATTTGTAAAAGTAAGCTATTCTAGCCACAATTGTTTGAAGTCACAATCTCCATTAGGTTGGACACAATCTCCATTAGGTTGTGATGGAGAGGTTGGGTGCAATTTTTGATAAGGTTAAAGGAAATCTAAGTGGGAATGGATTTAGTTTGGGTTAAAATGAGATATATGTATATGGTTTGAGCCAATAATGAGTATGGTTCAACTGTTACTAGCTACTTCAGTATAGGAATAGCTTCCTGGAGTAATTAATCTATTGTGCCTGCTTGTGTGTTTAATAGAATTTTCAAATAATGAAAAGAATGAATCAAGTGAGCACATTAGAAATGATTTTAAATTTCTTATTGACTTCACACAAAATACTGAAATTACAATGATAACATAAAACTCATAAGTCATTAGACATATCTGAGCCTTGGTGGAGGATGAAGGTTTGGTAGAAGTGGGCTATGGCTTAAGTCACCAAAATGCAGGTTTCCCCCGTCAATGCAACTCATTTCCCTTAATGTCTCACCTCTTTCCCCCAGATCGGTGTTGCCTGGGTGTGACAGTTGTTAAAGGTTTCACAATGCCTGTCATTGTTTTTTGAACATCACTCAAAAACTTCCTATCTTAATAAAATAGCTCTCTAGTTTTTTCCTTAAACAATTAACTCCCCATATCATGTAGATTATGTCTATAAAAGTTCATGTTAAAAACAACTACATGAAAAATGTCATGCTAGAGGCTGTGGTTGTGCTTGAAAGTGAATTGTTGGCAAGAGAAATCATAGAAAAAGGGGACAGTGTGTGTAGAAGACGGCAAAGAAACAGAAGAGAACGTTACTCAGAATTGGGGCATTTCTGATTACACATGTGCTCAAGTCAGGAAGTGAGATGGCTGGATCCTCTATAAGGACAAGATCCTTTCTGACCATGCAATGAAGGAGCGGGAAAGCTCCCTTGCCCTTAGTTAGAACACCTCTAAGGTAAGACATACACTTGGAGAGGAGAACTTCCCTATGAGACTGATCTAGACTTTCATGGGCAGCCTACCTTCATGTGACTTCCTTCCCTTATGATTCTGTACTCTGATGGTGAAATAGCAGCTAGTGAAGTATCCATGCCAGAAGAGACTCCTGACTACTGTGGCACTATGGCCTGGAGTAAAGCCTGAAGTTCACTGTGGATGCAGTTGATAAAAGACCCAGCAAATAAGACAATAAATTGCTTTGTGCATGTTTTTGGAAGTCAGTTGAAATTCAAATCTTGATTCATATTTATATTGAGTTTGTATCATAGGATTCTGGCTGTAGTTAATTTCTTGCCTATAACACACATAACATGACTTTGAACAAATCACTTAATCTCCTGGCTGTGAGGTAATATGAATATTATTTATTAGTTCAAAACATTGCTGTGAAGATTGAATATATGTGTATATAAGTTTTTGACTCCTAGTAGGTATTCCTCATACATTTTTAAGGGTGCTATAGGAAGAGATCACAGGCCCAGACACTTGGGTCAGATGACCTGAGGTTGAATCTCAGCTTTGCTGCTAACTGTTGTGACCCTTCATGAGCTACTTATCTATTCTGTAATTCTATAGAAAAGGCTTACAGCTCTTACTACTCCAAAACATTAGTTCCTTCTTCTTGGAAAAAACTTCTTCTCTGCCTGCAAGGCTATTGTAAATGCTGAATGTTGTGATCAGGATCCATAGGCTCTTGCACCTGCCTAATTACTAAGAGTCAGGGAAGGGGGAAAGTAAGGAATATCTTGAAATGACCAGTTCTATCATGGCTCTGATGAAATAATGTCCTATCAATCTTTAATGCACAACTGTGAGCCAAACCAACACCCAGTGTGCTCACACTTGAGTAGATCAACACAGAGCATGCTCCCTCTGGGCTTCCTCCCCAGCGTACTGTCAGATGCATGAGGAAGTTCCCAGTATGTTGTCATCTAGACCTACACAGCCATATGTAAGCTTCTACAGGTCTTTCTAGCACCCATGTTGTCATATATGGGCTTAATAACCTTAAATGTACTGTAATACAGGTCCATGAGATTCTAACGAGCTGTCACATGGACAGCACACTAACCATCATCACCATGCTGCCATGTGGACTTGCTACCCTGAATAAATTGCAATATAAACACGCAAACTTTTCATCTTCATTCAGTAGGGCAAATCAACATCATAACCTGACTCAACCTCTTCCCTCTCTCATACGCATTCTTATCTCTTTTCCTTCATTGGCAGAAATGTATCTCTTAATTTCAGAAAGATAGTAGTCACAAAACAATGTGGGGAAATATCTTTGTGTGTGTGTTGGATTTCAGAGAAGACAACAGATATTTAATAAACTTGATCGTAGTAAAGAGAGTACAATTGTATCTTGAACTTTAGATTTCATTGTGTAGTCCACAGCTTTGTACAAAGTGTTTACAGCCAAAGGTAGAATCATTTCAGTTAGCTGATTCAATTTTATATCACTCCTTATTTACACAGTAGACATTTTAATGATATACTTAATAATAAACACCTTGTACTTGAGACAAGCATTATGGATCCTTTCAGCTGTGCACCACAACAGGAAAATTGGTGGGTTTTACCTGTAAGTTAGTGACAACTATTTTTTCTTTTCTTTTGGGAGTAAAGAGTATTCATACAATGGAGAAATATCTATTTTGAAATGCCTTAATTTGGTTTAATAAGTATTGATTTTACTGAGAAAACATAGGCCTTCTGTCTGAAAGAGAAAAGTCATATTTCTGGTTTTATATTTTCTTTCTGTGGGTTCAAAAAACTCCTACATCTGAGCCTTGCTGTGTCCTCCAAGCCCTCAATTCATCTCCTTTCCTTGCTGTTCCATAGCCCTACTCCCACTGTTTCTGCCTCCCTGGAATGGTCCTCTTCTCTGTAAGGTCACTCTGCTTTACCTCATTTCACTATCTGCTATATTTCCATCTCTCTTTCTAAACCAAACTTTGTGAAAACATTTCTTTTTCTTTCTCTACTTCTTCATTTTTATTTTCTCACTGACACATTCTGTTGCTATAACAATATTCTCGAGACCAGATAACTGGTAGAGAATACAGGTTTATTTGGGTTCTGGTGCTGGAGATTGGGAAATCTAAGAGCTTGGCACCAGCATCTGGTGAGGGCCTTAATGCCGTATCATAATATGTATGGTGAAGGGCATCATGTGCCAAGACAGATCAAGCTTGCCAGCTCCATTCTCTCATCTTCTCCTTCCCTCCCTCTTTTCCCTCCTTCTCACTGAGCTACACCCAGGTCCTCTGTTCCTCTACTTATAAAGTCATTAATGTCATCATAGGGTCTCTTCCCTTAAGATCTCATCCAATTGCAATTATCTCTACAAGGCTCCACCTCCACATAACAGCAACATGTGAATTTGAGGATTATAGTTCCAATACATGAACTTTTAGGGGATACCATTGAGCCATAGCACTCACTGACAGAAGTGATTTGTATCACATTCCTCTACTAACTGTGCCATGAAGAAGTCACTAATGAACTAATCAGAAAATGACCAGGTTTCTTTCCTGACCTCATTTAACTGAATTTCACTACACACACTTGTCATTGCTGATTAGTTGTCTTAACAGGTCATGCTCATGAGTTTCCACAAGAATTTTACAGTCTTATTTTTTTACTCTTATATGTCTGACCCTTTCATCTCTGGTATGTGTGGGCATCTCTTGCTCTGCCCACCTCTTAATCCTTGGCCCCTGTTTTGGCTTGGTGCTTTTCCATTCATATGCTGTTGTGGATCAATCCAGCCCATATTCAGGTCTTTAGAACCAAATTTCTGTATCTCTCCCCTATATCTTGTCTTCAGTCTAGTTCCTTTCTGCAAGCTTCAGACTCATGATCTGGCCCTTTATTAAGTATGCATTTATGGATTGTGTCCCCCTTCCCAGCTAGCCCCAGTATACATGAGTGTGAATTCACTTGTATTCATGATCTTTGCAAGTGGTCAAACTAAAATGAAGGTATTAGAGTGGGCCATAATCCAATATGATTAGTGATCTTAGGAAAAGAGGAAATTTGGACATCAAGACAGACAATATAGCAGGAAGATGACATGAGAACTCTGAGGGAAGGCACTGCTCAAATCTAGGGTCACTGGAGACATAGAACAGATTCTTCATCTGGTCCTTAAAGGAAACCACACCTGTGAACACTTTGGTTTCTATAGCTGCGAGGCATGAAATTGTTTAAACCACACAGTTTGTTGCAATTTGTTAGAATAGAAAGCTAATACACATGCCCACCTGATTATGCTGTAACCACTAGCATGATATGTCCCAAAGTCAGATTGTTATCTTTTCCCTGAAAGGACTCAACATTCTGCATTCTATGGTTTAGTTGCTATCTGGTCTCTTAAATCAGAGACCAAGGACTCCTTGAATCCTTATCTCTTGGGCATCTATTTAACCAGATGCCACAATCTCCTCATTTTACCTTGTAGACATTCTTCATCTCTCCTCCTTTTCCCAGGTCCTCCTGACCTAACTCAGTTTTCACTACTGCTGAATAGACCACTGGGCAAGTGACCATTTAGCTATGCTTCTTCATTCTGGAATGAGACCAGAGTGTTCCTTCTAAAAAACCCTACCTGTCCATGTATATGTTGCTATGAACCTTACTTTATTGTGTGGAAGAAACACCACAAACTACCTAACATGGCACAAAAGATCTTCATACTTTGGCCATGCCCACTTCCCTGACCTCATCTTCTGTACTCTCCTAGCTGATATGAAGACAGGTGGTATTCTCTTTAGAACCCATTGTATTTCTTGGTTTATATTTTTGTACCAACTGGGCTCTGGTGTGGGAATTCTTTTCTTTTTTTTTTTTTTTTGACTAATTTTGCTTTTATTCACCCAAATGCAGGCACAAGCAATCAGGGTTACACAAGATTCATCTGGTTTCCAGTATCCATTAGCACATCCTCTGGTAAACGACTTAACCTCAGCCATCTTAGCTTTTCCCTAATATGCAGTCACCCCTGTGTGCAGCCTTTCTCCTTTGTGCTCACAGAGGAGGCCAATTAGGTCTTGATTCTCCTCTGGTCCTTGACAACCCCATACATCATATTTTACATTTTGAAGCAATTTATAGCATATGAAATCTTTCTATACACGATCCTCCCAATTGTCCTGGTCAGTATTAACAACCCTATTAACATCCCTACTTCCCTATTTCACATTGGTGGCAACTGGCTCAAGCTCAGATAGCCACTGAATGACAGAACCAAGACTCAGACACAGGGAGCAGAGTGAAGTGGGTGTCATTAAGGTCCTTCCAAATCCAGGTAGTGAAGATCAACAACCAGTGAATGAGCTCACTTTGTGTGGGAATTCTTACCATAAGGTTACTCATTAAACATTTATCTTAGGCATTACTTGCTGGAGGAGGTCTCTCCCATTTCTCTCTGCTGGGGATGGGATTCCTTCATCTGGTCTCCTATAATAATGCCCTGCAAGTCCCTCTACTATTGTACCTAAAACAATGCACAGTTATTATGTCTGTCCTCCATAATAAAGAGGAAATAATGACTGCGTCCAGTATTCCACATGTCCAGATTTGAGACTGTAATAAGATCTCAATAATTGTTGAGTTTGTTCAAGCTTGACTCTCTGCAACGTCACCCTGATTTATCACTCTGAACTGTTGCCTAGTACATTCTCTCTATATGAAAGGACTTGCTGCCTGTAATCTCTGTTCTGCACGTTACAGATTAGCATGGCAAGCAACCTACAACATGGTCCTGGGCCTACAAACCTGCTGTGGCACACCAACACCTACAAATGATCACTCTAAAAAAGCACTAATCTGTTTTGAGTTTTAAACTTGCCATACAATTTAACCAGTTGGATCCTAGCTGGATCTCAGAAGAGAACAATGATAGGCTCATACTGGCTAATTTAGGGGCTCTGTTAACAGAGACACTTTACACAAGATCAGGCTTGGGATAGGAAAATGACAAAGAATTCTGGAGAACATCAGAGTTAGCAAGAGAAAAAAAGGCCTAACGGACAAGGGAAAAAAGCTACTAGAGCACGTGAGGGCTGGGCTGTGAACTGCAGTGAGGCTCATAGCTAGATACACTTTGTCTTTGCTTTCCTGTCTCCAGCATACACCTAAGGAAAGCCAATGGACAGAGAAGTATGGAATATGATCCACGCAGCTCAGCTCCTGGGGTCTGGGCAGGACGATGAACAGTGGTGCCCACACAGAAAGGAGCACCTGACAACACTCAGCCCAATAAACAAATGAATATTCAGTTTAATCAATAGTAGATCTAATTAATATTAATGTGATATTAATCAATTAGGAAAAATCACTGCCAACCAGGACTAAGAGTTTTAAACAGTGTTTCTTGTGTTCAGAAATGGAAATTTTTTTATTTGTTAAATTTATTGGTACATTTTAGGTATTCAATATGATGAGATTCATCTTGGGGAATTTGTACCTTTACATGATATGTCTTGGTTCTTATTTTTTTCCCCATACCCTTGCCCTCCTTTCTACCCCTCCACTGCTCCCTATTTACAAAGACTTTGTTTCTGTTTTTTCCTTTTCTCATATTTTTTCCTTTCCCTTCTTTCCTTCCCCCTATCCGTCCTTTGTTCCCTTCCCCTTTGGACTTTTTCTTCCTATTTCACATTATCTATTATACATTTTGATCCTTTTCTACACTTTCAGTTTCTCACACCAGAGAAACGATTCTGTATTTACACGTGTCCTATTTATTTCACTTAAGAGTATGGCCTCAAGGTGCATCCATTTAGCTATAAATGTCTCTAGTTTCTCATTCTTTATGGCTGAGTAGTACTCCATTTTATAAAAAAATCCCACATCTTTATCCAGTCTCCAGTTGATGAGCAATTGGGCCGTTGACAAGTTTTAGCTATTACAAACTGTGCCGCTATAAACATGGGTGCACATATATTGGTGTGGTATGATTCTTTTAATTCTTTTTTTGTACCGGGGATCAAACTCGGGACCTTGCATTTGCAAGGGAGGCAACGGAACCCCTGAGCTAAATCCCCAGCTATTCTTTTAATGCTTTTGGGAAGATACCCAGAAGGAGAATAGCTGGGTCAAGTAGGACCTCTAATCCTAGTTCTTTGAGGTATCTCAATACTGATTTCCACAGTGGTTGGACCAGTCTACAGTCCTACCAACAGTGGAGAAGGGTTCCTTTTTCCCCATACAGAAATGGAAATTAACACAATGGTTTCCATACAATCTCTGTTCTTAATCCAAAGAGGACAACTTTGTTCTTAGTTGTCATTTTATTTGAATTTTTATTCATTTTATATTTTCCTCGGGAGAAGTCTGAGTAGAAGAAAAAACTGATATCATTTTTTATAAGAGCCATAGCAAATACAATTCTTTCTGTTGCATTTTCATCACTGAACTTTTCCCATTTATGAAACATGGAACATGACTTTTCCATCCAAAGTAGGACAACTATGAAAAGAAAGTGACAAGGAATGTAAAACTTTGAATTGTATTTCTATTGTTATAACTATAAATGAAAGAGATTTTCTCTACCTTCATAAACGAGTGAGTTTTCTCTCTTTGGCCCAGTCTTGGACATCTGCTTCTCCAAATATGAGGAAGAAGATAAATCCCAATACATTAATGGCAAATGTCAAGAAATATATATTCTTCCACCCAAACTCAGGGTCCTGGAGACAAAACAAACAAAACCCAAATAAATATTACTGCTTTCATCTTTTGTTCTATGAAACTTCATATTATTAATTAAGATGACAATGTTCACAAATGAATTTCGATGTAGAAATTCATTCCCTGAAAGTGGCTTGATAGATGGAGAACAAAATTCCAAATACATTTAAAATGTCTTTTAATAAAAAGCATTTGGGCACCTTTATAATTAGCCTACAGCACTTTATTTGTCACTATTATCAAAGTGCCATACATTTTCTCTCTTGTATGAATATTGATGGTACAAACAATAAAAGCTAGGAATGTTTTAAAGATTCTTCTTACATTGCAATGGTGTAGTGAAAAAATTATGGGCTTCAGACCTACACACATCTAAGCTAGACTTATTATTATAATCCTCTTAGCAAAAAGACTTATTTTTACCAGATTTTCAGTTTAATCATTAGGAAATAGGGATAATCATATTCCATTTTCATAATTGATATGATAATCTATACTTAAATAAGAGTATTGCATATTAAATAGCTACAATAATGCCAGTATGCAACAGAGACTTAAAGTGTTTGCTTACATTATCCTTTCCCTTTTTTGTGGCTATGGAAATGAAAACTTCAAAGAGTTGCAGATGATATGGCAGACTGATATAGAATCATCATCTTAAAACACCTATATGGCTGCGTGTTCTCAGTGACAAAGACATTGATGGCCAGTGCTTCACTAGTTAGTTCTTTGCTTCCAGAATAAACAAGAATTGAGGTTACCAAAGAAATTGTTTTTCTTTACTGAGTTCATTGTCTTGACATTACCCACAATTCAATTTTATTTTTCACTCTTTAAATATAGTCTTTATGCTATCACTTTCATAAATGGATTGGGGAGAGTATTTTATTTTATTTTGTTTATTGGAAGGAGAGCATTTTAAGAGTCTGTTTTGAAGAGAAAACTACCTGATTGAGGAGAAATCCACTGATGACAGGTACCAGCACAGCTGATGTTTGTGCAAATCCCCTTGTGGCTCCCAGAAGAAAACTGGAATATCTGTGAGTGATAGGGATGGTCCAGACCAAATCCAGAGATGCCTGACAGTACCCTTTAGCCCTGTTCTATGTTGAAATCCATCACATAATTATATCAAAAGGGAATTGTGCTGTGTATACTTAATAAGAGACATTATCATGAATCAGTACCCCTCCCACTGCATACAGGACTATCTGTGGTTCTTGTCTATGATTTAGTCTTTTCCAAATCTCGAGTCTCCCAGAAAGGTACAGGCTAAACATTTTTCACAAAACACGATTCTCAAAGTGGAGACAAGCATCCTACCTTGGAGCAATATCTAAGGCATTGATATAGATCCCTGATTGACATAAAGGGCTTATTCCACATGAGAGTGTCAGAAATGTGATTGTTGTGATGTAGCTGGAATTGAGGTAGGGCAGGGCCACCAAGAGTGCTGAAGAGGGAAGCTGTCCTAGAAAATGGAGGACAGACAAATTAAACAGTGACAGATATTCTTTGTTGAATGCTTGTGAACCTCAGGCCCTGTTCTTACCTAGAAGTGTAACAGTTTTCCTCACTGTGATAAGCCTAAAATTCTTGGTCAGAAGGAAATCTGCCAGCTGGCCTCCCAGGAGACCAACAATCCAGGCAACAATGAAAGGAAGGGAAGACAGGAGACCATTCTAAGGATGGGAAATGGAGCAAATAACATGAACAAAGGCATAACTTTTATTGGTAAGTTACCATTAATCGTATTGACACTCTGAAGTTATTCTTTCATAGGAAAATTGGTAACCTCTTCAATCATACCATTAGGAAATCTACTGGCATAAGTGTTAAAGTTTAGATTATTTTAAGTAAAAGAAAACAACTTCCTCTGGGTGGTATGATTTGTGAAGGCAGAGTAAAAAGAGGAAGAAATGGAGGGAAATATACTCACATCTCTGATGTTAACCTTGTACAAGTAACTGATGTAGGTAGGTGTGTATATGGTCAGTATGTTAATTAACCACTGATGGCTGAAACTGCACAGACAAATGGACCAAAGGGGCAGAGATCTGAGCATAGCTTTGATGGGAAGAGACTGCTTTTCTGAGCTGACCTGAAAGCAAAGTTATTGGTCAGCACTGTTAAGATCTGAGAGATGCTCACACTCTCTTAGTTACCCTTAGGAATACAGATGTGACTCAAGGTCTCTGGAGAGGGCTGGAGTCCTTTTGTATACCTACCTGTTGGTTCAAGGTGGATAAGATGTACTCCTTTTCTGAGATGCTTATCCATGGGTGAGAGACAGGGTCATCATACACCAAAGCAAACCAGAGAAGGCTGCAGACACAGCCAAGGCCTCCTGAAAACAGAGGATCAAATTGGTAGCTGAATTTATTTCTGCTTTTTGAATGAATTTTTTTGATATTGGGACACTTTCTGGTGTAGGTCCTAAGAAAAGCTCTTATTCTTTATATTCCTGTTCCATTTCTCAAATGATTCACATGAATATCATAGCTTTCTAGCACCCATTTCTTCATATTTCTTGTTTATTTGTGTGTGCAAATCAGATTATTTTAGGAATGGCATAACACTTGATATCAATCTTTTTAATAATAGCCATTCTAATATGTATGTGAAAGTATCTCATGTAATTTTTATTTGCATTTCCATAATGACTAAAGACATTGAGTTACATATCTCTTATGAGTATTTTGTCCAATGACCTAAGAATTATGAGTTTTTCAATCTGTTTTATTGGAATAAGGAATAAACCTGGTTCACTGTTGAGTACTCACAGTCAGAGTTCTCTGACCTTGGTCCATCACTGTACCCTCCCTACTTGCTGTTTTCCCTCTTTGTATCTTCCTTGAAGTATCTTTACCCATTTTTACAGTTGGGGGTTTGTGTTCTTTTTTTTTGAAGGGGTTTTGTGTTATTATTACTGAGTTTTGAGAACTATTTATACATTCTGGAAAAAATGTCCTTATTATGTAAGTGTTTTGCAAGTATTTTCTCCTTAAATCAGTTTGTCTTTCTATTATCCTAACCATGTGCTCTGAAGAGGAGACTTTTTTTTAACTTTGATGAAAACCAAGTGATCCATTTCCTATTTCATGAGACAGGCTTTTGGTGTCATATTTAAGAAATTTTTGGCTTATGAAAAAGTTATTTCCTATGTGTTCTCCTTGCAGGATAATACTTTCAGATTTCATATTAAGGTTTGAGATTTTTGTCAAACTAGTTTTATACATGATGCAAAATATGAATCAAATTCTATTTTTTTTTTTGGTACCGGGGATTGAACTTGGGACCTTGCACTTTTGAGACAGGCGCTGGAACCACTGAGCTAAATCCCTGGCCCCAGGAACCACATTCTTAAAATGTTTTTCAGTGTGGATACCTGATTTTTGAGCACCATCTGTTAAACAGACTATCTTTCTCCAGTAATTGCACTTTTGTGAAAGATTAGTTTACCTTAGATGTATGAGTCTATATATGACTACAGTCTGTTCTGTTAATCCCTTTGCCTATCTTTATGCCAATACTTGATGACTTCCATTTTACAACACACCTTGACATCAGTTCAAAGTTGCTTGGCTGTCCTTGAATCTTTGCATTTCCATGGGTTGGCTTTTCATATCTTTGATCAAATTTATCTCTGCATTGCATATTTTTGGTCCTATTGAAAGTGACACTGTTTTCTTTAATTTATATTTCTAATTCCTCCAACTTTTCTAACTCTGAAAAAATCCTTATTTTGCTTTTGTTTTTGAAATAACTTTTTCCTCTGGGTCTGAAATTTTAGATTTTTTTTTTGGTACCGGAGATCGAACTCAGGACCTTGCACTTGCCAGGCAGGAGGGGTGCCACTGAGCTAAATCCCTGGTCCTTCTGCCACCTTCTTGCTCATATTGCTTCTGCCAGGAAATCTGCATTGTCATTATCTTTTTCCTTCTGTATATAACATATCTTTTAGCTTTGGCTGCTTTAAACTTTTTTCTTTGTTACTAGTTTTTAGCCATTTAATTATGATGTACCTTGGTGTAGTATGCTTAATGCTTCTCAAGCTTGAGTTTTGTTCACTTTCTTGAATCTATAGATTTATAGTTTTCATCAAATTTGGAAAAATTTCAATATTTATATATCTCCATCCCAGTCCTGTACTTTGGGTACTTCACACATTACTGGTGTTTTCATTTTATTATATTTTCCTTTTGTGACTCATTCTGATTGTTTTTATTGTTGCTTTTAAGTTCATTAATCTTTTCTTCTATTGTATCAAATCTGTTATTAATTATATCTAGTGCATTTTTCATCTCAGATACTGTCTAGAAGTACAGATGAGAACATCTCTAGAAGTTTGATTTTGTTCTTCTTTATATTACCATACCTCTACTTAATTTTTTGAACATATAGAGTTATATCAGAATGTAATTATAATAACTATTTTCATATTCTTGTCTGCTAATTCTAAGATTGTTCTATGTCTGGGTCAGTTTTAATTATTTATTATTCTCCTTATTATGGGTTGTATTTTTCTGCTTTTTTTCATGTCTGGTAATTTATGTGTGGAGCCAGATATTATACACACACTGCTGGGTGCTAGATATTGTTAATACTTTTGAGTTTTGCTCAGGGATATAATTAAATTGTGTCAAAACTGTTGGATCCTTTGAGGCTTACCATCTTCATTTGTTAGAGGGATCCATAACAGGGTTCTCTCTAGGGCTAATAATTTCCCACTACAAGGAAAAACACTCATGAGTATTTTACCCAATGATCCATGCACTGTTTTTCAATCTGCCTTATTGGAATATGCAATAAACTTGGTTGACTATGAGTACTCACACTCTGAATTCTCTAACTTTGACCCATGGCTCCACCCTCCCCACTGCCCTATTTGTTCACACATAGAACCCAATCAGTATGTGGCTGGGTACTTGAGGGGGTCTCTTCAGATAGCTGTGACATCTCTGTGTGCAGCTGTCTCCTCTAAGGCACCCTCCACTGACAACTACACCTGTACTACTGTCTCCTATTACTTCCTTTACTCAGTTCAGAGTTCCTGCAGGGCTTTGCCTGAGTCCTCTCTTATGGTGCTAGTCCCTGGTGCTCACTCCTTCTCACAGGCTTTTCCTTGTCTGATGTCCACTGTCTTGACAACCATTGCTTTATACATTATGTCTGTTTTTCAGGCTAGGTGGTACGTCTGGTGCTTCCTGCTATGTTTAGGTGGATGTAGACACCCAGCACAATGCTACATTGGCTGCAGGCCTCATTATGCCCCCAAATTACACTGACTTTTAAAATATTGAACTCCCTTGCACTTCAGGTATAAATTCCCCACTCATGATGCTTTATTCTTTCTACAGGTTGATGGGTTTGATTTCATGGTATTTTTTCAGGGTATCTGTTTAGGTTCATGAGATCATCCCTTTTTTTGTAATAACTTTATGTGGTTTTTGGTTTCAAGGTAATTCTGATATCATAATATGAGTCATAAAATATTTTCTTATATCTTAAAGAATAATTGATATCATTTCTTGATTAAATGTTTGGTAAAAGTTGCCAGTGAAACTATGTGGGTCTAGGGTTTTCTTTATTAAAAAACTTTAGACTAGATACTAATTTCTTAAAATGCATGGAATATGCAGGTTATTTCTTCCTTCTTAAGTGAATTTCATTACTTTGTGTCCTTCAATTAACTTATCAATTTTATCCAAATGATCAAATTTATAGGCATACTACATTTTATAATATCTCTGAATAGTGCAGTTAGAATAATGGGGCTGGGAAAATCACTCCCCTCCACTCATTTGAGTTTGAATAGCACCCCACTGTCCTAAGAAAGGTAAAAATAGCATGACAAGAGAGAGAGAGCACATATGTGTTCGATCTCCTGGTCTGACCTTCAATGATCTCTGCTCTACTCTCATGACTTTTTCTTTCATTCATTTAAGCTATGTTATTTAATTTTTAAATATTTGAGGTGTTTCTAGATATCCTTCTGTTACTGCTTTCTAGTTTGACTTCCAAAGAATATATTTTCTATAATTTTCAATTTAAGTTTTTTTGGTTCTTAGATTGTCTGATTGATGAATATTTGAAGTATACTTGAAGAGTATTGTAATGCTGTTGAATGAAGTGTACTTCATCCCTTGAATCTATCCATTTATTCTATTAATTATTAAGAGAAGAATTTTGAGGTCTCCATCTCTAGTTGTACATTTCTTTATTTCTCCTTGATGTTCTGTTTTTGCTTTATGTATTTTTATTATTATTATTATTATTATTATTATTATTAATTTTGGTACCAGGGATCGAACTCTGGACTTTGCACTTGCAAGGCAGGCAGCAGCACCGCTGAGCTAAATGCCCGGCCCTGCTTTATGTATTTTGAAGCTCTGTTGTTAAGTACATATACATTTGAGATTGCTGTCTTTATGGTGAGTTGGTAATATTGGTAATTGAAATCATCTCTGGCTGATGTTAACATAGCCACTTGATTTTCTCTGGATTAGTGTTTTCACAAGCCATTGAGCTCTGCAAGACCCCTTAACCAAACCAGATTCCACCTTTTTCCCTAAGGAAGATGTGTAGAAGGGAGGGAGGATTCATAAACAAATGAATGCAAGCTAATAAGGGATTTGAAAGCAGAATGTGGAATTTGTGGACTAGGCTGTTGTTTCTTGATTTCTGGTTAGTTAAATGGAAAGTCCTGGCCAAATCTAGAGGTCAGCACAAACCATTCTGTTTTCTCTCCTTTGTGAAACTTGCACTTTATCCAGGAGCCCTTATTACCATGTTTATCTGGGACAAAACCCACTTATCTCTTTAGACATCTGTTTGCTATGTCTCACAAACCATTGCTCTACAAGCCTCTTTCCTGATGCCTGCAAAAGCAGCAGGGAGCCTGGTAACATCGTGGTGATGATTCATTGTGGCTGTCAATAGCACTATCACAAGCAGGAGAATTTTCATATTCTGTGATGGTGAATGTTGATCATTTCTTTGTATTGTATTACAATATTTTGGCTTTCTAATATTCTTCTGTTTTGGTTCACTTTTTTTAGAAAAGTACCTACAGTTATATGTACTCAGAAGGATCTTGCTGATAAGGAAAACTTGGGAACTAAGAGAAAGACAGGGCTTACCAAAGATATAGAAGACAAAAGGCCACCCGAGGACTTGACTAATGATGCCACCAAGGAGGATAACAGCAACTATTCCCAGTATAGCTCCTGTAAAGAGATGGAAAGTAAGCTGTGGGGCTCTGTACTCCCTCCCAACTCACATGTACAGATTGGTGGATGCATATAGAGCACTGTCACCAGACCATAGAGGTAAGCACATTGAAATACAGAAACTCCTGATTCGTTATTTAGCTCATATACTTTCCCGAGAACCCATTTTTTCCTGTCAGTTCCCTAACAATATTGCAGGTGACTGTCAAACTTTTTTTCATGCTAAAATAGCATGAAAACCTAAAATAGGTTTTAATTTCACAAGTCATATATACTTATTATAAAAGTAAACTACTAGGAAAGCCAGTTCATCTCATGTACCCTCCAAATCCATTTCCAATCTCCTCTCTGAAGATAATCGTTAGTAACAATTCATAATTTATAATTACTACCTATAAGTGGTTACTTTGTTTTTTCTGTACACATACACAATATATATCTATACATATACTCATTTTCTTTGTAAATACATTCATGCAATTTCTACACAGAACTTTAGATTTGTCTATAAATGTGTTAATAACACTGTTTTAATTTCCATAGCTTTATAGAGTTTACCAAATGTGTGATAGGGCATGTTCCATTTTTACAACTTTTTCAAATATTTCTAGGCTATTATAGTTTTTATTTTCCATTTTAACATTAACTAACTCAATTCTATATATATTTATGGGAATTTTTAAATATGTAGGATCATAATATTTCTATTGTCTTGAGATATGCCTTTTTCTTTTAACAATTGGTCTTACAAGTATTTTCATGTCACTGCAGATTCTACTTCTGAGCATAGGCATAATTAACTATTTCTGAACACAAACATAATTTTTTGTACACTAGAATATCAAATAAGTACTTGCTAGATCAAAAGCTATGTGCTCATAAATTTTGGTAAGTCCTACTAAATTACCTTGCTAAAAAGCTGTATTAATTAAGCTGCCAACAAATATCCTTTCCCTCACCTCCTTGATGACATCTTATATCCTCAAAGTTTTAAGAACTGTTCTTCCAATACGAATGAAAGAGGGTCACTTTAGTTTCCTTTTCTAGTGAAATTGAACACAATAAGGCTCATAATTTCTTCTGTGAACTGTTGATCTTTTTTTTTCTCTGTTTCTGTTGCTCATTTATCTTTCCCTCAATCTACAGGTTCTTCATGTATTGTGAATAAGCCTCTGTCTGGCAGGCTGGCTGCAATTCTCCAATCTTGACTTTGTTTATTTTGAGTTTCATAATCAGCAGTTGTGTTTATTATGTCAATCTATGATGCTTCTCTATAATAACCTCTAGGTTTATTCTTTTGGTTAGGTTTTTTTCCTATCCTATAGTGTAAAAAATATTTGCTTGTTTTCTTTCTGTTTTATACAGGTTCTTTATTTAAGTTATTGCCTGTGTTACATCATTTAAGCATTAGTAATCCAATTTGCACTTGAGAAAATAGAGACAAGGGAAAGTTAAATAACTTCTCCAAGGTCACAGAGCTAATAACAGGAAGGCAGCATTTGAAAACATGTCACTTGACCCTGGGGTACAGATGGAGGAGACCAGGCCTATCTAGTCTGCACTTTTCTCTGGACTCTGCCTGTGCTTTGAAGATAGTGGGGGACAGGTTCCTGTGTGCATCCAAGCCAGGTTCTTTTTTGTCTCCGGTCTCATCCATTGTACCCCAGACCTGGACTTCCTTTCTCCCTCCTCCTTCCTCCTCCCTTTCTTATCTCTAGACTTCTGCCCATCCATGTACAAATGAAACATTCATATAGTCCAGGGTAAAAGGAAAATATACGTTTTGGTGTCCTATTGCATAGAAGAGTGACTCTAGGCAATAACAATGTACTGTTTGTTTGAAAAATGCTGGAAGAAGGAATTTTTAATGTTTTCATCACAAAGAAATGGTAAATGTTTGAGGAGACAGATATGCTTGCCTGATTTGAATATTATACAAAGTTTACCTGTATTGGAACATCACATACTACCCATTAATATGTATGATTCTTATGCATTAACTAAAACAGGGTTAAACTTAAATTTTTCAATATGCTAAAAAAAGAAGTAAAGACAAAAACAAAAAATTCTGCCTCCTGAGAACTCCATCCATGCATTTTGACATCTCTATAACCTTTCAGGACAAAAAACTCTCAAAATGTTGAGTCCTTGAACATTCAAGAGATATATGAGGCATTTGTGCAGTAGGGTGCTGAAGCTGGTGAAACACGCTTGTGCCCATTTCTTTCTAACTCTACACTCAGTAACTTGACATGAATTCCTTGACATTGGCCATTCCCCATTGTGGGAGCATCAGGAGCATATAGATTGATAAATACTGTCAGTCAGTGTTTTTACTCCTAAAGAGCCTGTTTACTAGCATCATACTGCTGATTCAGTATTCAGGAGGGATTAATTCAGCCACCCAAGAAGGATACCCATTCTGTCTCCAAGTGCTCAGGGAATATGATAAAACCCATGCCAACACTGAAGTTCTTTAGTGAGCTGAGTGGTAGCCAGCTATAATTATCCCTGTCTCCCCCATAGGGCAAAAATGTGTCCTTGGCTCCTAATGCTTTCCTGCTGGTTCTTATACTCACACCCTCAGTGGGAAGCCTAGGGCACAGAAAGGTACTTGAGCATCGTGCATACTTGGTTCGGGTCATGTGGTCCTTCCACTTGCTTAGACTCTCTATATTGCATGAGTTAACTTATGCCATTTTCCTCCATTCTCTTCTCACTACGTTTTAAATTTTTCTAACAAATCTTGCAGTTACGGCACCTAATTTGTCCAGAGACAAAATATGCTTGTGCTAAAGCTTTTGAGATAGTGTACCTTGTGTACAGTGTATCTGTACAAGCACACTCCTCCTAACAGCAGCACACTCCTCTCAACCCTGAGGCTTACAAGGCATCAGGCAAATTTCCCCCAGGATAGGTATATGTGCCTTATTCACCATGTGTGTTTCTAATATTTATCAATGTTGTGTTATGCAGCTATAATTTCTTCATTTTCACTTCTGAATAAAGAATTAGATTAAAGATATTTTGGTTGCCAGCCCCTCATCACCTATTAGACTGTTTTGGTCTTAAGCTTCTACCCTTGAGTAACTAAGCTGCTTAAGTGACTACAAAGTTTCATACCTGTAATAGATATGACCATGTAGCGCCCCCTTAGAGAAAGATGTGTATGTATTTTGCCCTAGAGGCTGGAATACTTGGGCTTTTCTGCTGAGGGTAGGCACCTTTCTGGGAGCTCCTTTTCCAACTTTATGGACTAAGTAATCTTGTCTACCCATGTAGCCTTCTGAGAAGCCCCAGCATCACTTGGTAGACTTTTCCAGTGGCCTTCTATTAGACACTGTGTGGTAGCCATGGGCTTTATACTTTCTGAGCCAGGTTCTTGGGGCCCCTCCACCAGGTCCCCAACCAAACACAAGGAAGCCTTTGTGACTCACAGCCCTGTAGACTTCTGAGATTCTTCTACATATTCAGTTGACCTATTCTGGTTGTTCAATTTCTATACAATAGAAAGGGAGAGAAATGGGAATTACTATTTCTATAAGGTCACTGTCTTCTTTCTAAAACTGGTTAACTTTTCTTTCATGCTTTCTACCTTGGCTTTTCTTGCAATGTATTCTGGGATAACCCCACAGGTTAATAACTCAAGTGTCTAGGTTGGACCCTGCCTTCCTCTATCAATGAATGCAAACACTGATAACAGAGACTAAAACTCTCAGGGTTGTGATGGGCTTTAGATGGGCCTGCTGTTAGGAGAAGTGTGTGTGTGTAGCTTGTTTTGGGGGGCTTGAAGAGTCACTGGATCTTTTGTCTCTTCATCTAGTTACCGAGCGATTTGTCCTTCATTTTCTTACCTAGCACTAACTTTGACAACATCCTATTTGTTAACCACATACTGACCATTATCCACTCTTGCCCAGTATAATTTAGACTTCTTCCTCCAGAATGCACATTTTGGACACATTATTTTGATAGATCATTATCAGAAAATAGTTTTCAGGACAACCAACAGCAATTCCAAAGAAAATCAAATTGAATACTAATAGGAATTCCAATGTGTCAGCCAGAAACTAATATATAAATATGAAGCTGCACAAATGCAAGAAAAATAACAGGGATGAATGCTTTTATAACCATTCCCTATATGACTCAAAATCCAGATGTTATAAAGTAATCAATTTAACTACATGAAAAGACTTTAAATGTCAAAAAACATAAACAAAATCATACATAAATGACAACCTAGGGAAAGATGCTTAAAGTCATGTCACCAACAAAAGACAATCTCCTTACTTGAAATCTATATTTCACTGACATTGATCAGAGGACGAAGAACTATGGAAAGCAGAATCGTCAGAGAGCCTGATGGGAGAATGCTGGGTTACACTGGGCCCAAGGCGACTATGTCTTTACCTGATAAAGAAATGCTGCAGAGTCTGCTTCGTTCATGTGGAGGAGCCCATTTCTGCCAAAGTCCAAAGTGACCCCCAAATCCTGAGCCCTGAAATAAAAATGGTTAGTGATTCTGACATGTGCTGCTATGTAGAAATTCATATTCAGCACAGACTTAGAATGTACTGGCTACCTGGGCTAGACCCTGGACTATTCGAGTGGCAATGAGGGAAACTAGTCCAAGATTAGCAGCCAAAGGGATGCAGAGAGTGAGAAGTGATGATCCCAACAAAGCGACACCAGCCACTTTCCTTGCTCCTACTTTCCCTGCCAGGTATCCCCCGAGGGCCACTGTCAGCAGGATGCCATAGCTGATGGAACTGAAGAGGATGCCTTGGGTCCCAGGACTCCAGTCATACACAGGGGCCTTAAAGAAGCAGAGAAATGCTGTAGTAAACCATATACAGAAAGGCTCTTCTATATCCCAAGAAGCTTCTTTGGATATTTTATTTATTTTCAATTCAGTATTTTTTTAACTAAAACTGTGAACATAGAAACTAAAGAAAAATAAATACCCAAATAAATTAGCAAAAGTACGAGACCAAATTTAAATCTTTTTTTCTTTTTTTAACAATTAATTTTATTGGTACATTTTAGGTAGACAGAATAATGACATTCATCATTGGAAATTTGCGCCTTTACATAATCTCCCTTGGTTCATATTTTTTCCCCCTTCCCCTGCCCTCCCTTCAACCCCTCCATCACCAATTTAAATCTTGTATTACTTACCTTTGCAGGACTACTTGGGGCTTTATCTGGGTCACCTGGTGAGCCTACAGGGAGTGCTTCGGTAGAGTTGTTGAGCTGAGAGTGGTGGTCTGTGCTGTTGACCATGGCTACCATGGTGATATTCAGGATGGTATTCTGTGCAGCCAGTATGAAGTTGAGGAGATGTGCAATGAAGGCTATTCCATAGCGAATGGAACAAAACCTTGGAACTGCAAATATGATACCACATTGATTGTTTTCCTTATTAAGCCAACATTAATCCTTTACAATATGTCAACAGAAAGGTACTGCAGAGCATCACCTGATGACTCAAATGGCACTTTTATTGGTTTCAGGAGAAGGCGATACCAAAGGAGAAGATCACTGAGTTGAAGCAGAAGGCAATTTATACCACAGCCTTACAGAGTACTACTCACTCTGGGACACTGTCTATTTTGCAGTTCTGCTTCCCCCACTCCCAAGTCACTGTTCTATGTGACTGATAAAATTATTCACAAGTAAGAAGAAATTAAACACATATAAAATCTATATTAAAAATAAATATATGCATATATGTATATACATACATTGTCTCTTTCTTGTGTTTTCTTTTCTGCCCTGGCTCTCTCTACTCTTGTCTGCACACCTTTGTCTGGCTCTGTGAACACACCAAATGCTCATTTTCCACGTGCAGGTCTTCCCACAGCTTGTTTCTTCTCTATGGTGTGCTTTGCCCCAACTAGCTGCCTGGCCAGCTCTTGTTAAGGACTTTGACCTTTCTTGTTTTTTATTTTGCACAGTGCTAACATCCTCTGATAACTCTTTGATTTGCTGTTTTGCATTGTGTTTTATGCCTCTTTCTGGAATGTAGGGTCCACTAACCAGTTATATCTGCTGTCTGCTGTTACATACCCTGGGAACTGTAAGTATTTGTTCAGCAATTTATTGAATATAAAACTCTGAACTAGAGGACATGGTTCAGAAGAGGGATCAGCCTAATTCCCTGCTATTTCCTTAATTGAATGGATTTACCTGTCCAGCATAAGCTGCAGAATATGATGAGCTATACTTGCTCAAGGTATTTGCCCAAATTTCTTGATCTATATTCCTTTTCTTCCCACAGGGAGAAAAGTAAGTAAAGTAGAGAGAATTCCAAAGAGCTACTTTGTACGAAGTCCTTCTGTAAAGAAATCTGTGACCAGCTGAATACAAGTTCTTGCCTTACGCGTTTACTCTGGTCTGTGTAAAACCCTTCAACAGCCTCTATCTCTCTCAAAATAAAAGCTGGATTAAGCTGTTGACTGCCATGTGAGAATAGCTTCTACTAAGCAAATGCTGCAAGGCCACCTTAAGGAGCTGAGTAGAAGTTTAAACTTTGGAGCTGTGATAGAGTTTCATCACATCTAATCATGATCTTCAAAGTTCAATTTCTGAATGATTCTATCCTTTAATTTCAACCATAAATGCTGATTTCCCCGTGTTTTGTATTCTTTGGACAAAGCAGGCAGGATCTTGGAAAGGGAGCATGAAGTTTCCACTTTGAAGCTGTCATCTTTCTTGGAAGTGAAAAAATAGATTATTTGAATGCCATGATCATTTTTTCTTCATATATATATATATATATATATATATATATATGGTATTTTGAGGGAGATGGAGGCCTACTGGAGGGTTTTTCATAGAAGTGGGTCAAGATCTGACTGGTCACTCAATTGTAGCTTTGTGAGACCCAGTGAAGGACCAGCCATGTCTGAGATTCTGACTTACAGAAATTGTGATGTAATAAATGTGTGTTTTTTGTGGCTACTACATTTGTGGTAGTATGTTTAGAAGGATAGAAAATGAATACAGTGGCAAAAAGTAATAAGGTACTTGAATGTGTAGTAATTACACAAGGTAAACAATGAAAGACATTTGCATTTTAACGCATTGAAATTTTTCATGAGAAAAAATTGATAAAACATCTTTGTGTTGAGTAATAAGAACAAGAAAACAATCCAAGGTATGCTACAAAAACATCAAAAAGAATCATACAGTATGCAAAGTATGTTGTGGTAATTAATGAGGGGAAGCTAGATTATGTATTTAGTAGTGCTGTGAAAATTGGTTAAATATGTGGAAAAATATTGTTGGAGTAGTATCTTATGTTTTAAGTTAAAATAAAATATAGATATAATATAGTAAAATTGTATTTCATCAAATTGAAAATGCCATTTATTTTTAAGATATAGCATTTTCCACTAAAAATCAACTTATTAACTGAAAAACAGATACAATTAAACAAACTGATTAACAGATTACAAATATCATCCCCAAATTTTCACTCATATTCTAGTCCAACTCATTGGATAGAAATCCAATATTTCCGAACATTTTGCAATTATCCTTGATTTCTTTCTTTCACAGCCAACATCCAATCTGTCTAGAACATACTATTATCTTTGCATTTAAAATTCACGTAGACTCCAACCACTTCTCATCACACCATTACTCTCTTGGTTTAGGGCTCCTTCCTCATGGTTTTAGCTACCAAAATCTCTTGTCTAGATTTTTGCTATTGCTGTCAACTTGGTTCCCTGCTTCCATCTGTTTCCAATACAGCAGTGATAGTGCTATCATCATACCATAAATCAAACCATCCCTTCTTTCGCTCCAAGTCCTCCACACAGTTTCAATTTTGTTCAGATTATAAACCAAAGTCTCCATACAAGTAGCCATTGGAAATATGACGTTTAAACCTTTGCCTCAGATTTTGCATTTTAAATCCCGAGAAAATAATCCAAATGTGGACAAGTGTTGTGTCAAAGAATGTTTTTAGAAAAAAAGAATGCTCTTTTAACATAAAATATGTCACATATAGTTCACACACATAATAGCCAAATAATGTATATATTTCATATATAAATAATAACTAGGTAGCAATACAAATGCCCATGACTTAAATACCCAGTCGCAGTAGAATTTTTCAGGCATATAATACTTTAACAATTGGGAATACTGAAATATAATATGATCTCAAGAATAATGTTTGTTAATTTTATAGAGCACTGTGGAAAAATATGTGGCAAGCTGAAAAAATATACAACATAATATATACAGGGTATAATTATATAAAATATGTATGTAAAATATATGCAATAAAAATTATAGTGGTTGAATTAAATTTATGAAACTTCCATTTCTGAATTTTGGAAGTTTCTACAACTAGCTTTTCTTACCTTGCTTAAGCAACACAATTACAGTTATAATATTATATGCAAATACTACACAATATATATAATATATGTGCAATATATATACAATATACAATATATATACAATACTATGTGTTGACAACCTTTTAGCAATTATTGAGAATGTAAATGTATATGGATAAAGATAAAACAGGTAATTGTCAAAAATAAAAACTATTTTCAGAATAGTGGTATTTATTTTCACACATTTACATTAATGTTACTGGGTTTTAAAAATAATTAAACAACTTAAAAGTTAAAAATTAATTACTTTGTGTTAATACATCATAGAAACAAAATTCAGTACAAAACTTTGGAACCAATCACATGAAGTCAAGTTTACCATTCCTGGGACTGTGTTTCTCGTCCACTTGCAAATGTTGGGAGAACTCTCTGCTCTCTAATGTGGAACTCAACTCTGTTATCACAGCCATTTTGTTTTTCCTTTCTTGGCACCAGCTTTCACCTAACAGGATGATACATAATTCACAGATTTTGATCAAAAGGAAGAAACTCCTTTGAAACATTTCAACAATGGGCATCAAGCAAAGTCCATCCCATTCTATCTGAGGCACAGGGCATGTGGCTCATTCTCATCACTTGGCCCAACACAACAGGTACACTGTTCCTAAGGTTTGGAACTGCTACAGGATTCAGAGTGTTCCCTTGGTGCCAGTTTAAAAGTTCTGGCCTTGAAGTCAGGCATTCCCAAGTTCAAATCCAGACCCATGATTTATCTATTATGCCAACTATCACTGGGAACAACTCTGCATACTTCATTTTCCCCATCTGTTGTTAACAGTGACAACCACAAGGGCTTCTTCACAAAGTCGTAAGGCTTAAATAGATCTCATACTCCCAGCACAGTGTTAGGTAGTAAGTGGTAGCATTATAACTCAGTTTATTGTCATCATCATTGGACCTACCACAGATGTGGGTCACTTTAGGCCTGTGCTTCTTGGTAATTCTCTACCAGTACCTGAGAAGCTGGTTTCTACTGCCCTTGAGGGCTCCTATCTGACTTGATAATTGGGGACCAAGTTTGCATAACAAGATGATTTATAATATAAATCCCACATGGTTATGACTAGAGATTAATAATATGACTACAGAATTCTAGAAATAACTAACATGGAGATCTTGAACTTTTTGCATATAAGAGAACTAAAAAAAAAGTTATTACCCTTATTCAATATTAGGATCTATAACGCTCAGGGAAATTCCTAGGTGGTACTGTGTGTAGAATTACAGTTTTCATGGTGTGTTAAGCATTCAGTTCATTAAATTGATGAACCTCTTAAAGTTTCCTTGTGTCTTTGTGGAATGTCTTCCTGACCATCTTTCAGCATCTCTCCCACCCCTGGCAGCTAATGATCCACTTTTTGTGATGAAGATTAACTTGGTTTGTTAGAGATTTTATAGAAAGTGAAATCACATAACCTGTGCTCACTTTCCTCCTGGCTTATTTCACTCAGTATAATCATTCTGAGATTATCTGTGTTGTATATCTTTTTTTTTTTTTGGTACCGGGGATCGAACTCAGGTCCTTGAGCTTGAGCAGCAGGTGGTGAAACCACTGAGCTAAATCCCCAGCAACATTAATTTATTATTATTATTTTTTTGGTACTGGGGATCAAACTCGGGTCCTTGTGCTTGCGAGGCAGGCGCCAGAACCACTGAGCTAAATCCCCTGCCCAAGTTTTGTATAACTTAATAGTCCATCCATTTTTAGTACTGAGCAATATTCAATTGCTTGATTATCAATTTGCCTTTAGATGAAAAGTTGCATTGTCTGCAGGTTTTGACTCTTACAAATAAAGCCTCTAGGAAAATTTACATATAAGTCTTTGTATAGACATTCCTTTAGATAAATGCCTAGGAATAGAATGTCTTGATCATATAATAAGTGCATGTTTAACTTTCTAGGAAAATAGCAAACTATTTTTCTTTTTTTTTTCTGTACCAGGGATCAAACTTGGGACCTTGCACTTGCAAGGCAGGTGGCAGAACCACTGAGCTAAATCCCCACCCCAGCAAACTATTCTTCAAAGTGGTTGTGCCATTTTATATTCTCCCCAGCAGCAACTAAGACATCCGGATTCCCTATGCACTCATTAAATTGATAACATCTGTCTTTTAACCTACAGAACATAACACTAATTTTGTCATAAAGGGGCATAAACATGGGTGTGTCACATGCACATTTATTCTTTAGAATTTTTCTATTGATGAATTATCAATTTTAATTTTATGGGTTTTATTAAATTAAACAATGAATACTTAACAGAAAAAAATTACAAAAAATAAAATATTGAATTTTTAATATTTATTGAGTATTTATAAAAAAGCATCAAAATTTTCAACACCAACTGTTTTTGGTGTACAAAGTCTAAAAAAGAACAACAGAAATAAATTACTATTGAACTACAATGAAAATACCAATAGCACTCTACAAAAAAAAATCTTTATTTCACTTATCACACCTAAGGCAGTCTTCACACGACAACAGCATATTCCACACACATGTATCACTCACACTGACAGCCCATGTGTTTTGGTTTCCTGGCCTTTTCGTAGGACATACTTGACATCTCACTGGTTTTGTTGTTTTGTCAGGAGGTTATTATATTATACAATGTTTAGTTAACAGGAACATAAAGTATCAATAAATTAAAGTATTAAATTATTCATATGTATTGCACATTTAGAATAAAGTTTCACATCAGCTGTGTACTTGCTTACAAAACCTAAAAGATAACACCAGAAATAAAAATCTATGTGAACTACAATGAAAATACCAATAGAATTCTACAATAAAGATAATCTTTTATCACATCCAAGGCAGTCTTCACACATGACAACTGCATATTCCATGCACACATCTTGCTTACACTGACAGCACATGTGCTTAGCTTTCTTTTCTTATTTGGCCATTCTTGTCACCTCTCTTTTCTTCCTGTTTTGTCAGAAGCTTCCTACTATGTTGTACAATGTGCACTTATCAGGAAACTAAGATATCAATAAAATAAAATATCAACTATGTAATAAGAGCTTAGAATAGACATCAGTGTTTTCACATCAACTGTTTGCTTGCTTACAGAACTGAAGAGAGAACATAAGAAATAAAAACCTATGTGAACTATAATGTAAACATAAACAAAAGTCTACCACAGAAATAATTTTTGCTTCATTTGTCACACTCAAGGCAGTCTTCACACATGAAAATTGCATGTTCCATACACAAGTATCGCTTACACTGATAGTATGTGTATTTTGTTTTCCTATCCTTTCTTGTAAGATACAGTTAACATTTTTTTGATTTTCCTGTTGTCACAGTAGGTTTTTGGGATGCTGTGCCTGACTGTTCACCTGTCAGTTCACTGGTGTGTGCCACGATTTTTTTGTGTAGTTCCTTGGGTAGAAACATTTTGTTTTTCCTTGGCTAGTAAATGATCTCTTCTGAGTTTCAGTCCCAATCCTCTAAAAAAATTTCTCCAATAACAATTTTGTACTTGTTATTTTCTTTGTACTATCAAACTATTTATGCCACACATGTCTAGGATTGGGTAGAACACAACCTTTGGCCAATGCTTTGTATTTTGAGTAACATTATAGTTGCTGCATAATTCATCCACAGCATCTACTCTGCCTTTGGTCTTGTTGTAGAAAGTTTCCACCTCATGCTTCCATCTTGTCAAGGTTTCTCAATCAATATTTCCATCATGGTGCAATGTTGGCATCAATAGTACTAGTTGTTGTTTTGTGTGTTTTTTTTTTTACTGGGGATTGAACTCAAGACCTTGCACTTGCAAGGCAGGTGTGGTACTACTGAGCTAAATCCCTGGCTTAGTTTGTTTTTCTTTGCCATAATCAACAAGGCCAATGTAAATCTTTATAAAATCCAAAGATTCTACTATACAATTCTCTGTTTTGAAATTGTGACATTTGATTTTGAATTTCAGCTCTGTTCCTGCATACAGTTCCTTTGCTGGTCAACTTGTGCTCTGTTAGAAAATATAACATCAATTCAAAACTGGTAAACCACTTGTCGAATGTAACATTCTGATTAGTTCGGGAGATGGGAGCAACAAGTCTGTTCAAAATTTCATTCAGTTTATTACTATACAAATAAGGAGCTGATAGCTGAGTTCTAGGATAAATTTCTAAATTGGAAGCATAATAAGTCTTTGCATCTACAAAGGCATAAATTTTTATGCCAAATTTTGATCCATCACTTTTCCATAAGTCTTACATTCCTACAGTTACCATGAGAAATCCCTGCTAAGTACAGCAGACCTATGAATGCTTTCAGTTCAGCTAGTGAGGTGTCATAATAAATACATTTTTGAATATTGCTATTGGTACATACAGAAAGTTTTACTTGTATTGCAACCTTTGTGTGTTTCACATTTTGTAGCATTTCATCTGTTAAAATTTCCAACACAGAATGGCAGTGCTGGCATTCTGTCTAATACATTTCACCCCTGACAAGATCTTCACTATATTGTTGGACCTAGTTCTAACACTGGTCATTCCATTTGGTTGAGTGACCATTTTGCAACACTTTGACTAATCAAATATGTACTCACATTGCTGTTTACTTTGTCATGTGAATCAAAGAGGTCTGCATTCCTTAAATCTGCATCAGTTGATTCTTGCTCCATTTTACTGACACAAAAACTTTGCTCACATAGCCAATGTCAAAATCATAATCATCACATATCCACAGCATTCTTCTGTTATGAAAATATGTATTTTACCATAACACATCATTTTCATCATCCAAAAGTCACTTTTGACTCCTCCAAAATTTACAAGTCAGTTTTTTCATGTGGCATTGTACTGAATTGGGCTACTTCTACCAGAAAAATAAAAAGAAAACAAAAAAAAATCCTAGAATGATGTGGGAGTATTATAACCCTCTGTGATGCCCAGGTGAACATATGCAAAATCTGTTAGGTGGAGCATAATGCTGGTGTAAATCCCAGTTTGACATTTTGCATAGGTGCACACAGTTTGCCTTTCATACTACCAAGTGGGTAAACACAAGGATTATAACCTGTATCCCTCAAGGAAAGGAACTGAGATCCACAGCCAGCTACTATAACACTAAAGTAGACATTTTCATTAGAAAAGTACGGGGTTGGTTTGTGGAACCCAGTGTTATGCTCTGTAGACTAAATTTTAGTCATTCCACAGGTAGATATTTGTTGTGGTTTTAGTTACTCCTCTGATGAAGTTGAGCATGTTTTAACAGACTTATTTGTCATGATGGTATCCTTTTTAGGGACATGACTCTTTAAATCTTGACATTGGGCATTCTAATTCCATGATGTGGCCAGGTCATCTTTATAACAGGAGGGATTTTTGTTTTTTTTGTTTTTCTTGGAAATTTCTCTGATTCTACACTCAAAGATTGTTTGAGAGATGTTTTACCAAATGGCAATGATATGGCCACCTATAGCCCAGGTGTAGTGTAGCCTGGTTGTTTAGTGCTGCCTGGCCATGCTGAACAGGACTTTGTGGTTTTCATGAACAACTCCCTTTGAGTAAAATTTGTTCTCACTCCCATGCTCCCATGCCTCTGTGGCTGTGGGACTTTACTATCTCCCTACCATGGGGCTTTGCTTGGACTCAACACTCTACATATCTGATTTGAATTCTGAAGCCACTCCACAATTATCTTCAATTAAGCAGCAATGAGAGTTACCTGGAACTATAGTCATTTCACAGAGCACCAGTCTTTGCATTTTTATTCTTTGTTCTGTGAAGGAGAGACTGAAAGATCAGTGACTGGCTGAGAAGAGTGTTTAGGGAGACCCTGACAACTGGCTGGGGAGTCTATAATTTGGACCCATGACAGCATGAAATGAGTAGTATTTCTGTTGTAAACAGAATCTGCTTGGTTAAAGCTATAAATATTTTCTTGCTAAAGTAACAAGTAATTGTGATTTTAAAGTTGCTTTCAATTAGCCCTATATCATAGAAAAGTGAAAACATATATATTATCTGACAGAGAAAATATAAGTAAAATTTGAAGACCAAAACATCACCCTGCAGCAGCTGTGTCTGAGTTCAGAAATAATGTCCCACTATGCTAAATCCCTGGCTGTCCATGTGTTTTACTACACTTCATTTTAGCTGCCAATAATGGAGACCAAAAACTCTGAGTCCCCTGAATTATTGACGTTGAACAGGTTCTTATTTCTTCCCTGCTTTGACTCTTTGATGAGACTATGTGAGATCTGTTAGTTGTTTCATCTATGAAATTCAGTAATTTCTGGATCAGAAGATGGTTGGTTTTTCATAGAAAAAGTTCTATATGGAAGTTCTAAACAGAAAATGAAGTGACTAAACATACATTTCCAGGAATGCTAAATTATATCAGAAAACAAAATATATAAATCAATGAAAACTGGCAGAATGTGAGTTGAGAGAGAAGCTCAAGACGGCTCAGGCAGAAGGCATAGCACACAGTACAGCAGTGGTGTCCTGGAGCCATCTCAACTGGGCCCAAAGAAACTGATTCTTAAATTATTATGAATTTTGTAAGATAGTTTTTAAAAACAGCTATTAAGAACTAAATTATGTGAATTTAGAATTCAATAAGTTGTTTTCTCAAAAAACATTGAAACATCACTTCATAATTATTTTTCTCATTGCATTTTACTATAAGCTCTGCTCTTGACATTATCTCTCTTATATCTATGTGGTGGGAATACTGAATAAACATATGCTACAGCTGGGCATGGTAATGCATACCTGTAATCCCAGGATGCATGTGTGTAATCTGGGAGGATGAGGCAGGAGGATAGCAATTTCAAGCCTAGCCTGGATAACTTAGTAAGACTCTATCTCAAAATTTTAATAAAGGGATCAGTATGAAAGCCCTGAATTCAATCTCCAGTACCCTAAAACAAACAAACAAACAAATAATAAAGGGTTCTATGGCATATCTCTCCTCAGCTTTAAATTCATTGATCTTATATTGATAGCTTGAAATTGTCTAAAGTATAGACAATTGAAATTGTCTAGAAGTATATTTCTATTTTTTAATAGCAAAAATATGGGCAAGGGGTACACTTGGGCTGCATTTATTGTTATTACTGACTTTTTAGACTTATTAAACAATATCTATGTATGAAGGCAGTAATGTGGTAATGAATGCTCTACTTGGATGACAGTTTTGAATCATTAGTTTGACTTCACCTTCTACTGGCTTCAAAGGAAGCCAGCAGTGACCTCTCCTGCTAGGAACAGGTGCCCTTACTAAGACAATATACTGCTCACCAGCCCTGCCTCTCCATCAACACTGCTTCTATTCACCAGTGTGATTACCCATCTCCACAGATGAGCCCAGCCCCCTGATTACCATGCTGAGCTCCCCATTTGTTTTCTGGTTTGTGAAGATAGTCCTTGAAGCTTTCCAGGGCCGAATGTGATTCTACCCCATGTACACAGACATCTCAAGCACCATTCATTATTTCTTGTGTACTCCAAGGGAACTGAGTTAATCCAACTTCTGCCAATAGGTCTGGTCCACCCTCCTCTCTGTGAAGGACACCTACTGTCACACTAACCTAAAAACATTGTACGGACTTGAAACACTGGAGTCATGCTCTGGTGACCTTCCCCACAGCCTAATGCGGGATCTGTAATTAGGGGGAGAAGGGATAATCCAAAGGGAATTTCAGATCATCTCCTGGTGAGCCAATGATCTGACAAGTTCAAATGCCACACATGGGACATGTAGTCTCACTATCTCCTCTTACTGTGCACTTTCAATCAGACTGATGCCCTTCCTACTCCCTTGGCTCTACTCTGAGTGACTCCCTCCCATTTTAACAGCTCCTTTCCCCCACTAACATTGATCCAGAAAACTGCTGTGGTTGTAGGGTCAGAGACTCTATATAGCACCCTGAGAAGTTTCAGGCACAAAGCTGTGTTTATAGGGAAAATGCCATTTCATTTACACAACTATGAAATCACAAGTGGGACCAAAAAGTTGTACATTCTGGCTGAGGTTGTAGTAGACTGCTGGCCTAGCATTCCCTAGATGTTATCCCCAGTCCTGCAGTGAATAGAGGTGGGCAAAGATGGAGGTCGGTAGAAGTTGTACCTACATTCTAGCATTGAGATCTCTCCTTGAGTACTGCCCTCAGTCCATCACCTTCTGGTGACCCTGGCCTCTGCTACATTGCCTTACCTCTCCATTTCCTCTCCTATGTCACTTTGATTTGGGCATTTGTATCCCAGTCATTTTAATATGGCTAAATCTTGCCCCATCACATTGGTTCGTGACCCCAGTATTCTTCCAGAAGCTGTCTTGAATCAGAGTCACCATTGTCTTGTGTTATGCCAAAGCCCTGTCCCCTAATCAACCTGGATGTGGATCTAGGGCAATGACCTTAATAATAAAAGGGCTGGAATCCATCAGGACAGGGGGGTTAACCAGGTTGCTGCAGTAGATCTGTTCGGGAAAAAACCAGTACAACCTTTTAGCAGGGTGGGGAATCTCCACCTGAGAGATAGAGCTGTGGCTGATCTAATCTTAGAAAGCTGGGCCTTTCTAATCTGGAGTGTTTCCTCACTACTGTCCTACAGCCTCTGGTGTGCCTTACCAGCTGTTGGCATACAACAATAGTTTTTTAAAATTTTTAATAAAATTTATTTGATCCCATTCTCCTTCTCCAGCTTCCTCCCCTTCCTATGTACAAAAGCTTTGTTTCCATTTTTTTCCTTCTATTTTCACTTTTTTTCTTGTCCCTTCCTTTCTCCCTCTACCTGTTAAACTACTAAGCCAGGAAGCCTAGCTCAACCCCAGATGAAGATATTACTGCCTTCTTTCAGGTCACCCAGTCAGTAAATGAAAGAACTAATATTTCTTCACAAGCCAGTTTGACCTCTCAAATTCTCCTTTTAAACACATCCTGCAGTGCCTACTTAGAAATGCCTCCTGCAGCTGGCATGGTCTCCACTAGGTGGTGTCAACATGGGATACAAATGACCAGCTTCTAGCTACGCGTTCTCTTTCATCACCCTTGTTGATATGGGCTTTTACAATCTCACCCACATTTTTATCATTTTTATGAAGATGAGAAAGTTGGGCTTCAAACAGGGCTATAATAAAAACTGTCAGCTGTTTCCCAAAAAGGACCCTTAGAGATCTTTTATATCAACATCAAAATAAGTGACTCACTTACTTAGCGTCTGAGGAAAGACTTCCAGTAAGATCTTGTGTTTCCTCCAGTCTGTTTCCTTTACCTTCTTGCCAGCAAATAACAGAGGATCTTTTGGCTACTTCCGGGCTTGAGTTGATAATCATTAATGAAAGACATCAAGCTGGAGGCTGCTGTCTGAAGGACTTCTTGCCAAATGGACTTTGAGGAAATTTAGTAGAAATGTGTGCCTTCTGCCATGGAATCTTTTCCCCCTGTGCAGTTCCTCCTGCTTTTCTGCTGGTGGGAATCTCAGACCTTCTCCTCGTGGGGGGCCCCTCTGACCAGCAGAGGCATGGTCTGGATTGAACACATGCAGGTGGCTGTGCTGCTGCACTTATATTGCCTTTAACGTCTTTGTTTCTGTTTTATAAAGATTATCAGAAGAGAGAGAGAGAATGTACAACTAAATACAGAGGTTTAATATTTTTGTGTTTTTCTCCTTTGTTGTTATTGCTTTCCCCTTCTTTGATATCTTGCTGGGGGTTTTTTGGAAATATATGAATTATACAGATGAATTCATTCACTCTGTTGCTGTCCCTTTCTTAAGATTCTTTCCTTCTTTCCTAACTAAGCTGAACCAAACAAACAAAAACACAGGGCTCACAGAAATTCAGCATTCTGATATTTCTACTATCTATATATGTCTCAATCCTGTCCAGACTGGTTGACAATTCAGCTTGTTTTAGTCTCCTTGGTGAGGCAATGCCTTTAGACTCAGGCTTTTTATTTGTATGTTTGTTTTTGTTTATGTAGTTTTAAAGTTTATTTCAAGTTCTCTGAAAGGCCTAGGCTTATAACTTTAAGTCCTTGTGGCCCCAAGAAATTTCCTCTTTAATTTTAACTATTGCAACTGTATTGTGAGAGAGGAAACCACCTGATGGCGCTCTGGCTGAGAACAGGGAGCTTGCTAGTATCTATCACTGAGATCAATAATTCGGAAGGATAAGGCAGAGTCTTAGAGAATTAGAGCTCTCCTAAGCACTTGTATGCAATTATCACAATTCTTTCAAGTAAGCTTTCCTTAATTCCATATACAGGAAAATAAAAACAGATTTGTATCATCTGCACTTTGAGAACTTAAGTATTAGAAAGTTAATTGGCAAGGGGCAGGGGACAGGCAATTTCATTTTCTTGTTTAATATATTTTTCTATGAATCTTTTTTTTTTGTAGTATTGGAGCTTGAACCCAGGACTTTCTCACTGAGCTAATTTCCCAATGCTTTATAATTTTTGTTTCTGTGTTTCAGGCAGGTTCTCTCTAAGTTTTGATCCTCTTGTCTCAGCCTTCCTGGGATTATAGGCAATTTGCCACCAAGCCCAATTTTCCCTGAGTCATTTTTGAAGGACTCTGGACCCTGGGATAAATAATCAACATAGGTATTAAAATATTTCTAACCTTAAGCTATTCACAGCAGAACACATGGGTTTTACAATTTAACTTTTAACTTCATTTTTTAAATGCTCACTCGTTTAAATCATTTGATCTTACACTCTACTTGGCTTGACTTGGTAGAAAAAACAAACTCAAGACATTCCTGTGCAGAAAAAAAAATTCAGCTTTGTTTCATCTCTGATTAGTTTTCAAACACTTAAATACATATTGAAAGATTTTCTTTCTTTTTTTTCTTAAATTCTTTTATTGGTACATTTTAGGTATACAACACATTTACATTTCTCATTGGGAACTTGTACCTTTACATGATGCATCTTGGTTCTTATTTTTTCCCCATTCCTAGCCCTCCCTTCACCACCTCCACCCTT
>NW_004624756.1:1083699-1128837 GCF_000247695.1 Heterocephalus glaber | reverse complement strand
TCATTAATTTGTCTTCCAAGGTACTTCTTAGAAGTTGTCAAATTTATTTCAAAAAAGATTTTTGTAATATGCTTTCTATATTCTTTTAAATTCTGCAAAATCTGTGGTAATCTCTTTTAGATCTTGATATTGTAACTAAAAAATGTATAATTGATATTGTGTAATAGGAAGAAAAGTTCTAAAGGAGTAGGGGAAGTGGGAGGGGTAGGGGAAAGGAAAGAAGGGAGAAGAAAAATATGAGAAAAGGAAAAAAAATGGAAAAAAAGTCTTTGCAAATAGGGAAGGGTGGAGGGGGTGAGGGCAGGGGAAGAAGAAAAAAATAAGAACCAAGATACATCCTGTAAAGGTACAAGATCCTAATGATGAATGTAACTGCATTTTACACCTAAAATGTACCAATAAACTTAATGGGAAAAAAAGAAGCATGTTCATGTGCACATTCTACCCCAACTCACATTGTCTATCACAGATTCAGGTGATTCTGCAATCCCACTGAGTCCAAACCCTGAGACAGAAGACTTGACTGAAGGGCAGTGGTCATTACTTGGAGCTTGGCTGGTTTTTCACATACATTCTAAACTATGAACTTATATGCTATGTCATGTCTTCTCTGAACCTTAGGTCCTCATTATGGTTCTGGCAAAAGCTTTATCTTCTAAATTCAAGTCAAACTCCTTTTGCCTCACCATATCTATGACAAATAGGGTCAACTGGGTCATCACTTTGACACCACTTGGTCTTGTGCAGGGTACTGCTCACAGGAGAATGCCATCTCTGTTATTTCACCTTCTATCAGTTAAGCAAAATGGCATGTGCTTTTGTTGTTTACACAGGACAATCACATGCTGCATTGCTATTCTGAAAACCCTCCTTGCTTTTTCCTTAAATATGACTGTCTTTCAGTCTACTTTCCAGTTTCAGTGTTATACATTCCAGCAACTATAGTTCCTGGAATGTCCAACTAACACTGTAAAATCATGTACTACTGAGGATGATGGCCAGGGAAAAGAAAAACAAAAGAAAACCTGTGACAAATATAATCTTTAGAAGACATGGAAGTGAACTGGGAGTGCTTATAAGCTGAAGTGTTAAGTGCTTCCTGATAGGATAGTAAACAAAATTAAGTTGATATTTATTATGCAGAAAAGAGCCAGGTATGGTGGTAGGTACCCGTAATCTCAGAACTAGGGAGACCGAGGCAGGAGAATCCTTGCAAGTTCAAGGCCAGCCTGGGCTATACAGTGAACTTGAGCCCAGTCTGACCTACATAGCAAGATTCTGTCTCAAAAAGCAAATTATATATATAAATTTCTGATATATATCTGATATGTATATGCCAGAAAGGGTCTCATAACTACCAAGGATGACAGCACAAGTTATGTAATTATATCATGCTAGGTTTATATCCAGATGCTTTCATTTGCTACTTGGGACTTGAAACAAACAGCTTTTGGCTGTGTTAAGTCTCACTTACTTGGATATTATTGAAAGGATCACAGATATATCAAGGAACAAAACAAAGACATTCTTTTTTTTTGGTACCAGGGATCGAACTCGGGTCCTTGCGCTTGCCCAGCAGTGAAACCACTGAGCTAAATCCCCGGCCCAACAAAGTCATTCTTAATACTATGCATTAAATAGAAAATCAACTAGTGAAACTTATTTTTATCATTATTATTATTGCTTTTATTTTATTGTTACAACCTCTGAAATGCTGGCAATAGTATTCATGATAGAAACGAAGCAACTAAAAATCAAATTTATTCCAAAGAATCAAATATAACTAAATAAAAACATTTGAGGGAGCAATCTCTCTCCAGGAAATATGGAGAATAGATTATGCATTTCAACAAAATGCAAAGGGACATCCCCTGTAAATTGGGAATAGAAAAAAGTTTCCTTCACTGTATACAGACCATCTATAAAATGTAGCACAAACATTCCACTCAAAGGTAAACTTTCCTGTTCAAATCAGGTACACATGGGAGGTGCTGGCTAGAGCCCTTCACCGTTATACTGGAAGGTTTAACTGGCACAATCATATAAGTTATGTGAAATGAGTGAAAAAGAAGAAGCAGAATCACAATATCGATAGATGATATGATTGCTCATATAGAAAAGTAAAACAATTGATACATAATTATAATTAGTAACTGAATTCAGCAAGTTTAACAGATCCAAAAGTACAATTCATTGGCTTACTGCATTTTTAATTACCAGCCCCAAACACAAAAAGATATGTAAAAAGAGATACAACACACTATAACAATACAAGAATATAATGGCAACAGAAGGATGCAAGACCTAGGAATAAATCTAACAAAAATATGGAGATTGTTATGTAGAAAATTGTAAAACTTTATTAAAAGATATTAAAGTAGAACTAAATAAAGAGATATAACATTTTCATGAACAGAAACATTAAAAACTTTAAAATTTATAAATGTTGCCAAGCTAATCCATAGCTCTAGGGCAAATCCTACATGATTTTCTTTATCAGCTTACCAGCCAGCTAAATACATCTTCAGATAAATATTGTGTCTCTCTCCTCCTTTCTAATTATTCTTCTATATTTCCCCAAACTCCCTTTACAGGAATGTCTTTTGATGGGGCTCATTTAATAGTAAACATGTGGTATGCACTCACTCATATGAGCATTTTCCTTGTAACATTTCTACTTCTTGTTACAAACACCAATAGTAGGTATTATTATTATATCCATTTTACAGAGCAGTTAAGTAAAATAGTAGTAAGCTATAGGACCAGGCATTCAACTACCCAGGAAGTCTGGCTTCTGTGCCCAACTTTCTACCTCTATACTATGATATCTATTGGTCAAACATTGATACCAACTTCCAACTACAATTTCCCTTAAATTTTCCTTCTCTTTGTATTTTGGCACTACCTTAAGTTTGAACTGTGTCAATTTTCTTTTAATCTCTTTAGATAGCCAGGCTTCTTTCCTTCCTTTCTTCTTTCTTAATACTATAATATTTGTCATTTCTAGGAAAACTTTATTTTTCACATCTGATTTTTTTGTTAAGTACATCAGCAAGTATTTTGATCTTATTCATTTACTGAAGAAGTATCTATGTTAATATTTGTATTTCCAGGAGAAATTTTCCTTTTAAATTTGGGGCTCTGTCTTTGAGGCTGTTGTGTTGTACTTGTCTGTTGATTTTTGTTGATGGAGGTAAACTGTCAAATAGAAGCGCATGTTTCCATAGCTTAAAGGTGAACTCCTATTTCAGGGTGGATTAGAGAGTCTCCTGATTCCCAAGGCCTGTCTTGGGAGAGAAGGATGGACTTTGAATGTACTGGGTGTGTGAGATGCTAGTACTTTTAACCTGGAGGGATCATTGTTCCTATTTGGAACATTTTTATTTCTTTCCAGTGACCATGTCAAACAAAGTGTAGCTACTGTATATTTCAAATCTTAACTCAGAGAAAAATGCAAAGGATAATTTCTTTCATCCACTTTTTTTCTTCCCCTTTCTTTGTTTGCCTTCTGCTACATTTTTGGAGATGAGAAGTTTGGTCAGGCTTTACTTGGCTTCTTTCAGGTCTCAGTATTTATACTAAAGCTTTTGATTTGATTTAATTCCCCTTGATACTGCCCTTTTCCACACTGATTCTTATTTTTCTCATGGTGTTAGATCAAGAGGAGAAACCAGATGGTTGCCTGCTGGTGTTGCTACAAAAGAGGATTGGGACCTAACACTGTATATTGGCCTCCGCACTGCAAGGTTAAGATTTAAGTGTGCTCAATTGCCAGATCTGTGTTTACCAGTGACAGCCATCTACCTGAAATGGCTTTGGAAGCAAAAGAAAGGATAAAAGGAAAGATGGAGACTGGGTAGGTTGCAGAAAATACCAGCAAGCACAGTTCTGGAGACCACAGAGACTGGAGTTAAATCTCTCCTCTCAAAACAAATAAAAATTCTTCAAATTCTCATTTCACCTGTCTTCTCATTCTTTCCATCTCTTCTTTCAGTCTTCAGGATTGTAAGACCGTGGGCCTCACCAAATGCTCCAAGGAGCTGACTACAGTGAAGATCACCCGGGAGGGAACACACTGGACAAGTTGTGAAAGTAAAACAGACCTTTATTAGTCTGGCCAGACAGCACCCTCCAAGCACCAAGCTTAGAGAGGTGCCCGGCTCAGAGTCTGAGGTCCTTTTATAGGGGTCGCAAGAGGGAACTTGGCAAGCAGCTGTACAGAAGCGAGACGTTGGCGGTTAGGGGAGTGTAGCAACTGGTACAGAAGCGAGACGTTCTGCTGTTAGAATATTTGTAAAAAAATAGTTGATTAATTGTTGTTTCTAAGAGACTCTCTAAGTGGAGGAGGTTTCTAAGCTTCCTCCTTCTGAGTTCATCTAAAGGGCAGGCAGGTGGGTCAAGCAGCAATATGGAGTCTGTCTTGCTAACAAGGGTCCTTCAGGATGCCATAGACATGTCTGCTAGTCAGTTCTGGAGTCTTACTCTTCACAAAAGATGAAAAAAAGGTCACTAAATTCAAGCTGCAAATCTGAAAATTGCAGGAAAGGTTCATACTGGCTGAACTCAAAATACTTTTTGAACCAGTCACTGTGGTCTTGGGTTGCAGTGTAACTACTCTGATTGGCTGTTACCAACATCCCACTGTTTTTCAAACTATAGGTTACCACTGTCTTGTAAAGCAAAGGTGGTACCTCAAAGAGAGTTTGTCTTAAAAAGAAACAGTATGACTAAGCTAAAATAGAATGGAATGGGTCAGAGCCCATCCCACTTGGTAAGCATAAGGATTATTTTGTGACACTTTTGATTTTGAAAAACATACATATAATAGACATATAAATTAGTATGCAACACACTGTAAAATGTTTATTTCTTACTGTAGGTAATACTACCAAAAAGGTTTTAATTCTCTCTACTGTGCACTCTGTTTATATTATTTTATTTCTTTAATCATTCCTCTGTTTTGTAGATTTAATACTTTTGCTTGGTCTTTCAAAAAGGACAAACTGGAAAATGATTACCCAATTACACGATCACTTCTATTACCCTATGGGATTAATGGACAGACAAACCCATTTCTCCTTTGGACTCCAGAGTCACAGGTTTTGTGTGGGTACTTCCCTCTGGACTCTGGTCAAACCTGCTCCATCATCCAGTCTGGGAACTGACTTCAGGTCTCCACTGTGAGATAATGGGAGCTGCCAAGGAAGCTTAGGACACTCTATTGTTAGGTATACTAAGGCAGGTTTTAGATTGACATCTGCCACATGTGTAGTTATGGAAGCATCACTGGGGTCTTGAAATGAGAAATGGGTTTGTCTGCCCATTAATCTCATAGGGTAACGGCAGTGGTTACGTGATTGGGTAATCATTTCCTAATTTGTCCTTTTTGAAAGGCCAAGCCATCACATTGCACCAAATGTTCTCCTGTGGGAGATGCAACAATATCCCAAAAGCAACATTCTGTTATCATTAGAGTTGGTTGCAGACAAGAGGAAATCAATCTAAACCAGTGGTTTGGACATGGGTTCATTCAGAAGTGAAGCTGGGGTACTTTCCATAATATTCAAAGTTATAGCCCTTGCTGGATTCAGATATTGACTCAGCAGAGATTGGCCTTGGCTGACATGTGGCCAACTTGTAGGAGCCTCATCAGTGACCTTTCCTTGTATAATCCTTGCTGACCATCCTAGAGTGAGTGGTTTCTGGGGAAACTGAGCCCATAGAGTGAATCTTAAACTAAGTGGCACATACATACTTTCTTACATTAAAGTACAAAACACAATCTCAATGTGCCGAATACAAATCCTTAAAGACCGGTGACAAATTCACTGTAATCTGACTACAAATGCAACAGTGCATATGAGCAAAATTGCTGGATAGCATTCAAAATAATCTTGCACAAAACTACAAGTTGTGTGAAAACCCAATACTAAACTAAGCTTTAAGGAAATCAGATACATAATATTGCTAAAAATAGACAAGGTGAACAGGAGACAGTCAAGCTAACTCATGAAAGAAATGTTAGACTTCACTGAAATACTGTGGTACAGTATCTGTCTATAGCTTTCTCTAAAATTGTGGCTGGTGTTTCAGTCTGTGTTGTCCATGCCAAGTTGTACACCTATAATATATAATAGTCCCGCCACTCAGGAGGCCGAGGCTGGAGGATTGGAAATTCCCGGACAGCCTGGGAAATAGAGTGAAACCCTGATTCAAAGTACAAATAAAAAGAGCTGGGTTGTAGCTCAATAGCAGAGCTCCCCTGGGATCTATCTCCTGTATGAGAGGGGCGTGTGTGTGTGTGTGTGTGTGTGTGTGTGTGTGTAGGCTCTTTTGGTTTTACTCTTTTTTATTTTTTACCCCAAATCAGGTTACCTGCTAGGATCCCTTATTTGAGTTGTTGCTTGCCCTTGGCCTTGTGGTGGTTCTCTGTCTTCTTGGGCAGCAGCACGGCCTGGATGTTGGGCAGCACGGCGCTCTGCGCGATCGTCACCTTGCGCAGCAGCCTGTTGAGCTCCTCCGTCGTTGCAGATGGCCAGCTGCAGGTGGCGTGGGATGATGCGCGTCTTCTTCTCGTTCGCCGCGTTGCCCGCCAGCTCCAGGATCTCGGCCGTCAGGTACTCTAGCGCGGCTGCCAGGTACACCGGGCGCCGGCGCCCACGCGCCCCGCGTAGCTGTCCTGGCGGAGCTGGGGAACTGCAGCCCCGCGGGGGAGGAGCACTGGCAAGAAAATGGAAATGAGAAGTGGAATAGGAATTAAGTGTTTGTGTACATGGACGAGGTGTGAAAGAAAAATATAGCGTGTTTAAATTTTTAAAAAATACAGTAAAAAGACACATTGCCATGAATCCTCTTTAAAGTCCTCCCTCTCTCTTGGAACACACAGCGTTTTTCTTGCCACTTTCTGAAGCAGTTCTGGAAATTCCTCTTTCATGAGTGCCTTTAGTTGATCTGTCCTGGCTGCCTGGATGTCCTGAATGGATTCAAAACGTTTACCTTTAGTGGCCGTTTTGACTTTGAGGAAGAGCCAGAAGTCGCATGGCTCCAGATCGAGTGAACAGGGTGGATGAGGACTCTGCCACGTGATTTTACAGTCCACCTTTCTATTGGATGGTGCTGACAGTAGCACTTTCTGTATTTTTTATCACACCTCCTAAAAAGACTCATGAAAGAGGACTTGAAGAACTGGTTATAAAAGTGACAAGAACGGTGAGATAAGTGTGTTTGAAACTATGGGGATTAGTATCACTGTATCTTTTACTGTAATAATTTTTATTTTTAAATTAAAAAATGTGTATTAGTACGCATCTGCCTGGCACAATGATTGCACACCTCGTGAGGGGTTGGTATGAGTACATAACATATTTTAATTCTCTTTTCCTCTCCTCTCCCCCCGTTCCATCTCTTGGTCCCTTTCCCATAAATTAAAAAAGTAAATATTCACTGTATTTTTCAATTACCCTTGTGTACGTATGTATATACTACCTATATTTATCTATGTATATGAGCTGAAGCTTGCAATGACTTTCATACTAGTAGGCTGGGTTCCTGCAGTGGCCTCATTCCAGCACAGTAGAGCTGGCTGACACTTTTTATGCACTTCTTTCCTTTATGTTCCATCCAGCAAGACTGAGATGTTAATTAGGACTTCATCTGAATAGCAAAATCTTCAGTATTCCCATTGTCACGTACCTAAACTATTACCAAAGATACCAGTGAGTTTCTTGTAATAAGACTTGAGCATCATACACCGGAGACATTTCTAGAGCTAGCAGGGGAAATTTTTTACATTTTCACTCAGCTTTGACATGTTTCCTTATGAATAAAAACATCTTTGAAGTTTTTCAGTTTCAAGGGTGTGTAGTACTGTGGGCATGAGCTCCTATGTACCTCTTATGAAGGGATACCCTCATACCCTCTATTCCTTGCCTTTTTTTTTTTTTTTGGGGTACCAGGGATTGAATTCCAGACTTTGTGCTTGTGAGGCAGGTGGTGGCACAACTCAGCTAACTCCCCGGCCCCCTTGACTTTTGATTAGTAGCTTTAAATGTCATTTCATGTGATGTTTGAATCTTTTCTTTGGGGTTTAAATAACATCTTCACAATGGGATCAACCTTTTAAGGTGCGTGGGTTTAATCTGTTTCCAAATATGTTGGTCCCAACTCCTAAATTAAAATTTTTTTTTTCTATTTGTCTGAGAGTTTCCATCAATCCTGTGCACACTGGCACCTCAGCCTCGTGTTTTTCAGAGTCATTCTTTTTTCCCAGATGGAGTAATTCCTGCTTCAGTCAAGGGTGACCCAGCAATGCAGCCCCAACAACAGTTGTGCTTGGGTGGACACATTGTCCCGACTGCACCAGAGTCATTCCTCATAGGCTTAGGTTAAGGAGCTCAGGCTCTCAAGTAGTTGAAGTTGAAATCTACAAAATGTAAGTGCTAGAGGCAGAATGGTCAAAGTGCTCTTGATACAGGCCACATTCAGGAACTGGGGCTTTTATTTGCCTTTTCCTGAGTGGTTCATGCCAGGTACAAATAACCACTCAGAGCAGACTTTAGCAGCTTTATTTAAAAGTATTGTTTCTTTACATTTTATCCAACCACAGATTGGGTAGTCTCTAGGTCACATTTGATTTGGCCACTAAAAAGGTCCCACTTGGTACAAATTACTGTTTTTTTTATCTCCAAGTAGTGGGTGGCTTGATATATCATGCATAGTTTTCCTATATTTTGCTATCTTCATGACTCTAAGAAAGAAAAATTACTGTCTCTAAAAAGGACTCTTAAGCAAAATTTCACCAGAACTCAAGATTAGTAGAAGAGGTGCCCTAGAGAGAGCTACTCTATCTCTTTTAACAAGGTCCTCGATCAGGAGTGCTCTGCGTAGGCATGTCATCCAAGTCTACATATATTGAGCACTATTTTGTCAAAGATATCTGAAAGCACATAGTAGGAGAAGGTTGGTTCATTGTAACAGACATTGGTTCCTTGTAACAGGTGCTGCACTATTTCCTACCCTAAAAATTGACCAGGCATGCTGAGTCAAAGGACAACAGGGTCATCCTAAGTGTGCCTACAGCATCCAAGTGGACTTCTTTTGAGGGGATTCAATAACATAGACAAAGGTTGTTTTCAGAGGCATCAGCACTTTCTATTAACAGTTACCCTTAATGTATTCATACTTCTGAGGGACATGCCTTTATGCTTAGTAAAATTTCCCTTTTCATCTTAGTTACTTTTCTCATTATTGGGACTAAATCCTGACACCCACAAGTTAAAAGAGGAGAAGTTTATTTAAACTCACAGTTTGTAGAGGTTTGAGTCCATAGTCAGCTGGCTCCAAGGCAGAGCAGCATGGCAGAGGGGCATGGCAGAGGGGCATGGCAGAGGAGAAACAATCCATAGTAGGGTAGGCAGGAAGCTGCAGCAGTAGGCCTTCTTTCTGTCCTTTTTAATTTCATCCAGGCTACAAACCATGTCACTCACACCCATGATGGGCCTTCACTCTTCCGTAAATCTATTCAGTCACATCCAGAACTATGCTAATCCACCTAAGGAACTAATCCAGATATCACACAGCCTTAATGCATATTCACACACATTAGGGGCCAGGGATTTAGCTCAGTGGTTTCGCTGCCTGCTGCGCAAGCTCAAGGACCTGAGTTCAATCCCCGGTACCAAAAAAACCACAAAAAAACAACAACAAAAAACCCCCCAACATATTCACACACACTAGATGGAGCCACCTCCAAGAAGCCCCACCTACGAGTGCATAGGCTTTTGGAGAGAACATCTAGATATAAGCCATAACACCTTTCTACCTGAGTATTTGAAATTGTAGTATATTTTGTTTCTCATTTTTTTCTAATGAGGGTTAATATATATGTTGGATGTTTGTGCTCTGAAAACCCTACTGTGTAAACACAAGTGGCTTCAGTTCACTACATGATTTAATGAAGGCCGCTGAAGTGTGAAAGCCTAAATTAATATCTGTAATAATTGAGGCTAGGCACATGTTGTATAATTGTTGGATTTAATTTTTTCTGTTTCAGTTATCATTTTTCTGTATCTTAGTTTGAATACATTTTTGGCCACAGTAGGACAACTGGAATCAGTCCTGGAATCATCTTTGCTTTCAATTGAACTCTATGAACATTTTGAGTAAATTGTTACAATCCTCTCTGGAGGGTGATTTGGAATTGCTGATTAACATTTAGAAAACATATTTAAACCAGAAATTCAATTTTTAAAATTTTTAGGTGTCGTTAGACTTGCACAGTTGTGTGCTAAAATGTATGCAGTGATGGTTACTGCTGTGTATCTGATAGCAAGGAAAGAAATCATTAATATATCATTGAATATGGTGAAGGTCCTGTTAAAAGTGCTCATGTACATTAACTCACTGATTATCTCTCCCAACATCCCATACGAAGAGGAGGAGACAGAGGGACAAAACTGTTAGATAACCGAAGGTATTACTCTAAGTATTTATCTATTGTGAAAAGGAAGTTTTGTGTGTCAAGGAGCCCACTTTTCTCTTCCTGCCCTTTGCACTGTTATTTCCTACCACCTTTTGGTGCTGTGGGTATCTACACTGAACAGCCTGCAGTGAACAGGGTTACAGGAAGAAACAAGCATCTGCTCTCTTAGACCATTAGGGCTATGTAGTTTATTTGTCTACAACAGATAGTTGCCTTACTCTGCTATTTCAAAAATTGGTACTAGACATGTGGTGACACCATCCCCAAAATTAAAATAATTCTGCCCCCATTGCTTCATGGAGAAATTCCAGAGGCTGTGAGGACAGTGGAGTGTGAAGTGTGTTTCAATAGGGATGACACACTGTACCCAGCCAAGTTGCAGATTAGCCTGCAAGAGTAACATGACATGTTTCACACCATTTGCTGGTTAGTCAAGCTCCATTTTAAAGTTCTTCCTTCTTCATTTACTTGTATTCACTTTTTAAAAATCCTCTAAAAGGCAAATGTCCATTTTCAAGCCTCCTTTTGCACTAACAAGGTGTTGATTCACACTTCTAGTCAAGGACACAGCAGCACTTTCCTGCCTTGAGAGTGGATGTGAGATCCAGATATGTGTCCAGAGACTGGGCACCAAAAGAACAAGGAGAAAAGACAGAAGGCCAGGGATAGCTGTTATTAGCCAGGAGGTGCACATGAACTGAAAACCTCAGGTCTATGTCTTGATCACACTGATTGATATCCACTGAGGTTGGCGCCAACCATGCTCTGTGTCATCCTCTCTTTGAAACCAAGGTTGATGGGGTGGACTCTGTGTGGAACATGGGGGATGCCTTATGAAGAGAAAATAAAAGAGTTTGGCAAGCCATGAACTAGGGGATGTGACTTCCCCTCACATTGCATTGGCCAAGGCAACTCTTATAGAGAGGCCTGATGCCCGGTAGGTAGAAAAATATCACCATCAGAAAGAGAAGGTGCTATGATTTCAATATAAATTGTCCTGAAAGAGCCGCATGTGTTAAAAGATGGAGCTTTTGGAAGGTAATTGGATAAGGGGACACTATACTCATCAGTGGATTTATCCAATGAAGAGTTCACAGGGGAATGCACTGTTAGGAGGTGGAGCTTGGTTGGAAGAGGTAGATCACTAGGAGTGTCACTTGCAAGGATATATTCTTATTCTCAGCTTCTCCCTTCTCTCTATGTGTCCTGCCTGACCTGAGTTGAACGGCTTTTCTCCCCCATCCCCTTCCACCATTCCATTCCTGTCTTGGATTCTGCCAATCATGGATTGAACCCTCTGAAACTGTAAGACAAATAAGCCTCCCCTTTAAATTGTAGGTGTTGGATATTTTGTCTTAGCAACAGGACAAAGACTAATACAGAATGGCAGAAATACTTTTTGTTTACAAAATTCACGACAGTCCCAACTTCTGATCACAGATGTTTAGATCATGCTTTTCCCCCAATACAGAATACACTTATTGATTGTCCCTCCTCCAACTCCAAGAAAGAAAACCCCTCAAATCCTATCCAGTAACACCATCAAAATTGCAGAATTTCATGGCAACCTGTACATTGGTACTTAAATAAAGTAAAATGACAAGGCTGCCGTAGTTCCACTCCACCTCATAACTCAATGCCTAATTGTGGAATATGAACAAAATAACTATTAAAATAGGAAACACCTTGTCCAAGGAAATTCTAAAATCATCCTGGGCAGATGTTTCAGAGGTTTTTCTTTCCTGGAGGTGGGGAATATTCTTTGATTAAGCTGCAGTTTTATACCCTCAGAACAGTTCCACATTGGGCCAGGTGACACACAATTGTAATCTCAGCACTCCGGGAGGCTGAGCCAGGAGTAATGCAAGTTTGAGCACAGTCTTGGCAACTTAGTAAGACATTATCTCAAAATTAAAAAAAAAAAATGATCTGGGGATATAGCTCAGTGAGAAGGCCCTGGGTTGAATCCCAGTACTGAAAAAAACAGTTTCACAGCTCACTCATTTTCATTATTATTCTTGGCTAAATGTGATGAGGACACTGTAGAGTATGCTACTTCTTAGGACCTGAGCACCTTCCACAGTCTATCTTTTGGCAAAAAGATCAATGTCCCAAAGCTACATTTTAAGTTCTGAATAGTCACAGTCTTCTTTAACCCAGGCTGACTTGTATTAAACCCTCAAGAACTTTTTTAAATGTCTAGTTTATTTAATTGTAATTAACTTCACATGCTAACTGTACCACCTCTCTCCCCAGTTCGTTTGGAGATTTGCTTCTCTCCAACTCTTTCTCCAAATTTGGGTATTTTGAGCCTACCTAGCTCCTGTGTGAAAATCATTCTTTATTTTATTTTATAAAGTGTTTACTGAGCCGGGCATGGTGAAGCATATTTGGAATCCCAGCTACCCAGGAGGCTGAGGCAGGAGGATCACAACTTCAAGCCCAGCCTGGGCAACTTAGCAATACCATTTTTCAATAAAAGTGTAATGTATGGCTCAGAAGTAGAATGCCCCCCAGGCTGGGGATGTAGTACAGTGGTGCTGCACCTGCCTGGCAAATGCAAGGTCCTGAGTTTGATTCCTTGTACTAGAAAATGAAAAAAAGGAGAATGTTCCTGGGTTCAATCCCCAGTACAAAAAAGAAAAAAAAAATGAAAGAAAGAAGAAACAAAAGTATTCACTGGACACTATCTTAATCCAGGGGTTTGGTCAAGTAGTTGCTTGGTGAACTCATTACTTTGGCTTTGGTTCTTGCAGTAAAAACAAGTTTTAATAATTTTTTGCTTCTTAACTCATTTCTTCATTGAGAGGAAATTTTGTCTTCAAAAGCTACAAGTATAAATATCTTAAAACTGGCCAATTAATTTCCATTCCCTTGTTTTTTGGAGAACTTTGTTAGATGCAGTCAACAATAATAAAGGCACACTACTAACAGCCAGTATCCCAACCACTTCTCCTAAGTCAAGATGCTCATGAGGTTTATTATGTGTCTTGCAAGTTGGTTTAGGACAAAGTTTTACTAAATATTTCACTAATGTATATCAAGTGTTATCCTTCTAGCTTCTAAAATTTTTTTTCCTTTTTCTCCTGATTAACCTGAGGTTAACAGTACCCAATGTGTGTGTGTGTGTGTGTGTGTGTGTGTGTGTGTGTGTGTGTGTATGAGCATGTTTCTCTGATGGTAGCACTTGACTCCTGGTACTGGCTTTTATATTAGTCAGAGCAGGCTAGGTTATGTTGCAGTAACAAATGACTCCCAGATTTCAGTGGTTTGCAATCTGCTTCATGCTGCCTGTCAAGTGGTCAACTGGTGCCTTTTCTACTTCATCTTCCCATTGAGTGCTGGATAATAAGGCAGTTTCCATCTAGAACACAAGTCTCATGTCAGAGGGGACAGAGAGAACATGGAATAGTTTCTGACTTAAAATGTCTTGTGTCATGTTGGCTCAAACTGGATTGTTCAAGGTAACCTACGTGAACAATCTTGATATCAATGGAGTCAAGATGTATAATCCTTCTCTGAGGACAGGAAGAAAATATTTGTGTTCAAATCATTGGTAGGCTGGAGAAGTAGGCAGAATGGATCCCTGATGTCATTACTGATGACCATCCCTTCTCTGACAGCTAAGCCAGTGTTTTTAGTTAATGAATTCAACCACTTTGACCTGATACTTAACTCACATATTAAGGTTTACTTTTCTCAGTGACTCTGGCCCCTATTCACTTCTTACACAAAACTGTCAAGTCTCTTATTACTGACTTTTGTTTCTATTAGTACATTCATTTCTATTCTTTCTTCTTATGCTCTCTTACTTGAAAATTTGGGGAAGGCTGCTATTTGTACTCTCATGGTTCTTACTCCCAGTGGGCTCTTTCCACATATGCTTTGTAATTAGAGATGGTAAGAACACAGTACAAGGGAATTTATTTGAGAAAATTGTAAGAAGCCAAGGATTAAGCGATTATCTATTCTGAAGAGGATTTCTGTTTGATTCTACTGAATATCACTAAACTAATACTCTGCTTACATTCATTTGCTTTCTAGAAGTTACAATAATTGCACATTTAAATCCTAAACCAAAGCAAGTGCAAACTGGCATTTGTTCATTCTCAGCCTGTGTCAACAGAGAAAAGCTTTCTAGTCTACTGGTCCCTGCAGGTGTGGCCTTTGGTGGGTCTTCTCTTTAAGCAAATATAGTAAGAGGAGAAAAGATTCATTAATTTTGATGTCAGGTAAAGAACTAAAAATAATGGGCATTAAGTTGATAAACATAAAGAAGGCAAAAGCACGTAATTCTCTTAAATTGTTGGCATCACATTCTTCGAAGTAGGCTGACTCATGACAGATACTGTGTGTTGACAGTATCTGACCTGACAACATGTCTGAGTATGATTCAGGATGGGATATACGACAGGCAGTTTATTCTATTCCTATTCTATTCTAATGCAGAAGTGGCTGGTGGTAAAGTCAGGAGGGGCCAATGTGCCTTCAAGTTTGGCTTCAGTGAGGCTGGCCAGGCTATCTAACCATAAACTTATTTTTAAATTTTTTTTTTGTTATTTTGATAAAGAGCCAAAGCCATCCTTTTAGTGGATCTCAAGGTTTCTCTTCACCTTTCCCTTATTTTTCATGCATCCCTCACTGACCCGCCAAAGTTAAGGAGAAGGTTAATTTCATCAAGAAAAGGGGGAGAGTCAGGCTAGATCAGAATTGAGGGCCAACTCATTTTATTAGATATTGTTCTGAGAGTGGGGTTGGAGTCTGTGGCTCACAAATATTAGATCTGTGTGGGGCTCCAGGTAGAAAACAACACTGAACCAGCTTTTAGGAAAGAAAGCAGGTATGGTAAGCCCCTGACACACTGAATGGAGCAAGTATAACTCCAGAGACCTCATAGTCTAGGATCCAGGATTTGTATCCTTTCTCTTTCTCTTTCCCCCTTCTCCTCTCAGATTTTATTCCTTCCCTCTCTCTCTGTACATCTCCTACATCTACCTGACTTGGCCCAATTTGCTGGATTTTTGGACTCAGTCATTGAGAGAGGAAGAAAGGGAGAGATCGGTTTATTTTAAACAGATAATTTATAGACCTAAATTCTGTTTTTACCTAATAAATCTTTAGAAAAATCTTTTTCAATAAGCAAGTGTTCTAGTAAAAGTTTGCTGTGAGCCTACAATACTTTTGTGAATAATGAGATATCTGATCCATTAAATGTCAGGAAAAAGATCTGATGGGGCCCTCAGCTGTTTTCTCACATCATGTGGAGAAATATCCTGCTCCCTCATCAGAACAGACTCACATCAAAGCTCTCTCCAGCACCTGCCCCAACACCATGACTATTTTTAAGGGTTGTCCTGTTTACTAAGAAATATTCTTCATCAGGAGAATTTGGGGGCAAAATGAATGGTGATAAAAAAGTTATGACCATATTTTGGAATAATTGCCCCGTCTTTCAACATCATTGGACTAGATTATTTTTTCACTGATATGATCTTCTCACCTTCATCTTTATTCTAAACCCTAAGCTAGTTCAAGAAAGGAAATTACAGTACTCGCTTCAGCAGCACATATACTAAAAAAAAAGAAAGGAAATTACAGAGATCAGAGCAGAAACCAATGAAATTGAGAGCAAAAAAAAAAAAAACCAAACAAACCAAAAACCCCAAAGAGTCTATGAATCAAAAAGTTGGCTCTTAAAAAGAATGAAACCCCCCCCCCAAAACAAAAACCTTAGGCCATCTTACACAAAAAGGAAAGATCCAAATCAATGCAATTAGAAATGAAAGAAGTGAAATTGCAATGGGCATTGCTGAAATCAAGAAGATTATCAACGACTTTTTTGCAAACCTGTACACCAATAAATGTGTTATGTACCTGTACCAATTCCATACAGTGAATGCAATCATTATGTACTGCAAACATGTACTAATAAAAGTAAAAAAATGGTCATACTTCCAAAATTGATATACAGATTTAAGGCAATCTCAATTAAAATGCCAACACTTCAGGTATACAATATGATGACATTTAGCATTGGGAATTTGTACCTGTACAACAACCTCCTTCATTTCACATAGGACACAGGCAGGACTGGACATTTTGAGACAGAAAACAAAACAACCAAAGTATAATGCTCATTTACTACAAGCATATTTTAATCAATGTGGTCCAACTGAACCATAGCACTGCAACAGATCACTTCCAGTAAGTAGACATTAAATATTTTCCATTAAAGAATATCAGGTAACAGTCTTAAAATGCCAACAGTATTCATCACAGACTGGAAAAAATAATCCCAAAATTCACATGGAACCAGAAGAGACACAGACTAGCAAAAGCAATCCTGGGTAACAAGAGTAAAGTGAGAGGCTTTATAATCCCAGATTGAAGTTATATGACAAAGTTACAGTGATAAAACAGTATTGTACAGGCACAAAAACAGTCATGAGGATGAATAGAATGGAATAGTTGATGCAGAAACAACTCCAAGTTGTTTGATCTTTGGCAAAGGGGCTAAATATACACAGCAGAGGAAAGGTAGCCTCTTTAATAAATGGTGTTGGGAAAACTGGTTATCCCCATGCAGAAGATTGAGTCTAACCCCATATCTCTCACCATGTATTAAACCAAAATCAAAATGGATCAAAGAACAAAATGTTAAAACAAAAACACTTAATCTGCTGGGAGATAAAATTGATAAAGCCTTGAAGTCATAGGTATAGATGAGGACTTTTTGAACAGAGCCCCAGTTACACAGGAAATAGTAAAAAGAATCAACAAATGAGATCATATCAAATTAAAAAGCTTCTGCACACAAAAAGAAGCAACCAACTGAGTGAAAAGAAAACCTACAGAATGGAAAAAATTTTGCCAGCTTTCCTCAGATAGAGGACTAATATCTCGAATACACAAAGAACTAAACATAATTAGATCCCTTAAAATAAAAGACTGAATCAAAAAGTAGACAATTTTACAAAAAGTGGACTTTTTCATAAAAGAAAAAGTGAAAATGGCCAATAAATGCAAGAAGAAATGTTCACCATCATTGGCTAATTAGAGAAATGCAAATTAAAACAACACATAGATTCCATCTTCAGAGAGAATGACCATCATCAAGAAATCAAATGATAACAAATACTGGTGAGGCTGTTGTGTGAATGTAAACTAATACAATCACTGTAGAAATCAGTATGATGATTCCTCAAAAATCTTAAACTAGAAATTTCATTTGACCCAGTTATTTCCCTTCTAGGGATCTTCCCAAAAGAGTTAAAGACATCACACCACAGTGTTGTATGCATACCCATGTTAGCAGCTTATATGTCTATTGACAGATGAATGGATAAAGAAAATACGACACTTACGTACAATGGAGTACTATTGTGTCATAAAGAAGGATAAATTTGAGTCATTTGTTGGAAAATGAATGCACTTTGAGATCATAATGTTAAATGAAATGAATCAGACACACAAGCTTAAATATTGCATGGTTTCTGTATCTGAGAAACCCATAATATAAAGAAAGAGCAAAATAAAAGACAGATCATAGAAAGTAGCAAGATCTCCCTCAAATGGAAAAAGAAGCAAGAGATGGAGGGATGGGAGAGGAAACAGAGGAGAAGGGGATGAAAAGAAGTGATTAAGATGTGTCATGTACAGGTACCAACTCCACAGAAGGAATGTAAACATTATGTACTGTAAACATGTACTCATAAAAAATGATGAGAAAAAAATGACAATTACTCTAAAACAAAAATGTTTATGCCTTTAGAGGCTTAAATAGAAGTAATCTTGGGGTGTTGAGGGAATGGAAGTGTCGGTGAAGGGGCTTATTAAATGATAGTGGTTACCAACCTGGTTAATCTGGAAGTGGGCTCCAATTAAGTGGATCTACCACTTTATGAAAATTTAGCTTGCTGCTATGTGTAATTTTCTGGAAAGAGGTCATACTTCATTGAAGATTATTTTAAATAATTAATTAATTATCTTTAACTGTCTGCCTAATACTTTTTGGCTCCATAGATAAGAATTCTTTAGTACTGAATATTACATATTTTGAAACGAAAGTTTCTATTTTGAACATATAACACATTTACATGGTTTGAAATTCAAGCCTATAAAAGAAAATCATAAAAATCAAACAAAAACAAAATAAAACCTGAGTTAGGCCTTCCAGTCCCTCATTTCCTGCTTAGAAAAAATAAGAGACATGTTTCCTGTGCATCCTTCCAGAGACAAATGAACTTTTTTGCCTTTTAACAAGAAAGATGGCATGGTACTTCTTTTAGAATAAATAAATAAATAAATATACTTTTAAATTTTTATTGTTACTTAAAATAATTTTTTGGAAACAAGAAATCTTGCCCAATATTCATCATCAAGTGGGCTAAAATTTTCAATTATATATCTTTCCATATATATATATATTTTGTTTGTTTTGTTTTTGTAAACTCCACTTTTTTAAACCCCACTTGTTTTTTAGAGGAAAGAATTCCAGAGTTTGATGCCTACAAAGAATTACAATTTTCAAGTCTTTCTAGGCCAGTGGAATAATAATGGCAAGGAAGAAACAAGTCACAGAAAGGTGGAGTGAATAGGGAGTCAGCCAGACTTAAGGAGGAGGGAAGGCTGCAGAGTCAGAGGAAAACTGGCACCGGTGACTGGCAATGCAGTGTGAGGAAGGAGGGAGGGAGGGAGATGCTACGACATCCTCTCCATGAGGCAACAGGACAATGACCCTGGAATTGCTGAGTCAGCAGCAGTGACAGATTCAGTGCCAAATTATATAACAGAAAACAAATCAGGTGGTGTTGGAGAAAAGCTTGGATCCAATGAAAGAGCTTTTAATAATAAAAGTATAACTACTTTGTTGTACAAAAATCATACCAAATTTAGAAGTAATCACATAACATTTTTATCTGGAGGATTTTATCACACATGTCTTCAAAATTGGTGCTTTGGGAAATTATTCCAGCTTCATTTGAACTAAGCAGTTTCTAACCTGCCTACTTTAGTTGTTCCGAAGAGAGAACATTCCCAATCTTCTCCTATAACCCAAACACACACAGAGACAAGAAAAGGCAAGACAAAGGTGTTAATCATTGACAGGTTATCTGAACATCAATACTTGGAATTATGTCTTTGTTGACAACCAGCAAATGTTTACACTTCAGGCATTGCACTAAATGTCTTCATTTTTTAAAGTGGCAAGAAGGGTGCTGTGGGCATAGACACATTTTAGGCAATCTTAGGAAGTGCACTGAGGCTGGTGGAATTTGAGGAAGATGACACTGGAAAGTGACTGTGCTCCGCTTTCCAGTAACAAGTCCACATAGAGGCAGAGCAAAAGGCCCAAAGACAGAGGAGAGCAGCAGACAGAAGGTGAACAACAAAAACTAGTAACTAGGTGAAGGATTCCTAGTAAAGGAAACAGAACAAATTGAGAATCACTAACTAAAACAAAATTTTAAGGAAACTCTAAGACCAAGAGCTGAAAAGCAAATTGCTCAAGATATTCAAGACAATGCCATTGAAAGGCAATTAACCCCTTGGAACACCTTGGTGAAAGGAGGCAATTCTAGGGAAAGAGAAACTCTTGTAGCACTTGTCTAAACATACTTCTACTAAAATTAGTTGGGTGACCAACTTCCTCATCATATTAAACATCAGAAGAGACTAGAAGGTAGTCAATACTCTTTTGACAAAGAAAAACTGTGAAATAAAAATTCTAAGTTCATATTTTAATACATTATTAAGAAAACTTAGTGTTCTCAAAAATTCTCAGCATTCTGGGACTCAGGGTATTATTTAAGTACTGTTCTGAAACAATCTTTGGAACTCTCTTTGAAATATTTCCAGATGAACGGGTGGGGTGACTGTGGGTGGGGGTGAGGATATGTCAGTGGTCAGGGCAAGGCTAATGTGATGGAGTGGCATCCAAGAAGCAAACTTAAGGAGACACTCACTCTCATGGGCCAAGTGCACTCACTCTAGGGAGTGGCACCAGCTTGAGAAGGAGGGCCTCCTTAAATATTTCTCCCTATGCCCACCTTCGCACTCCCCTTCGAGCCCTTGAACTACACAATGACACTTAGGATGCCCAAGAGAGATCAAATACCATAATTCTTGTATGGTAGGTTTGAACTGCAAAATGCACACAGTAATCACAAAAGGATAGAGCAAAATTTCCAGGAAACAGGAGAGAAGCCACATACTCTGTACTTGGTGAGGGATGGGACATGACTTGGTGTGCCAGTTCCCTGGGTGCCCATAAAGAGAAAGTCAGAAGGTGCTTTTCTACTGCATGGTACTCACTAGAGAAAGAAAACAATAACATGAAGGCAAAGCACAGCAAAATATAATCTGCCCACAAAAGTGGACTTTGAGGGGAAATGCTCTCCTATGCTTTAATCTCTTTCATATTAAATGAAAACAAATGAAAATAAATTAGGTATTCAAAACAGAACATATAAGAAACAAAACAAAGGGAAATAGGAGTCTCATCTTTTATCAAGACTGATAAAAGATAAAGTTAAGAAATTGCACAATACAAAGATAAGCTATCTTTAAAATAAATAAATTACTGAGGGACCTGAGGAAGCAGAGAGAAAAGACACATCATTTGAGAGGCAAAAAAGGGGCCAATACCACAGATACACATAAATTAATATATTCTAAAAAGATAAAGCGTTGATTATTTTGGAAATGCATTTTATATTATGTATAAAGTAGATATTCCTCTAAGATACCATAAAGTGTCAAAACTGATTGAAGAAAGTGTAGAACCCCTTAATATGCAAATAACTATGAAGAAAATTGAGAAAGTTATCAAAGAATGCTCTTCAAAATAGCTTTAATCCTACACAGTTTTAAAAATCATTGTTTTGTGTTTTTGAAGTAGTAGGGATTGAATCTAAGGCCATATAAAATAAGGCCATTTTACATTTTATCTTGAGAGAAGGTCTCACTGATTTGCTCAGGCTGGCCTAAAACTTGAAATTCTCCTGCTTCAGCCTCTAGGGTATCTGGCACTACATGGTATGCCACCATATCTGTAAGCCTATGTAGTTTTATAAATTAATACCTCGAAGCCTGCAAATAACAATGGCATATCACACTTCTATTCCAGTTAATTTTTGTCTGCTCACAGAGGAATAAGAAAAGTTTTTCTTTCTTGTTGTGACATTGGGATCAGCCTCATATCTAGGCATGATAAAGACACAGAAAATACATACATGCATCTAGAGCCACCTCCATGTAGCCACCCAGCAGCCTAAGGCCCCCCAAAACTATTAGAAAATCCAATTCTGTTGCATATCAAAAAATACTCAAAAATATTGCTCAACTCTCAGAAGTATGTTAGTATAATTAATGATATTTAACAGTAAAAAAGAAACAGCAGATGACCTCATTCTTAAATAGATAATGATAAGCTATTTGAGAAAAGTGAATTAATTTGCATGACCATTAATGTTAGAAACAGATAGGGAGATGGGTCAGAGATTCTTTACTTAAATCTTTGTGGTGGATTAACTAATGGTCAACTTGTAACACCCAGCTGAAGTGAATCAGTGTGGTCTGGGCATGGAAGACCCACCTGAGGATTACTGCCAATAGCATGAAAAGAGAACTGGAGGGGAAGATTAGGGGCTATTGATTTTCTAGGAGAAGCTTGCTGTGGGTGGTTTTCCTAAGGCAAACTTAGCTCTTCTTGTTGGAAGAGGAGCTTGGGGCCTCACTGTCACTGGGAATGGCTGCTGTTCTCATCAGGGGAGCTCTGATCTTCACTGTGAGCATCACTGCCTGGCTCCAATGTAGATCCCTCAGCCTGGTGGCACAAATCCTTCACCCACCTTGTGCACTGGCTTCCACCATATCCCATTGTCCCTTCCAGGTGCAGATCCTCAATACCGACAAGGATGAGACCAATGGGCTCTAGGCCACTGGAAGGACTTATGAAGGACTTTGGCTTGGACTCTAGGACTTTAGCTGGACTTGTGTGGGACATTGTTGTGGGATCCAGGCCCTTGGCTGGATTCTTTGGGTCTCTAGTGTGAGGTTAATCTCTTGCACTCCTCTGTATTTGACTTTTTGGGTAAATATCATAAAATAATCTGGTAAATTATGTGTCCTATATTAAATGTATTCCCTTGCCAAAACCCTGACTACAACAATCATCATTGTCATTATCATCATTATTTGCAGTACCGAGGATTGCACTTATGGCCTTGGCACTGAGCTACATTTTATTCTGTATTTTAAATTTTGAGACAGAGCCCATCCAGTTAAGTCACTAATTTGCTCAGGCTGGACTCAAGCTTGTGATCCTCCTGCCTCAGCCTCCCAGAGCACCAGAATTATAGATGTGTACCACCAAGGCTGGCATGGGTTGCAACTTCCTACAAGTTCTCAACTGTATCTATTCTGAATCCATTAGGAAATATAAATGGCAGTTCTCTTTCAAACCATCACAGAGGGAAAGGTATCCTAAGAATCTCTAACATATAGATGCTATCTGTTAAGAAACATTCGGAAAACCTAGACATGTTGAGCCACTGTGGTTCTTACTCCCATGATAACTGATACTTCCAGAGTCATAGTTTCTTGAATTTTGAGCTCTTTCTTTTTGCAGTTTGAGAATTTGGTCTTTGGTCCCAAAGCTGACAACACAGATTGTGCTGCTGCTGCTTTCTCTCCTGTGCTGAGGCTGGGAGGAGGGAAATCACTACTTTGATTTTTAACAGGATAGATTAGTTTTGTCTGTTTTAATAAACTCTCCTGTGTATAAGGGTCTGTGGATTATCAATGCTGCAGAAATAGAGTGGATTTATTTACCCATTCATCCCTTACCAGGGAAGTTTCCCATTTGGGGCATGTATAGGTAGTGCTCCTATGGGAATTGTTTGTACATGCTCTTATGTATGTATCCACTTGTCAGTGAAACGTCTGTCACTGAAATCACCTAGTCAGCTTTAGGAGACACTGGCAAGAAGCTTCCCAAAGGTTTGATTTTAATCACATTCACACTACGTAAAAATTCCACTTGGCCCACACCTTGCCAACATTTGCTGCTTTCCATCTTCTTTCTTGTTATCTTTTCAGTCAAGTATGTAGTGGTATCTCATTGTGGCTTTGACTTGCATTTTTGAAACAACTAATGACGTTGAAATTTTTTAATATGTACTGGCCACTTAAAATTTTCTTTTGTGAAAGCCCAGTTCAAGTTATTTGCCCATTTTTTATTGGATTGCCTGCCATTTTTCCTATGTAAAATTTGCCTATATGACCCATTTATTGTTCTTCTCATTCTACCTCCTTCTCTTCTTCCTCCTTTCCCTCTTCTTCACCCTTTTCCTTCTCTTTCTCTCTGTCTTCTCTTTTTCTCTATATTGTAAAGACCCAGAAGTCAGAACAAGTTCACATAATATTAATCTCAGGGCTTGACCATATTTTCCTTAAAGCATCTGCTCAAAATTACCTATTGATTTGCATTAAGAGTTTCTCTTCACCAGCTAAATTAGTGCAAGGTTCTAGTCCTGCTGGTTCTACTAGGATTCTAAATATGGGGGAAACTTCCTCTCTAGAAAAGTTGTGGCAAAACCAGAACCAGCTATGTGCATGAAGACAATCTAGATGATATGTTTTACATGTTAGGAGCCAGCATCAGTTCCTGTTAGGGTTGATGGTGACTACTGGAGAGACTTGAGAACACAAAGAAAATAGCAGAAGTACAAATAGGTTTTTATCTACCCTCAAAAGAAACTTTTCTCTCACATGACACTTCTCTGTGCCTTTTCCCATCCTGTTACACCATTATGTTTTCTTCCCCAATATAAAGTATCATTTCCCATGACAGGTCTCTGTCATCTCCCTCTAGTTTTCATCATATTGTCGAGACTACATCTCTGTCCCTTCTGGAAGTATCCACACTGCCCCTTCTAACACCTATTCTTCTCACAGCACAACTTTCCTGATTCTGTTAGCTCTCTCCCTGGATTCTAGTCAGTCTCACTCACTGAAGTTTTTCCTGATGATTTTCTGTTATGCCTGATGGAAATAATCCTAATTTAAATAATTTAAAAATAGTCTATTTAAGTTTAACATATGGATTTTAATAGAATTTAACTACAAAAATAAGCACCCAAGCTTCACAGTGTATAAAAACAGTAAAAAAAAGTTAATTCTGTGGATCACAGAGTTAAAATTCTGCCCTATACTGAATTTTTTAGGACATGGCTACTATTCGCAACAGATCTCTGTGTTCATAACTACCCCCATGAAGGTTTTTATTAGTGATTATTTTCATATAGGTTTTTATTCATTTAATAACTTTCCAAGAGGAAAATTCAAGGACAATAGAATTGCCTATTCAAATTTGTCCACCAGTTGTAATCCTGGCTGCATGTTAGAATCTCCTGGGGAATCTAACATTCAGTGGTTCCTGGACTCCACCCCTGACAAATTCACAGTCTCTGGATTGGGGTACAGGGATCCACATGTTTTTAAGCCTCCCCAGGAGAATCTCACACACACCCAGAACAGAAAACTACTATGACTCTGGTCAAGAATATGAAGAAACTTTGGCGATCAATAAAAAAAGTTAAAATGTTAAGGGTCTATCATACATGAAGGTTCAGACTCTGTATCCTCAGAGGCGGGTGAGAGTCCTTTCTGCAGCCCAGTCCTGGATCTCTGCTTGTCCAAATGTGAGGTAAAAGATCAGACCGAACATGTTGACAGCAGCAGACAGGAAAAATACATTCCTCCATCCAGACTCAGAATCCTGGACACAAGGAAACTATAATTACTAATCTCACAAGTTCCTTTTCCACTGGTTATAGAAATTCTCTATTCTTGTGTATTTCAATTCTAGTCACAAAGTATTTAAGCAACAATACACAACAGACACTGGACATCTTAAGTTATCAAAGAAGGTTCATGATACTATTGGAAACAAAATATCTCCAAAATGCATCTTGGGTTCTCAGTTGGGATGGCTAATTCTTTAAACAAAAATAAATTAAATTGTACTGATGTTTTATTTGAAATTTGGATCTCAGCATTCATTAAAACATTATGAATTATACTGAAGACAGAATCATTAATATCCCATGTTTGCTTCTAGCTGTAGACACTAATAACCACAATCCCTTTGGTGGACATCTCAGTACAACAGGGGTCCTATGTGATCTGCTGAGTGACCATCCTCACCCAGACCCTAGTGTGTCATAGTTCATTTCACCTTGCATTCTTAGAAATTTGATGACAAATAAACAAAAATTTGCCAACCTTGGAATTAGGTCACATAGAGATTTATTAAAAACAAAACAAAATTTTGCTTTGCGATTGACTCTCCTTACTTTTCCCTTCAAACTGGTTCTGCCCTTTCATCCTCCTGCCTACCCTGTGCAAGACTCAGTGTTTCTGCATGGCTCACAGCCCCTCTCTTTGCCCTCAGGTCAACCTCTCTTTAAACTGGCCTTGGGACCACATGTTTTCCCTTTTATTTTTTTTTTTTTTTTTTTTTTTTTTTTTTTTTTTTTTTTTTTGGTACCTGGGATTGAACTCGGGTCCTTGCGCTTGCAAGGCAGGCAGTGAAACCACTGAGCTAAATCCCGGGCCCTCTTTTATGATTTTTTAAAAATTGGGATTAAGCTGGAGAGATTCTTTGTGATCCTCCTCTTCCCTGCTATGTTCTTGAGAGGGCTCATCCACTCTGGTCATAACTGGGAATTCTCTCATGCTTTTTGCCTCTAAGGAGCATGCTGTCTTCTGAACCCAAACAGCTGGTTATCATGAACTGAGCATCTGTTCACTTGGAGAAATCCAGCTTTTATTTTTCTTCTCTTAGGAAGCCTGCCCAGCAGGGTCTGATCTAGAGGTTTGCATAATCTGAGCAATTGCGTGGCTGGTGCTCACTTTCTCCATCAGTCCATACCATCTTGAGACCACAGCATATTTCTCCAATGCCTAAAGCAATACCTGCCACTTGAAGATGTTCAATAACATGCCCAACCTGACTGATAAGGAATCCAGTAGTCGTGGAAGAGACAATTCCTGCAATGAGCCCGAATCCTCTTGAGATTCCCATGAGAAAACTCGCATATCTATGGAGAAGATTTCATACTCAGTTTTTCATAGAACATCACATTTGCCATCACAACAACTCAGTTTGAATGAAGCTCACCTCTAATGACAAAGTCATTTTGCTTACTGCACTTCCTCATTGCCAACCCCCAAATCACCTGTCTGCTGAGTCAATAGGATAACTCAAAAACTAATCTCTGTGGGAACCGGGTTTTTCCACCTCACTGCTCAGCACAGGATACACTGTGTGCCATGGGCAGGACAAGATGTAGACTTTGAAGCCAGACTGCATAGGTCCAAATCCTGCCTCTGCCCTGTGTGGCCACAGGAATATGACTTAACCCTCACATGCCTCAGTCCTCTCCCTCTGGCCTGGGAGGGAGCAACAAGATCTGCCCAGTGTAATTGAAAGGATTAGATATGTTGATTCTGAGAGGGTTTTAGCACTGGAGTTGGCTCATGGCAAGTAGCTAATATGATCAACACCCAGGAAACTTCCAAAACATATATCCGTGGGCCTTTTGCCAAAACATGCAGTCTAATCTTTAGTCAGAAAGCTTGAGAAACTTTTTTATCTAAGTGGTTACTAGACAGGAATGGAAAATGTTGCTCTCATTACCACATTAGGTCATGGCCGTGCACTGACATTTCTGTTACTTGTCATTCTGCCATCATGTAATGCATGTCAGTAACAGGAGGGCTTTGCATGGTGATGATTGAGGTCCAGCACCTCTGGAGGGACCCGGAGGAGGGAAACTCAGGTGAAGCTCTTACCTGGGGGCAACATCTAGGGTGTTGATAATAAACCCTGAGTCGCACAGGTTGCTGGTCCCAGGAATAAGTATCAGCAAAATAATGGTTGTCATGTAACTGGATGCCACAAAGGGCAGGGCCACAGCACAGAGCGATGGAAGAAGGAGGCCTGGACAATGAGGACAGGATGTCAAGAGCCTGTTAAGATCATGTAGGACTGATTAATTGAACCCACATACCTATTCTTACCTAAGGATGAAAAGAGTTTTCGCACGCTGATTAAGCTGAGAAAATTCCTGGACAGAAGAAAGTCTGCCAACTGACCTCCTAAAATTGTACAGCTGGCAGCAGCAACAAATGGCAGGGAAGACAGAACCCCACTCTGAGGGAAGAAAAGTACACAGAGTAATTCCAGAAGTGCATATGGCATCAACATTTATCAGGAATGCAGACCAACCACCAGCTTATCCCCCAACATTAAGATGCCAGAGGGAAATTGGCATCATTTATCATGGAACACAACTGTCTGAGGGAGGAGCACCAGCACTTGCACTGTGCTGGAATCCAGAGGCAAGCAACATTAACTTCTAAGGGAGACTTTGGAACCAGCTGGTGTGGCAGTAAGTCGTAGTGGTCAGAGGTAGAACGCAGCTCTACCCCTTAGGAACTGTGTGACTGACCCAAGGCTAGCTCTCCTGCCTCTCAGTGTCCCATTTCAATATCTGTGAGATGGGAATTGGTACAGTACCTCTCCATGGTCATTGTGAAAGTTAAATGAATATGCAAAGCTGGAATTCAAGAGGCAGCACAAAACAATTGCCATTATTGTCAATTTTATGGAAATGGGAAGTACACTTACGTCTCTCATGTTAACATGGAGCACAGTACTGATGTACGTCGGCAGGTATGTGATGATGATGGTGCATAACCAGAAATGGCTGAAAAACCCAGTGAAAATGGCCCAAAGTGGTAGGCATCTGACCATAGCCTTTATGGGGACAGATCGTCTAGGAGAACTGGGCTGAAAGGAAATAGCTAATGAACATGTGGCTTAGAACAGACCAGAGATTGCCTCTCCCAGGGGACACATGTCCTGCCCTGGAGATGTCTGGGTGCTCCACAGGTGGAAGGAGTGGGAACACAGTACCTGCTGAGCCAGAGAGGACACAATATGCTCCTTTTCCCTGGCACTTATGCACGGATGATGCATAGGGTCATCATAAATCATTGTGTACCACAGTAGACAGCAGACACAGCCAATGCTACCTGGGAAGTATGGACACAATTAGTTTTCAGATAGATTTCTGTACTGGGGAAAGAGAAGTTCTTCTGAAGTATTCTTTGTCTACCATGCATGTCACTTCATGATTATTCCATCACAAGGATCTAAATGTTCCCATTTCTTCCTCTCCATCTTATGAACCTCTTTTTGTCAAAGCTTTTCAGATGCCATCTCTCAAATTCTGAGTTACCTTTGTCAATGTCAGAGGCCTGAACATGAAAATGCCATTGCATGGCTCATTAATTACTCTTAAAATTCCATTTTTATATTTTGTGTTTTTCACTTCTTAGTAAACTCATTGTCTTGTTTTGGAAGTGCTGAATAGTCAGAATAAAAGACAAAGACAGTTGGACATACATAGAACAACCAGCCATGAAGTCAGTGTGGCAAGGAAAATGTCCAATCAATTTGTATTTGTATTCAAACCACAAATAATATCCATTATGGAGTCTCTGATAGAATATTTCTTGACAACACCTGATTAACATTTGTGAAACAAGATGTCTGGGATTAGCATCCTTAATGGGAAAGCCATCCAAGCTGGAACTAAATTCAAAGACATCATTTGGCTATAAGAAAATAACAATCTGTAGAACTTTGTCTCATTACTGCAATTTGTCTTTTAAAGATTACTCTATTAATCTTTTTTTGTGTGTGTGGTACTGGGGATCAAACTCAGGACCTTGTGCTTGCGAGGCAGGCAGTGCTGCACCACTGAGCTAAATGCCCTGCTAAAGAATACTCTTTATTAAAATATTTGGGAGGGCTGGGGATTTAGCTCAGTGGTTTCGCCACTTGCTGCACAAGCGCAAGGACCTGAGTTTGATCGCCAGCACCAAAAAAAAAAAAAATTGGGGACACTAATGGTCTTTAAATTCCCTCTCTTACTAGATTCATCCATCTTTTATTTTAAAGCTAAGATGCAGATGCTAAAGTGATAAAAATTATATAATTGATCCCTTGCCTCAAGTATTTTACAGCCTAATGGAGAGATGAGAAGAAAAAATAAATGATTACACATTAACATAACCTAGAAAGGAATTAGCAGTAAGGATTACATAGGACAGAATGCTCACATCTGTCAAATCTGTCTGGAAGATCCCATGGAGAAGGGGACATTTGAATTGACCCTTGCAAGATCCACTTGGTGGACAATAGGTTACGTTATCTTAGGCAGAGTTAATAATTATATAACACAATATGAAGACATATTGAAGGTGAACTCAACCAACTTTGACATTTTAACTGTATACATTTGATCATTTAAACAGGCACTTCAAGTATGATAACAGAGTCTGAGAAGATGCTGGAGGTAGAAGGATAAGCTTTCACTACTGATTTCGCAGAAGCTGGCACCATGAGAAGAATTATCTCCTCTGCCATGTGCATGTGGATTGTCAAAACCATCAGACAGTATTAGGTCAACTTGTGTGACTAGATTCTGAATGCTACTAATCCTCAAATTCTTCGTCACTTTCTATTTAACAAATAGATTCTTCTTATTAATATAATATTAATACATTAATATAATATTAATACATCTTCTTATTAATATAAGAAGAATAAAACAAATTCCTGGGCAATAGAGTCGCTAGGGTTTCAGAGAGTGACTCACCAAAGATGTAGAAGATGAAAGGCCAGCCCAATGCCTGTGAGATTAGTCCACCCACACAGAGGATAATGAAGGACCCAAATGCTGCCCCTAAAGAGAACAAAGAGAAAAACACTTATGCAAATAGCTAAGGCTGCTTCTATGTGGTCTCTCTGGACACTGTCTCAACCCTGAGGTGGCAGACATAGAATTACTGGGTGTTGAGAGTATTTGCCCCTACTCACATCCCTCCCATCATGGAAACATCATGGAAAGTAATTAGAATTAGTAAATAATTGTGGTATGCCACCTAATTCAATGATGCCTCAGCACCAATGTGACCTACTCTAAATCCCTTAGTTTATCACAGCAACTGCTATCACAGAATCACCTTATGACATGATGCAATAAGAGATTCAGTGGAGAAATGTAAAGGTTTATAAAAATTAACAAAGAACAGTCCCTGTCCTCAAAGAGCTTTTGGTCCAGTGGAGAAAAAGTGAATAAAAATTACTGTCACAAGTGTAACACAATGCAAACTTTGGAGTCTGTGTTTAAACAACAACAACAATGACAACATTTTACAGACTCACATTATGAAATACATTTTGCATGGCAAAACAACACAAAAAATGTGCACAAACACTTGTACACACAACCACACCCAACACCTCAAACAAGTTTCATGAGTGAATACTTAGCTTTGCTATGTGCAAACATGCCAACATTTTCTATTATCTTTTATTCACCCTTCTTTTTAAAATACTCCTTTCTTTACCTACTAAATTAATTTAATATCCCACTAATGGGGCCAATCTCCAATTTGAAAAAGAGTGTAGAATATAAATATGATAATAAAACTAAAACGTGCTATAGAAATACACATGAGGATAAATTAATAATGATTATAAGATTAAAGAGTTGCTATATGAGCTAAGAAATAAGATAGCTGGACTTTTGGTGAGAAGAGTGGTATCAAAAAACTTTTCAGGGATATGAAGCCATGGGAGGAGAGCCTAGGAGAATAAATGCAAATATACAGGGAATAGCGAGTCTTGCTTGCAGAGGGAAGTTGAATGGAAGGCAGGTTGGGATCAGACAGCAAAGCATCTTGATATCTGCACAATAAGGTGACACTGAAATTCTCAAGCAAGTGAGGAAAATGTCCCATCTGTGCTTTAAGAAGATAGGTTGACTTTGATGGGAAGAGACAGATGAGAGAAATCAACCTGGAGGAGACAGACCACTAAGAGCATTTGGAAATAGAGAAGGTGACAACAGCTGTGCTGGGAGGAAGCAAGAAAGCAGGAGGGTGCTAAGAGGCAAAAGTCTACAAGACATGGTTATGTGTGGACTTGGGAGTGAGAAGCTTACTGAGATGCTGCTGCTGTTCCTCAACTATGTACTCTCAGCTTGGAAGCTGGGGAAAACAGCAGAGTAAGATGGTAGTGGCCTTGTGTGGAGCACTATGGAGGGCCATCTAGCACCACGATTAGAGTATGGATTCTGAAACCAACCAAACTGCCTGGGTTCCAATTTCAGTTCTACTCCCTCCTGGCTATTTGTATTTGCATTATTTACTTAACCTCTACATCCCATAATTCTCCTCTTAGAAAATAAGTCCAAACTAGTTTTTACATAAGAGGGTTCTTGTGAGACTTAATTAGCTCAGGAAAAAAAAAAAGAGCTCAGAATACTGCAGACTCTTTAAACTCTACTTTTCAGCTGATAGTCATAATTTTTACTTCAGAATTTTTTCTATAACTCTGTTTATAATGTCCTTTTGATTTTTTCCACTTATGCAACACTTAAGGCTATAACCTTTTTCTCACATGGATGTTTTAACTGCCCTAGCTCACTATAGTCTTTTCTGCTTCTCAGCCTCAGTGTCTTTACAACACAGAGGTATCATTGTTATGTAGCTATCTTGTATCATTGAGTTTTTCAGCAGCACCTATTCTTCCTCTTCCTCAAGCTGTCTGATTCATAGAAAGACATAGAAGGACAGAGCCGTGCAAAACAACGCGATGCCACAATCATCCTTACCTGATCCTGCAATACTGGTGAGCTTGCTCCGTTCCAGCGGAGGAGCCCATTTTGCCCAAATCGTAAACTGGCCGGTCCATGCCATTCCCTGAAATGAAAATCATGAAGACATTTGCTCTTTTGCAGAATTTGGGGATCTGTATCCCACTCAGAATGAGAAAGTGCTTGAATACCTGGGCCATGCCTTGCACTGTTCGAATCACAATGACCAAAATCACCCCAAAGTCAGCAGCCAGTGGGGTAAAGAGGGTGAGAAGGGACGAGATCAGCAAACCAGCACCAAGCATCTGTTTTGCTTCAAATATTCCTGCTAAATATCCACTTGGGATCAGAGTCAGTATTATTCCGTAGCTGATGGAGCTAAAGATGATGCCCTGGGTCTCTGGGCTCCATTGATACACAGATGCCTGGAAAAAATAAGAAGAAAATCTATTTGCTAAGAATTATTTTATCAAAATCTACTCTCTACAGACTTGCCTAGGGTTGGTGAGACTCTTACAAAATATCTATTTTAGTTTTGCTCCATTTGTTTTGGTACCAGAGATCCAACTCTGGACCTTGCGCTTTAGAGGCAGGTGCTGGAACCACTGAGCTAAATCTGGGCCCCATTTCTCCATTTTTTTAACCTAACTTAGACATTCTACCTTTTCCAAACAAACAACTAATTATATCTTTAATTTCACTCTTGTAGAAGATTAGAAACAGAAGGGCAGGGGATTTAGTACCAAAAAAAGTTAGAAACAGAAAATGAAGAAAGGAGATAAATTACATAGATGGATGATAAGAACTAAGTAGAAAGAGCCATCAAGCAACAGCTTATCTGTTGAAGAAAGCCCTTTAACAACAGTAAAAGGTGGGTGACAATGACTCTCATTTGAAAGAATGAAATATGTACAACTTCACTGAACTCTTACCAAAATCAGCCCCTAACTGAAAAGAAAAGTCAAGTTTGAGAATTATGGTCTTTTGTGATGCAACCAAGTTTCTAAGATATGTTTCAAGTGAGTAAAATCATGTTTCCTTCCTGATATAACTCAATAAACACTTTTGGGAAGTCCTGTAGACATATGGATTCATGTTATAAATTAGATGGGCAAAGAATATAAATTAATAAATATTTTGTCAATTTAAAGTAAGTATAAAAAATGCAAGGTATACAATTTGTATTAGAAATACTATTTGAAGGGCTGGGGATTTAGCTCAGTGGTTCCACGCCTGCCTGGCAAGGTCAAGGTCCTGAGTTCCATCCCTGGTACCAAAAAAAAAGAAAGAAAGAAAGAAAGAAAGAAAGAAAGACTATTTGAGGATGAACAAATAAAACAGGTACTTTGAGAAAAGGGAAGAACAATTTGAGAAGATTCCAGGAAGGAAGCAGTAGGAGAATTATCCTTTGAGAAATGACTATAATTTGTGTGAAGAGAGAAAGTAAAATTCATTCTTATAGGATGAAACAGTAAAAACGAATGTCCACCATTTGAGAAGATATGAAACAATCAGAAAGTAGCTGTGACTGGCTGGTTCCAAGCCCTTTCCCTGGGCCGTGCACAGCAGAGAGGGGTGTGCTGAGAAGCAAGACCAGACTCTGGGGCAGCAGTGTGTACAGAGAACACAGCATGCTTAGCAACGTGAAGGTGTTCTGGATTCTTGAGCACAGACACGTGAACGAATACAGTGGATGAGAGAAAAAAGATGTGACGTAATGTAATGATAGATAGTGTACCCAATGTAATAAAATGATGAATTACAAATTACATGGATGACACTAGAAATGTGCAGGAAATGAAAGATGGTTTACAGCAAGGGTCTCAGACCCCTGGCCTGTTAGGAAAACAGCTGTACAACTGGAGGGAGCAGTGGGCAGTGACTGTGCAGAGCAGAGCTTCATCTGTATTTACAGCAGCTCCCCAACCTTCCCATTACTGACTGAGCTCCACCTCCTGTCACAGCAGCAGGGGCTTTAGATTCTCACAGGAGCATGATCCCTACTGTGAGCTGCTATGCAAGGGAATAAGGTTATTCACTACTTAGGAGAATCTAATGTAATAATAATAGAAATAAAGTGACCATAAATGTAATTAATGCACTTGAATTATCCCCAAACCATCATATCCTCTGCCTCCCCCAGCCCACCCTGAAGAAAAATTGTCCTCCAGGTGACTGGTCCCTGATGTCAAAAAGGTTAGAGACCATGGTTCATAAACAGAGAAGTGAGTGAACTCATTGACTAATAGGAATTAGTAACATGTTCCAGCAGGTTCAAAGGAGAATTCAAAAAGGCACACACACATAAACAGGAAGCAAAGCAGAAATGGATTTTAAAGAAAATAGATGCACATGCACCTTGTGGCCATAACATTCAGTGAAATAGATCAGACATACAAGTTTAAATACTGCATGGTATCTCTTATACGAGATACTCAAATTGTAAATAAAGTGCAAAATAAAAGGTAGATATTAGGAAGTAGGAAGATAGATCTTTCTCAGATTGGAAGAGGATCAAGAGATGGAAGGCTGGGATGGGTGAGGGGGTCCAGGGAAGGGAGAGAGGTGAACAAAGGAATTGGGATGTGTTGTGTATGTGAACCAACTCCACATAAGGAATGCAAACATTATATACTGCAAACAAGTACTAATATACAATAAATAAAAAGGAAAAGACATTCACAGAAAGATAGATAGATAGATAGATAGATAGATAGATAGATAGATAGATAGATAGAAACACTAGCTTGTTCAATCATGATGGGACTGGTGAGTGGAGAGACTTGTGATTTCCCTCAGGATAGAATGTATCCGCAAAGCTATAGGCAGGAATCACCTGTTTTTTTATTCATTATATAGAATTTACAGGGTAGTAAAACAGCTCAAAAACAATGAAAGGTGCAGAGATCCAAATGGAATTGGGTAACCCGGAAGAATCCCCTAGATAGCAAATAGTTTTTCACTGATGACACCCAGTAATCTATTTGTTCCATTTTAGAATTCTTCATTATTTTCTACAGTTCCCCAACATGATAATAAAAATAATCTCAATGAAATGTTATTATCATTACAGAGACAATTTCTTGAAGAAAAATATTTTCAGTTCCTTTTAGTTCATTATTGATACTTCATGCTTCTATACTCTGCAGAATCAAGATCCAAGCATTCCTTTCAAACTCTTTTTTTCTCTCTTTCAGTGAGGAGGCTTGCTGTCCATCACACTCACCCTTGTTTTAAAGTCCTCGCTGGACCTGCTTGAGTGGCGGAAGGTGTCTGTCAGAGGCTCCTCAGTAGAGGCATTGAGGGGATCATCTTGCTGAGTGCTGTTCACCATGGCGATGATGGCAATGCTCAGACTCACGCGCTGGGTGATCATGGTGAAGTTTGAGAAGTGCATGATCAGAGCCAGCCCATAGCGTAGTGAGCAGAAATCTGCACCTAGTTGGTAAAGGGTAAGCAATGAGCTCCTCATTGAGCCTCATCTTTCCACTTCTCCCACAGCTAAATCTGAATGTACTTTAGAAGATACCATGGGATCCCGCTGTTCTTTTTTATTTCTTTTTCAAAACTCATTCCACTCCTTAGATCCCAGCATTTACTGATTATTTGGCTTCATTTCTGATAGATTTATTTGATAGATAAACACCTTTTCTTAGAAAAAAGCAGCCATTAACAGAATCAGGGGCTGGAACTGGCTCTGATGTTTCACTGAGAGTCTCCCCAAGGAGCAGCATGGGGGAAGAGGGAGGAGAGGAGAGTGCTGGGGCATGAAGACCACTGGCCTTACCTTTCCTGGGGGGAGGCTTCGTGTCCATTTAGCTTCTACAGGAATTGGTACCACACTTTGTGGTGGAATTTCCCGCTCCCCCGAATTTCTCCTACCACGACAGGCTTTTATCTGTGGTGAGAACAGAATCCAAACTATGCACACAAATCCTTCCTTCTTGTTAATGTTGCCTCTTATAGTCATTAGTAGAAAATTTGATCTAACATAGCTGTATTATTTCCATTTTCCAGTGCACTCCTGCTATGCTTTTGGAAGACTGTACTTTTATAAAGAAATTTCAGTATAAATCCTTAGACCTAGCCACTTAAATTCCCTAGCTATCCATTTTCTCATATGCACAGTAATGATAAAACTCCTTTCCAAATGATACTATAAAAATTAAGGAAGAAAATTGTAAAGGTTTTATCAGACCGTAGAGAACCATGCAAAGGTAAGAAGTTTGTAACAGTCATGAGATAGAGCATTTAAATTCAGCCCAAGAGCAGTGCTTTTTTTCCTTTCTGACCATATGTCTCTTTCCTCAGGACAACCAGAACTCTGTTCCATGGTGTCTTTGAATATGAAAGAAGCTATTGTGCATCATATATATATTACATGTAAAGGTTTAAAATGCTGTTTGCTACACACCAGTTGGACACCTTACTGGGCTGACAAAATCTTCAGTCATCTACAGAATTGTTGTTGTTGTTTTTTGTACCGGAGATCGAACTCAGGACCTTGTGCTTGCAAGGCAGGTGTGGTACCACTGAGCTAAATCCCTGGACACTCACCTACAAAATCATACTGAATGGGAGATTTTAATTACATTAATGAATAATCCAGCTTTTTTGATAGGCTAAGAGAATTCATGATTCCAAATAAGCATGTTTAGTTTTATATTTGCATATTAACCAAATTCTCCATGGAGATGGATTATATATATAATAAAATCTACATATATGTAAAATTTATAAATATAAATATATAAAAATATATTTGCTTCTTTTACATATATATAAATATATAATATTTTCTGCTGCTCAGAATATTTTTCTGCTTCCCAAATAGCCCACAGTTCTGAGAATAATGTCTACCCATCCGAGTTTTGCAATTCTCTCATCTGGCAGCAATAATCCCAAATCAAGCCTGCACTGCTAGCAAGGGGAGATTAGCACCAGGACAAACGTTGGCTGTTGCTTGGCCTGGAAGGTTCCTAGGTTCTACTAGCATCAGGATGATAACAGGAGTTTACTCCACTGCTCTGCACTCAGATCCTAGCAGAAGCCATCTGGGCAAAACTTTCGAATTTCATCATTTGCTATTTGATTTCTCTTGTTAGGTAAGAACCCGTGACTTGGAAGAAGGCTACTTTTTAGCTTTACATACCCCTACCATATTTATACTACATGTAAAGCCTTCCCATCGACTTCTCCAATGACTCATAAGCACTGGGCTCTCAAGCTGAAAGAGACTGAGAGATCCTCTGACCCAAATGCTCATTTTACAGATAAGGAAACTAATGTGCAGAAAGCTTGAAGAGTTACCTCAAGACACTCAGGTCACAGAACCAGCACCAGGTCTTGTAATGCCTGGACTCCTGCTTTTTCTACTGCTACAGCTACTTCCTCTTTATTTCCTTAATATTTTAAGTATAAGCTCAAAACAAAATAGAATGGCTTCACATTAATGTGTTCTAAATGAAAATTCATACAATTTTCCATGAAGTTTTGATCCTTTACTCCAGAAGGAAATTTAATGATGAAAAACACTTTTAAGTTGAGCTTTGAATATTAAACAAAAACCCTCTGCTTCTTCTTGCTTTTTCTGCTAGTGGGATAGTATCATAACCCTATTATTTCAATTTCTCTTTCCATTCTCCCTTGCTGTCTAAAGGGAAAGAACAAAACACTTCACATTGCTTTTATAGTTTCAGTTATTTTTATTTGTCTCAGTAACTTTCAATCATTTATTTCCTGATCCTTTTCATGAGACAAATATAGAAATCTAGATAATATCCATTCTAAACTGGAATGTTTCTATGACATAGTAATGGAAACTATTTTTCTAAAACAATCACAAGAGCTTGTGAAATTATGGGATGTGAGCACCAGAGTGATTGATATGCACTTTGAGACAGTAGAATAATTCATAGGCTAATTGTAAACAATTAGAACATGAATTTTGTCAAAACTTTCCCATTCAGGAGTGATGATTGCAAAAAAACACAGTGAATCCTAGTGTTAAAGCTGTAAGTAGACATAGAAAAATTGAAGTGAAATTGTTAGAAAAATTTTATACTGAGTAAACAATTTTCTGACACAGTATAGGCTGTATTTGAGATAAAATTAATAATATAGACATGGTTTATGTATAAGCCAAAGAATGGTGCTTTTCCTATTCTTAGTCTAGAACTCATGATTTTGTTTAGTGGCCTTTCTACACCTCTAGTTTTCACTCAACATTCAACCTGCCTTGCATCATCCGTGTGAACTGAGGCTCCTGGTTTACTTAGGGTAAATTCAAAGTTCAAAGAACATGATCCTTCAGACTAGAGGGGACTCGGGGCCTGAGTTCCACATTGCCACTGTGGATCTTCGAAAACCAGAGCAAGTTTCATAAACTCTTCAAGCTTCAAAAGTTTCATAGGAGAAAATGGAGATAAAATATTACCTCACAAGACTATTTGGAGTGGAAACAAAGGTATGAGATATGCCCTGTGCACTGTAAAATATTATACTCTGTAAAAAGTTTATCGATGTGAATAACAGCAATAATAACCACAGCCACTTTAGCACTTGGGCCCTTGTAAGTCCATGAATAAGTACAGGTTTACAACAAATAAAATGTGTTTTGATTGGTTGCTAAATTGGTTTCCTTTTTAAAGTAATTTCTTCTGTGCTGGAATCCACAAGATGGATAGGGGAGGGTTTACCTTGCCACCAATTTCAGAGAACGTGTGAAGACGGGTTTCTGCAAAGTGAGCAGCACTAAGGCCCAGGCTGCTTTGCTAAAAGACCTGTAGTTCTGGAATAAAATTGGTTAATCCAGCATCTAATTTTATGGCACATTGTTAATTTATTTATGATTGAATCACAGCAAAAGACAAAGTGTACTGAGCCACAATGATGGGCAAATGGAAAAGACAAGATAATACCAAAGCTAAGGTACAGTTACAGCAGGCACCCTGTACCTTTCCTCCAGGCAGGAGCTATGTTTTGGAAGCAGCATTTTCTCTGGGAGGGTTCGGAGGTGGCACCTTCATGCCTCTGCCCCTCCGGCTTCCTGTCACATTGCTAAAAGGTGCTAAAAGGCTGAGCTCTGTAAGCACACACATTTCCTCGCCCTCACTTTTATTCACATCCTCCTTCATGTTCTCCTTTTCTTGAGAGATTAGTTCAGATATACATAGAAATCTGAAAAGGCTCATCAGTCACAGTCCCAAACCCAATCCTTACCGGACCTTATGCAGCATTTCGTTCCATATTCAAAGCCGGTCTGACTTGTCCTGAAGTCAGGACTTGTGGAGATGATCCCTGCTCACTGTGTTGTTGGTCATGTCCTCTCAAGCCTTACTCTAAGTGCTGATTAAGCCAGTTACCTTCTTAAGAAAGTCTCTTCTTCCTTTTGAAATCAGATCCCATTCCCAAATGGCAATCCTTAACCTGTAAATAATGTTTTTCCTCTTAGTTCTTCTGAAGCAGTTCCCACCCACTAAGAGATCTTTGAGAGACTTGTAATTAGCATCTTCACCAAAAGGAGAAACACTCTTACCACCATTAAACCAGTAGAGAAGCCCTTGACTATAAGGTCACCTTGAAAATAGAGTGTTTCTGTACCTTCTTCCCTTTTGGATAACTCCACAGGGTTTCACAAGGATAACCAATGAGCTACGTGGTGATCAGACAGCAACCAGGTTTGACCCTATATTCTCAGAACAGGGTGCCTGGATTTGGCTTTGCTGCTTAATCTTTAACTTCATTTTCAAGTTCTCACTGACAGAGTCAGTATCAAATGATGTCATGAGGTTTGTCTGTTTTGAACTGTCCATATAACCATTTAGGTAACAACCGTTCCTAAAAGGAGGGTGTTCTGGAGTGGCAGAGGGGATGGGCTCTCGAGGCTGGAGAGATGAAGTTAACTCTTTGTCACTAGCTAGTATTCCCTTCTTAAGTTGGTTCCGGCATCAGTAAAGCAATAGTTGAGAGACGCAGGTCATGAAGTTAGTAGACGGATGACCTGAAGTACATTTGCTAATTGGTATAAGGTCCTCAGAAATAAGATATCCCTGTTAAGGGGTTTGTTAAGTCTGCCAGACTTTCCTAGGCATTTGATGTTCATGGTCTGACAAATGTGAACTCTGGTTACTGTACTCTAATAAGGTTCCTTGAAGCTACCCTCTGTGTACCTTGCTACTTCTTGTGTTTCTCCTTCCAGTTTCTCCTTGGCTCCTGATGCTTGAATTTATGTCCCTTTTTATGATTCTTAATTTTGGGACTGTGGTTGCTACTAGATCTTCCTGGTTGACTCTTGACTTTTATAAAATGTGGTAGGGAACTGCTCTCTCCCCAAGTTAGGTATCCCACCACAGTTCACCTAGTCAGACTTCCCCAAAGAACCTACTACAGTCAACACCTGAGCCAGGACACTTGGTTCCTGTGTCAGTTTTGTACTGCTGCTGTATAAATTTCTACAAACTTGGTGGCTTATAGCAACACACATTTGTTCTGGAGGTCAGAAGTCCAAAGTGGGTTTTACTAGTTCAAAATCAAGCCATGAGCAGGGCTGTGGTTCTTCCAGAGCCTGTAAGGAAAAACTGTAAGCTATTTCTTTGTCCTTTTTAGATAGTTGTGGGCACTTGCATTCATTGGCTTTTGGTACCTTCCTCCATCTCTTTTCTCTTCTTTTTTTTCCTCCTTCCTCTCTTCTTTCCTTTGTCTTTTTTTGGGGTGGAGGATGGGTAGTAGTAGAGATTGAACTTGGGGCCTTCACACTGGGGTATATCCCCAATGTCTTTTTATATTTTCATTTTGAGACAGGCTCTTGCTAAGTTGCTATGTTATCCAGGCTGAGCTCAAACTTATAATCTTCCTGCCTCAGTCTCCCAAGGTGCAGGAATTACAGATGTGCATCTCCACACCTGGTTTGCTTCTTCTATCTTTAAAGCAACAGTAACATCATTACATCTGTCTCTCTCAACCTGACTTGCCTTCCTCTCAGAAGGAGTCTTGTGATCACATTGGACCACCTGAAAATATGGTATACTCTTCCCATCTCAAAGTCCTGAAATGATCACAATGTGAAGTTCCCTTTGTCATGTAAAGTAATATAATGATAGGCTGTATGGTTTAGGACACAGACATCTTTGGGGCAATATGTAGTGTACCACAGTTCACTCTCCAGGGAAAGAGAGAATAGAGAGAAATAAACTTATTTTCTTTAATTAAAACTTCTGATAGCTGATTTATTGTAAAGTCATCATGTACCCGATCAGCCAATGAAAAGAGCCAAGAAGATAAATGAGAATGTTGTTTTCATTATCTTTCCAGAATATGGTGGGATATTTTTGAAATTTGTACCAAGGCACAGTATGATCTAATAACAACTCTAAAAGAAAAATGAACTGGTGGGGGTTCCCATTGTAGGAACAAATATATTAAAGGAGGGTTTGAAAGTGCCCAGTGCCACTAGAAATTTCTGAATACATTCTTCAAACTGCATAGTCCAATGTTGATTTTTGCAAGCTCTCTAAGGGATCATGTCCACAGTTCTCAGCACATCCGGCCCGATGTACACACTATTTTCTAAATGTTTGTGCTCTTCCCTGTCCAAGTGGATATGTCAAAATCCTAACTCGAAAGGTGATAGGTCTTAGAGCCTTTGAGAAATGACTAGGTCATGAGCGAAACCTTCATGGATGGGATTAGTGTCCTTCAAAAGGAGTCTCAGGGGAACTCATTCAACCTCTCTGCCATGTGAGGTCAGAGTGAAAAGATAGTATGTGCTCAATAAATAATAATTCATTATGTGAATGAACTTGCCATCAGTAGTTAAGATTTCTGTATCTAGTCCAAACTTCCAACCTTATCCCGATTTTCACATAAAGTGCTAATACATGAACTCAGTGAACTTAAAGAACTTAAATAAGTTATATCTGTGACATTTATAAACATCAAGAATAACAGAGCGGAAGTTAGGAAATCCTTAAAAATTTAGGTCTTTCTGGCATGACATTAACAACGATTCCCTAACAATTCTTCAATCTGCACTTGTGTGTGTGAGTGTGTGTGTGTGTGTGTGTGTGAGTGTGACTATGTTCCAGACACAGCACTTAGCTTCTGAGAATATCAATTTGTTTAATATCTGGCCCATGACTTCACAGAGTTTAAAGTCCTCTATGTGAGATTATACACCAAATCAGATGGCTAGGAGGTAAGGCAACAAACAGAAGCAATATGAATTTACAGAGGTGCTGGGAAAGCACAAATAAAGGCCCTGCCAACAATCAGCATCCCAGGGAGGCTTCTTGGAGGAGGCAGGCTGGGTCAGTCAGCTTCCCCACTGAATGAGTCAGTCATTTAGGGAAGGACCTTCCAGAAAGAGCAAAGCCACTGAGGGTCTGTGTGGGGAATTAGAATTGTTCAAGGAGACTGGGAATCAAAGTGCAAAAGCTTAGAGGGAATTTGGTGGACTGATTGGAAATGTGATGGATGATTTTCAAAAACTCAATTATTTATCCCAACCACAGAAATAACTTTTTCAAAATAGAAATGAAAAAAAGTTTTAATGTTTCCTGACAATAATAACTACAAAAGTTTTGGATATTTTTTGGATAAGAAAAATTAGACTCAAAATAAGACAAAAAAATTTTATTAAAGGACATATAAAGCAAGATCTAGTTAAAGGAATTATATACTATATTCTTGATGGAAATTTTATTAGCATAAAATATTGATTCTCCCTAAATTAATAAACAGAATTCTGTGAACATTGCATTAAAGAAAAGGGAAATGGAAGGACAAACTGGAAATGGCCTCAGTATCCACTTATGAGAGCCTGAAAGACATATGCAGTGAGATACCAGGTCCTCGCAGCAGAAAAGCGAGCAACAGGTGAGAGGAACAAGTCACATCTGTACCACTGAACTTTTAAATAAAGTAATGCAATTTCAAATGAGTAAAGCAGTTAGAAAATGCATAGGAAGGGACCTCATATTTTCTAAACATTTCCCCAAGAAATGTCTAATACATATTTATGTTTTTGTATAAGCTCATGTGGACCAGATGAGCTGTTAACTTGGGTGGGTTAACAGGTTTAACTAACTAGTGAGGTGGTAAAAAAGTTATAAGATCAAACAAAAGATGAGTACAGAAAAGTAACATTTGTATACTATGGATGTAAAACTATGTGTGTGTCTATGTATCTATATGTGTGTAAATATAGACAGAAACATATTTGTCTATACATGCATGTGTATATATACATATATATATATATATATATATGAAAGAATAATATCTAAGGTAATTAACTCTGGGTGTAAGAAGCTTTACATAAATCTGACTTCCTTTAGGTGTTTCTGTGTTGTTTAAACTTTTGTACAAAAGATTACTTTTTAAATTGTATGATCAAAAAAAGCAAACACTCATTTTTGTTTTCAAGAAAACTCAAAGCATCCAGACCAAAGTTCCAATGTAGGGAACAATGACAAAGGAGACAACAGGACAAGATCACAAAGGCTTTTTATATAATACACAGGGGTGTGAACTTTACCTTGTGGTTCCAGTATTTCCTCAGCACAAACAGGTGTGTATGCAGAAACAGAAATTTATGGCAGTGTGTGAAGGCCACTGAAAAATACAAAACATTTTTGAGAAGTGGCAATTTCATTTAATACTTTGGGGAACATTTTCCAAATTTATTTTAAATGAGGTAATTCAAATGCAAAACTTGCATCCTTAAAAGAAATTTTTAAAAGGGGAGAAAACAGAGATTTGATGAAAAATCCATGTATATACCAGGCTTTCTTTTTCTCTATACCCAGATCCAGTAGAAAAAATCTAAAGGAATTGAGAGTCATTAAAATGTTTTAAGCAGGAGTGGGCCAGGATGAGGTTGATGTTTTCAGATATTTCAGTGTGGTATAAATGTCTGTTGTGTGGAAGTGAAAACACCTGTAATTGAAAAGTAGGTACTGCTGAGAAATGAAATGTGGGAGCCACAGAATTAAACCAGACTTTTGTTACTGACAAGAACCAGATGCAGAGAAGTAAATATGAAGGTGAAACAAGGGATGATTACTAGAAGTTTCACATTATGTTATTTTAATTCTCTATGTGAACATATGGAATTTACTGATCTAAATCAAAATATCACTAAGATAGAAAGAAATTGGTAAATTAAGATAGCTCCAGACTAAGATCCTCAAGTCCTCAAGAAAACATCAAAATCTTCCTCAGGTTCACAAACATATTCCAAAGGGATTCTTTAAATAAGTGATCACTCAGTGGTTCCAGGGACTGCCTCCCAAGCGCAAGGTCATGAGTTCAATCCCCAGTACCAAAAATAAATAAATAAATAAATAAATAAATAAATGGTCACTAATCTTTTCCATCAGCTTAGGATACATGACCTTTGGGTGGAGCTTCTATTTCTGTGATCTGGTCTGACCCACACTGGAAGGGTCATAAGTGATTTTACCCAATTACTCATGGCAAGAACTTCTTGTTGCCTTCCCCTAGATTTACATCCTAATCACAGACCTCAAAATCTTAGGCCCTGACTGGCAGCAAGAGACAAGTAAGGACCAACCCAAGGTGAAGTGCAACTAGAAAAGAGCAGCTCTTAGGGTGGGGCCTGAGATGGACCTGAGGCTATTTCAATTATATCAAGTTTCAGGTAACGCTAATCCTGATAAGCTTGGTTCCCTGCTACTTTGCAAAGAAATTCTCTTATACTCTCTACCACTGCATTTAATCTCTAATTATTCCAGGAAAAATATTTGGTCTGGAATTTATTTTGCCAATAAAGATTTTCCTTTCAATGTCCATGTTTTTCCCTACTTTTATTTTTTTATTTTTTATTTTTTCTTGTTAAATTCTTTTATTGGAACATTTTAGGTATACAACACAATTACATTTCTCATTGGGAATTGT
>NW_004624756.1:1059400-1077694 GCF_000247695.1 Heterocephalus glaber | reverse complement strand
TCTCTCTCTCTCTCTCTCTCTCTCTCTCATTTCTCCTCTCTTAGCTTTCTTCCTTCTTCAGGCCTTACCTTATACCATTTAGGGTTTATTGGATCTTTTCTACCTAGCTTTCAATGCCCACATCCACAAATCTGGCCAGTTAGCTTTTCATTCTAGGTCTCTTGCTGTGAGATAATCTTACAGCCATAGAAATTGTGTCTCTGATTCTGTGTGCAACTTGACTGAGGCCCCACTTCTTAGCCTCCCTAGCTTCTCTGGACTACATCTTGCTTAGGCCCACAGCCCTGGACATCACTGACATATATTGATTTGCAGGGTCTTTTATAAAGTGAAACAAACTTCTAGACAGCCCCTAGCATCCCTGTTTCATATTGTTCATATCTGTATTCATGTCCCCTGACTGTGTGGGGAGGGGGGGGAGGGAGGCCTGTGCTTTTCTTCTCATTAAAAGAATTTGATACAGGGCAATGGCATATTATTCATATGAATACATTATATAAGTTTCCATTTTGCTGACAGACTTGCATACTCTCCCCTACTTTTCATATGAAGAAGCAAGCGATTGTACTGGGAGAACTTCAGATGGCAAGGAACTGCAGGCCATGCCAGGAAGGTGAGGTAGCCTCCACCAATAAACTGCTGTAGCTGTAAAGAGCTGAATTTGCCAACAATGTAAGAGAGCTAGAAGATCAAGATGCTGATAAGAATTCAGATCCAGCTGACCCCTGGATTGCAGTCAGGTGAGACTCTGAAACAGAAAACCCAGTTCTACTCAGCCATGACTGCTGACCAGCAGATGCAGGGTAATGATAAAGATACGCTGTCTTAAGCTACTAAGCTGGTAGTAATTAGTTTTTCACAAATAGATAACTAACAAACATGAATGGTGAAATCTAGCATCAGCCATGAACTTCAAACACTGAGCCTATCTCCTTTCATGTCCTTAGAGAGAGCATTCTTTGTCTCTGTCCTCTTTTCTCTGCAGGGGTCAAACTCCCAGACACTAATACCAACCTCTGCTCTGGGGCCAAGTAAGCCTGTGATCCCAGCTTTGCACAAAACTTTGTTTCTCCTCACTTTCTAGCTCACACAGATGTTTTGAATTTTGCTAATATTTACTTGCTCTACTTAACAATTTCCTTATTGTTGCTATATACTCAGAACAGAAGGAAATGAGTTTTATATGCTTTTCTTTTACAAAAGTAATCTTATTTTATATATTTTATTTTCTGTTTACAAAAGTCATAGGTACCTTACTTATCAACTTTGGTCTGTTTTAGGAGCTCTTATTCTGGGTAAGATGCATAAGGACACTCCACATTTGCCAGTCATTGACTTCAGCTATAATTCCTGGAAATAGTGCATAGAGTAGCTACTGGAAACTCTAAAATATAAGTGGCATCATAAAGACAGGGGAAGAAGAAGATTTGAAATACCACTCAGCTTGGATGAGTTGACCACTTTTTCTCACTCATTATTCCCTCACCTGGACTTCAGTTAGATCATACTACAAAATGGGTACAGGAGTAGAAAGAACCAGAAGAAGCTCTCTGTCCAGGCTCAAGGTTAAGAAGAGAGATCTCCTAACACTCAGAGACAGTGGGGCAAAATCCCTCTATGTTATCTTTTCTCCATTCTCACCCATCCCAACCCTCAAGCAATCACATAACCAAACTAAATGAAGGAAAACTTCTCAAATCAAGGGTATTGTAGTCTCTTAAATGGTGAGTCAAATGTCCATTTCTTTTTTCTGTCTCTGAGCTTTTGCCACTCGGCCCTGTACAAAGATATAGTCATGGGAAGAATGCAGCACAGTGGACTAAATAAAGTCCAAATATTCCAGCTAAAAAAACTAACAGAGGAGCTCCTGAAATCCAAGGGTGCCAGGCATATCATGAAGAAGGATGGCTTGGGAAAGGAAGCCATTAGGTTGTTTTCAAAGTTCTCCCTAGAATGAAGTGTAAAGATCTCATCCTAAGAAGCATTCATGCATTTTGAGAAGTGAACTATACATAGGCCATCACTAAGGAGCATGCAAAGCTACTGGCTGGTACACACACAGGCCAAATCTGAATAACACTGCAAAAGCTTTGAAAACCAAACTGGTCACTCATTGAAAGCTGATGGAAACATATAGTCTAAATCTAACCAGGCAGATTTTCTACCAAAGCAAAAAATATCAACATTCTTAATAGGGTTTAAATATGACTAAGGGTCTCCTAAGATAATATTCAAAATGAACAGGATATAAACTGAAAGCCCTTGGTGTATGAAAAAAAATGTCTGCCTCTTATAAGGGAAAAAATAATCAATAAATGCCAAACTTCAAATAACACATAGGTTTTCTGACAAGACTTTAAAGCAGCTATTTAAAAAGCAATGGCTCAACAAGCAATCACAAATACAATTGAAATCTCTAAAAAGATACAGTCTAGCAAAGAAATAAACAATTTATTTAAAAAGAGCCAAATGGAAATATTAGGACTGACAAAAAATTTCTCCTCTTCTGATCCACTAAAACAAAGCAAACCTCACTAAATTACTCAATAGTAGAACAGAGATAGCAGAAGAAAATCAGTGAATGTGAAGATGGAACTCGCAGGACCATCCACCCTGAAGTAAAAGGAAAGAAAAAAAAAATTGAAAGAATGGATATCACTTCAAGGACTTGTGAAACCATTTTGGGTTTTTTTCAATATATAAATATTTATTTACTTCACTGATCAACATCTCTTGCCTTGATATTGCTGTAAGGGAAGATTATTTTACCACATACGTTTCACTGTACTTAATGAGCATTCTTTTAGTTTTTTAAATGTCACAGCTTTCTTCACAAAATAGCCTAAACATATTCTCAATGAATCAGTCAGCCATATACACATTTATTACAGCATTATATGTACTATAATATATTATTAAGTTATAATACTATGATGTCTTTGAACACTATTGAAATTAAAAGATGACTTGTCCCTGCATTTAAGGAGCATCCTCCACTATATTTCTTGCTTTGCTCTATAGTTAATACAGTTCCTCCTTTAGGATTAGCTGTACATTTCTTCTGCTGTTACTACAGTTGTGAAAACGAACATTTGTCATACAGTTGAATATTAAGAGACAAGTTATATGACATATACCATCAAAATAAGGTAAAACTTATATTACTGGATTAGATGTTAAAAAATATTTTTCTGTTGGTATAAGAAATTAGGAATTCAGATATACTAGTTTTATTTTTAATATTGTCAGGTTTCTCACATTGACACAATTAGAGTATCTCTAACTTCCTTCTATGTGCATTTATTTTCTTCTACTTTATTTTCATATCACTCAATTAAAGGAGTCAAACAGGACAGGATATGTCTGTGTAGCTTAACAAACTGGCCTGTTTGATAATAATAATGGAAACATTACTAAATATTTACTATGTGTTAGGCACTATTCTAAGCATTTTATGTGTATTAACTTTTAATACATATAAAATTCACAACTACCTTATGAAACAGATACTACTATCATCTCATTTTAAGGTGAGTGCTGAAATTTAAAGCAAGTAAGTTAACTTTCCAAGAGCCACAACAGTGGAGTCCATGTACTAACAAAGGCATATGATTCTATGTCATTAAACTAGATTCTCTCCTAATATAGACTATTTTTATTTTATTACTTTAAAATACATTTCCTAAATTTTATCCCTTCACACAATGAACAGCATCCACCTTAAAAATAAAAAAAAAATTTTTTTGGAGAATTCATCAATACCTCCAAATTCACTGAAATAAAATCTACTTATGGTTATATGTCTAGGCATATGAATGGGCAAGCAGCAACATTTTTTGGAGTACAGTATGTAAGACAGACTAGACAGCCCAAGACATTTCTCCTAAATCAGACTGTAACAAACAGTGCTTCTAGGCCAGATGGTGGTGCATGCCTATAATCCCAGCACATGGGAGGCTGAGGCAGGAAGATAGCTGTGAGTTTGAGGCCAGCATGGGCTACATAGTTAGTTAAAGGCCAGTCTGAACTACAGTACATAGTGAGATCCTGTCTCAAAAAACCAAAACAAACAAACAAATAATGCTTCTATAAATAAATACCTTTAATATTTGGATTCTATGTAACTTTCAAATAATGAGAATAAAAATAAATTCCCTCCCATTACATCCAATCTTCTAAAAGCCCAAATAAAAGCCCCAATAAAACCACTGTATTTAGTTGTAAAGAAAAACAATTAAATATAAATCCCCAATATATTTTTTCCATTAAGTTTATTGGTACATTATAGGTATAAAATACAGTTACACTCATCATTGTACCTTTGGATCTTGTACCTTTACAGGATGTATCTTGGTTCTCTTTTTTTCCACTTGCCCTGCCCTCCCTTCACCCCCTCCACCCTTCCCTATTTGAAAAGACTTTGTTTCCATGTTTTTCCTTTTTTCATATTTTCTTTTCCCTTCTTTCCTTTCCCTTACCCCTACTCCTTTAGACATTTTCTTCCTATTACACAATATCAATTATACATTTTTAAAATTACAATATCAAGATCTAGAAGACATTACCACAGATTTTACAGAATTTAAATGGATATAGAAAGCAGATTACAAAAATCTGTTTTGAAATAAATTTGACAACTTCTAAGAAGTACCTTGGAAGACAAATTAGTGAAACTGACTTTGGAGGAAATATAAAATTTGAATAGCACCTATTAAAGAAAGTATATTCCTAGCTTGAAAACCTACCTATATGACAGTAACAGGCTCATATACATTTTAACTGATGAATTATATCAAACATTTAAAGCAGAAAAAAGAAGGAACACTTCTCCCCTCATTTTAGGAACTCAACATTGTGCTAATCCTAAAACTGGATAAAGATAATAGAAAAAAAAAGTGCGAACATAGATAAAAATTTGTTTAACAAAACAAACTATTGGAGGTCAGATCTGGCAGGATGTAGAAAGTGGTTTTGTTATAGGGATGGCAGTGTTGGTTCAGCATTGGAAGATCCACCCCCAAAAGTCATCATTTAAACAGAGGAAAGGAAAAAGCCATATAACCTTGTCAGTAGTTGCAGAAAAAGTATTGCATTAAATTCTATGGCTGTTTATGGTAAAAGCTATCAGGAGTCTAGAAGTAGAATAGAACCTTCTCAACAGATGAAAGATATGTACTCCATACTTCCAGCAAAAACACCTTATATGAATGGAAAAGATACAATGCTTTCTCCCTAAGGTGGGGAACAAGGGCAGATATGCCTACTCTTCATCTGTCCGTTCAACTTTGAAACCTAGGCCCAAACCAAAATAGTCTGGCAATAAAATGACACAATTAGGACAGGATTGGCAAGGTAGAAGTAAAATCTTTATATGTAGGTGAAATGATCATCTACAGAGAAAATACTAAGAAATCTCTAGAAGCCCCTAGAACTTGTATTTGAATTTAGCAGGATTAGAAAACACAAGATAAATATAAAAATTCAGGTCTACGTATACTTGCTATAAATGGAGAATTGGATATTGAAATTGAAAAGTTATGTAGGAGTACAAAGGACCTCATCTGTGCTGGGGGGGGGGGATTATGGCGGCCCAGAAGCCCCAACATATTTAAGCTGTATTTTAACTCTTAGTGACTGTCTCTGTGAGGCCCATCCCAATAAAGACAGCTCATCTAGCACCTCTCCCTCTTTGGCCTCCAGATCTGATTTTGAGGTGGTTAATGGCTTTATATTTTCAAGTGCCATGAGCCTATTTGAATCATTCAAACATGCCACTGTGCCACTGTCCAAGCTCAACACGCGGGCATGAGTTTTAGCACTATTTGTATTGGAAGGCCGTCATGTGGCCTGCTTTTTGCTGGTTCCTTCAGGACCCAGATGTGCTCTATGTGTGTGTTCCAAGTCTGTCCCCCTTTCCTTATGAACATGTTTGGTCTTCAGAGCACTGTATCTGCCCTCAGGAGACTGTCATGCATGAGAAGTGGTGCTGGGAGAGCTATCACTGCTGAACTGTCGAGCAGACTTAACACTTGATACTCTGCTCAAGTCACTTTGATCACTAGAGTCCTCATCATGACAAAATATAGCACTATGTGGTTTGGTTCTGGAAACAGTTCGAAAAGAAACATAGTCCCTGTACCGGCTCGAATCAAAACTGCCGGCCCGTTTCTTTCCTGTCCGTCTCCGGCCTGACTTATGGGCAGAGGCTGTCCTGTGGATTAAGCTAGAGGGTTTGGGTTGAACATCCCCTTCCTTCTGCTTTCCACCAGTGTCTTTACAAACTTTTGAATCCACCACAACACTGGTCTTCCCATTCTGCTCCTCTTTGTTTTCAGCAGTTTTCTCAGGTGGTCTGTTCCTTGGTGCAGGAAACTCATTTGTGTGGGGGTTTTTATTAGCTTCTTCAGATGCAGAGGTGCTAATTCTCCTCTGATTGTGTATCTCATCAGAGGCTTGAGAATCCTGGGCTCAGGAGCCCCACTCTTTGAACTCACTTCTAGGACAGTTTTGTCACTATTAGTCCTTTTATCACTGGCACAGCTACTCATCTCCTCTGGGTCAGGACAGGACTCTTTTGGTACTGGGGATCGAACTCAGGTCAGCAGGAGGTGAAACCACTGAGCTAAATCCCAGGCCCAAGGACAGGACTCTTTATTCCCAGTGCTTCTCTTTCCTACTTCAGGAGACTCCTCGCGCTCTGACAAGATGCTCTCTCTGTGAGTGGAGCTGGTCTGCTCGCTTTTATAGCTGCTGACAGTACTGTTGGTGTCACGGTCTGTCCCACTGCAGTAGCTCTCTATTGATCTGCTACTCCGTGTGCTGAGGCTGTCCATGTGTTTGTCAGCATTCAATGCTTTGTTCTTCCCACTTTTTGTGGGTGGCTGAGAATTATTGTTTTTCAGGTCATCAGCATGCTGCAGTTCCCCTGGTAGACAAGAACTGTCCACCAAGGATCCTTTAGACCCAGAATGAGGCTTAGAAGATTCTAACTCAGTAACTGGATCTAACCCACATCTTTGCTGATAAAGAGAGAAGTCATTCAGTAATGTGTCAGGAAAAGCCACAGCAGAGCTAGAAGTCTGTGGTATACTTCGTGGCCAGTGATCTTTCCTACAACAGTGTGAATGTAAAGGTATGAGGGAAGCTACTTCTGTATCACAGGCACTGGAGAGAGACTGTTCAATGTGGTGGTGGTGGCTATAACTTGGCGGGCTTGCTTTGTCACTCAAGTACCTTGGTAGGTCCTGTCCACAGGAAGACAAGGAAGGCTGAATGGAGATGAAGGAGTCATTGGAGACCAGGTGGAAAAGCTTCCAATCAGTTGCCAAATCTTGCTCTTTGCTTCTTTCTTTACAGAGACTGGAGCTCTGGCCCAGACTTAAACTGATATCATCAGAAGTCTTAGCAGTATCTGTATCTCTTTTAATAACTGCTGCTGTTCCAAGACGAGAGGAACCAGATCCAATCTGATTGCTTGGATCTAGGCCAGTGTAAGAATTTTTTGAGCTGCAACGAACTGGAGGTATAGTCTCTCGAATGAACTCAGGCATTTCAATCCCTCCAACAGGATCCCTGGAAAGTATAGTAGTTCACAATTCTCACAGAAGCAAATGGTCTACTGCAGTAAGCAATACACCAAATTCAGGGAATCTCTACCTTTATGCCTTAATTTCCCCATCTTGGTGCATTGCTGTCTTTTCTCCTGGTTGAACAGTTGGTCTTGTCCAGCTTTGGGTCGCTGATCTGTAAATTCATTTGTGTTCCAATCTATGACTTCTCCAGCATCAAGTGCTCTGTGTAGTCGACAGCTGACCATCTTCAGAACAATGAAGACAGCAGCTACCACCGGACAATAAACTCCTACTATAATCATGGAAAATGGAAGGGCCATGTAGAGGGTGAAGGGCAGGCGAGGAGAAAGAACGCACAGGTAGAGTTGCAGCGTGTTCACAAAGGTGGCCCGATGCGATGCGGGTCGGGTCGTAGTACCAGCCCCCCACTGAGCGTGGCGCACACCCGCTGCCGGAGGATCTGCAGCCTCTGCGACCTCATCCACACTCGGCGCTGCAGCCGTGGCCGCCACTGCCACCGCCACTATCAGCTGGCACGTGCCCGCCGGCCGCCAGCTTGGGCCTGGGAGCTGGTGACCCGGCGCCCGGCAGGGACACGGGGCTGTGAAACAATTTTGAAAGGCTCTAACATTTGTATCGGTAGAGTCTCAGAAGAAGAGGAGAAATAGTACAGTGCAGAAAAAAATATTTGAAGAGATATTGGCTGAAAACTCAAATACAATGACAAACATAAAGCTATAGACTCAAGAAAATCAGAAGAGAGGACAGAAGATGGTTTGCCCAACACAGGAAAGAAAACAGTCTCCCATTTCTCCCACGTGCACAGGGAGTACTGTTCTTGGAACATTGAGTGTGTGACCCATAATTGCCAATGGGCTCCCATGGGGGCCTCCAGCACCTTTTATCTGGGTACTGCAGCAATGAGAGAGACCTTAGATGGTGATAAGAATGGAGTAGAGAAAAGAGGGGAGTCTGAGTGGAGGAAGAGTCTGGTGCCAAGTTCAGAGGGTGACTCAGTGGAAACAGAACAGAACAGGTGCTCTCATATTGTCTCTCCAAACACTGGAAGGGCCTGAGATGGCATAAGGCCTAGCCCACCACTTCACACTGTCAAACCGAAGTGTGGCACTGGGTGTGGCACTGAGTTCTGTTGGCCAGGCTGAGACAAATAGAAGTCTGTGCATATAGAGATGGTGAATGGCTCCAGGGTCAGTGGCCTTATGGCCATATATTAGGCAAATAAAGCCAATGGAGGGAAGGAACAAAGATGCCCATGATATTTACCTTCCCAAATCAAGGAGGGTGGTCAGATCCACGGAGGCCTGCAGTGGGTCATACCCAGGGCACAGCTTGCAACCAGGACATACGATTGGATGGAGCAACAACCCTTATAACTTCAGGGAAGCAACTGTCTTGCCCACAGGGAAAAACTGCTTGGCTGATTGCAGTTAGACTGTAACTCCAGTGTGTGTGAATATTCTGAGATAGTGCTGTAACTGTGTAAAGGTTTTATTTTTATTTCTAGTTTTATTTTGGTTGGTATAATCATTGTCTTGTTGCTTCTTTGTTTTATTTGAGTCATTTTCTTCCTTATTATCCTACTATTTGCTTTTTCTTCTTTTTTCCTCCATTCTGGAACTTGCTTCTTTACTAATATTGTTCTTTTTATCACCTCCCTCTTTTTGTCCTTCTCTCTTTTTTTTTTTTGACTCTTTTCCCTTCCTATTCTTTTTTCTCTTGTCTGCCTCACCTACTTGCAATTTCCCACCACCTAGCTAGTGGCATAAATATGAGAGAGGCGTGGAGAAGAATACTAGAAAATACAAATTAACCAGTGCCACAAATGAAAGAGTACCACTCAAGAGCATATCAGGGTAATCCTTAAGAAAATTGGATTTAGAGGATGCAAGCAAAAGTACTTAGAAATATATTAATAGGTTCTGACAATCTCACAGCCTCTCTCAATCTCTAAATACACTTTCACTCATCCACATACCTCCTCCTGGTTTCACAAACAATCTCCTGAGCCTCCTCAAAGCTAGCCCTTTGTTCCAGCTATGGAAATAATTCCAACAGAATCCAACTTCCTGTCTATTTTTACCTACTGATATTTCTCTTACCTTCCTCCATTCCCATTGACATGCTCCTTTTCCCCCTTTCCTGTCCCCTTCCCTCACCCTACATATCCAGATGAATCCCAAATGGCAGTATAATATAGTCCGTAAGGGATATTGACAGAAAGGCAAAATTATCAAAACAAGTGTAAAGTTTATGATTATTGCATGCTTGGATCTATTGATGCTGCTATAACTGACAGAAATTCTCCCCTTACAACATATTAACAGAGTCCAGCCCAATTAAATTGAATAGGTTGAAGTAATAAACGATACTGCTTGACAAATAAGGCCAAGAACACATTGCTGTAAAACATACCTAAAGAGATCCTCATAGCAACTAAAATCTCTCTTCATTTTTTTTGACATCAACCCTCAGGATATGCACAAAAAAATAGGAACATGAGAAAACAAGGCAACAAAATGCTTCTAAAGACTCTCAAGTCTTCCAAAGCAGACCCAAGGGGCAATGTTCGAGAGACAGGCAAATACCAGAAAGCCAAGTTATATGAAATGATTAAAGAGGAAGGAAAGAAACTTGGGCATTTCAAAAAGGACATAACCCAAAAGATAGTGAAACTATAAAATATCTGATCAATGGTGTTTGGAGAAAGTAATAAAATTTGGAAGGGTTGACAAAATGTTTCAAAACATGAACAACAAATTTACTAAAGAAATACAGTCTATATTACATTTTCCAAGTGCATCCATTTTCCCACAAATGTGCCAAATTTGTTGTTCTTTATAGCCGAGTAATATTCCATTATATATAGATACCACATTTTGTTTATCCAATCATCTGTTGATGGATGATATAAGTCAGAGTTATTTGAGTCACACAGCAGTATTATTAAATATACTTCTAAAATTTGACATTTGTAAATTTAGGTAACTGGATTATTTAATGAAAATAATTCAATATAAAGTCAGTAACTGTAAGGTAAGAGTAACATCTTTAAAAGAATATAAAACAAAATTTTAAAAGCCAACCAGGAGAATTCACCAACAATATGGCTGCATCCAATTGTTGACAGCAGGGAAGGCATAATGCACTGGTCTATGACGGTGACTTCCAGGAGAAGATGAAGGAGCTTTTACTCTACCAAACCAAAACCTTCAGCATCTATTTTGGGATGGCCCACAGCACAAACCTGAAGCAAGTTCACTTAGTATTAAATTTTTACATTTGGTTTCAGAGCTTTTGTATTTTCCTAATTCACTGTTGAGACCTCCTTGATTTGAAACAGAAGTAGGAATGAGATTCATTATTTTGAACAGATTACCTTTTCCTCACTGATGATCAATAGGTATTTACTGAGGAACATATGCTGAAGATCTACTCTATACCTAGAAGCACTTTTTAAAACCCTGTCCTAGGGATGGGATATTGTCTTTGAAAAACAGTTACTATAAAATTTACATGAAGGGTATTCCTGTAAATCACAACATGATTCAAATATAAGGGAGCCAACAGGTATCAGGTACCTGGCCCGCACTCAGGTGCTGTGTTTTAAATAGCAGCTTTATTCTAATTAATGTGAATCTCTGAAAAGTTTTTTAAACGAGGAGAACCCAAATCAAATAGGATTTTCGTGGTGGACATGGCTATGTGAGGTTTGCAGGTTTCAGGATTAGCCGTTCAGGTTTTTTCTCCTACTTCACAATCCCTTGTTGAAGTGCACGTATCATAATTTAGGATGACTGTCTTGGATCTTGGCTTGCAACTCAGCCTCCAAGCTTATCAGAGACATGAGACTTTTCTAAGAAAACAGCCCAACACAGGGGAGTGGCAAACATCAAAAGGAAGCCAACTAATCTGATTTGTGTAGGTGCACTCATCCAAAGGAACCTCTTTAAAAAGGCTTTCTTTTCCAAAGTGTTCATGATAAATGGAGCAATGGCCATCCCAGGGGCTGCTGTGAGAATCCTGGAGATGATGACTTGTGTGATGGCTTGTTTTGCAGCATTTGCCGATTCCCCTTAGCAGTTCCCATTTTTCATTGGTGATGGGAATGTCAACTCTGAGCTCCCTTTGCCTCATTAATGAAATATTACTGCAATTAGCAGAAGCTACAGCAGCAAAGGGAACAAAATATCCTGTTAGTGGTGAGACATGCTTAGTTAATGTGTTAAGTCCTAGAGCTGTTGCCACAGCACCAGTTGTTGTGGAGACATAAACCTTTCCCGACTCTTTAAAGGTGAGTGGGGGATCTCCACTTCTGTTGGTGTAATTAATAACAGCATTGAAGGACTGGTTAACCCACTGCCAGCACAGCCAGAGTTGTTCTATAAAGTGCCATCATGCAGCCTGTGATGGTCATGTTCACTGGAACCTGAGCTGACATCCTTCCTGTAAAAATCATCTTTTTACCAGTGTCAGGATGAAAAGCAGAATTGTAGATCTACTTTGCATGCTATAATTCATTTTCTGAAAGACCCGGAGGAACAACTCCTGGTCTGTAATCATGTAGTATTTTTGTGGCATTCTCTAGTTGTTTATCTGTTAACAGAGTATTTTGGGGATCAATCATAGTGAAGAAATGAATGGCTTATCCCATGAAAGTGCTTTGATTCCATCGAGGCTCCTTGATGTTAATGTTCAGTGGCAATTCCCCAGACATCTTCCTGAATCCCCCCTTCCTACCACCACTCACACCACTCACTGGTCCCACTCCGCCAACCAATAACATTTTAAGGTATACATGAGCTGAAAACCAGCATGGAAAAACAAAAAGAATATCTTAGACAGCAGCAACAAAGCCAACAAAGCCTAATATTCAGATGGAATGAAGACATCTAGCAAGGTTAGTAAACAAAAAGGGAAAAATAAGGGAGTAAGCAACAGAAGAAGAATGAAATGACAGGAATAAATTAATCCCTTACAGTAATAACTCAATGTAAATGGCATCAATTTCCCAGTTAAGAGACACAGATTAGCAGACTGGTCAAAAAACAGAACCCAATGGCCTGCTGTAGTCAAGAGACTCATCTAATAAAAAATAAATTTATAGACTAAAAATCAAAGGATGGAAAACAATATTCCTTGCACCAGGACCCTGAAAGCAAGAAGGGGTAGTAATTTTAATTGTAGAAAAAGTAAACTTTAAGCTAAAACAATTGGGAAGAGGCAAAGAAAGTCACTGTGTATTAGTTAAGGGAGCAATTCAACAGGAAGAGACAACTTTGTATATGCACCAAATATCGGTGCATCCGCTGTATAAAACAAACATTGTTAGACATAAAAGATGAAATAAACACTAACACAAACATAGTGGGTAACCTCAATGCCCCACTTGCACAAGCAGATCACCTAATCAAAAACTTATAGAAATATCAAAGCTGAACCACACCCTTGAACAAATGGACTTAATAAAAATTTACAGTGTTCTACACCACTACAACAAAATATACATTCTTCTCAGCAGCACACTGAACTTTCTTCAAAATAAACCACATACTAGTCCCTAAATCCAGCTTAAATAAATACAACAGAATTGAAATCATCCCACATATACCATCAGATCACAGTGCACTTAAAGCTAGAAATCAATTACAGAAGAGACCACAGAAAGTTTTTAAACATCTGGGCATGAAACAGCACACTCCTGAACCCTCAATGGGTCACAGAAGAAATCAAGGAAGAAACAAAACAATTCCTAGAATCAAATGATAATGACAGTGAAACATATCAGAATCTATGGGTCATAATGAAAGTAGTCCTAAGAGGGAAGTTCATTGCTGTGAATACTCACATTACAAAAACAGAGCAAGATCAAATAAATAACTTAATGATGCACCTCAAAATACTAGAAAAACAAGAGTCCAAACCCAAACTTAGTTTAAAGGGGAAAATCATAAAGATCAGAGGGAAATTAGTGAAGTTAAGACAAAAAAGATGCAAGAATCAATGAATCAAAGAGGTGGTTCTTGGGCTGGGGATTTAGCTCAGTGGTTCTGGGGCCTGCCTCGCAAGTGCAAGGTCCCAAGTTTGATTCCCGGTACTAAAAAAAAAAAAAAGGAGTGGTTCTTTGAAAGAATAAACCAAATAGGCACACTCTTAGCCAAACTTACCAAAAGAAGGAAAGAAAAAGCTCACATCAATGCAATTGGAAATGAAAAATGTGAAATAACAATGAACACCAACAAAACCCAGAAGATCATTAGTAATTACTGTGAAACATTGTACTCAAACAAATTAGAGACTCTTGAAGAAATGGACAGTTTCCTAAACACATATGAATTATCAAAGTGAGCCAAGAAGACATAAAATCTCTGAACAGTCCAATAACAGGCAATGAAATTGAGGCAGTAATAAAAAAACCAACCAACCAACCGAGCAAAACCCAGGACCTGATGGATTTACCACTGAATTCTACAAGAACTTTAGGGAGGATATAGTGGTGATATTCCACAACTCTCTCTTTTAATGAAATTGAAAGGGAAGGAGTATTTCCTAACTCATTCCTGGAAGCCAGCATCACTGGCTGATTGCAAAACCAGGCAAAGAACAAAATATAAAAGAAAACTACACATCAATCTTTCTAATGAACATAGATGCAAAAATCCTCAACATAATATTGACAAAATGCAACAAATCAGAAAATCATACATCATGACCAAGTAGTTTCCATCCCAGGCATGCAAGGATGGTTCAAAATATATAAATCAATAAATGTAATATACCACATAAACAGAAGCAGAGAAAAAAATCACATGATCATATCAGTAGGTGCAGAAAAAGCCTTTGACAAAATTCAACGTTCATTCTTGATAAAAACCCTTAAGAAAATAGATGTAAAAGACCTTATCTTAATGTGGTAAAGCCCATTCATGACAAACCAGTGGCCAACATTATATTAAATGTGGAAAAGCTGAAAGTTTTCCCTCCAATATCAGGAACAAGACAAAGATGTCCACTATCACCACTGCTGTTCAATATAGTACTTAAAACAGTAGCCAGAGAGATCAGGCAAGAGAAAGAAATAAAAGGGATATTTATCAGAGAGGAAGAAGTCAAAATATCACTATTTGCAGATAACATATAACATGATCTTTTGCATAGAAAACCTGAAAATTCCCCCAAAGGCTCCTAGAATCAATATGCAAATTTAGCAAGGAAGCAGGACACAAAATAAACACAAAAATATCAATAGTATTCCTGTATGCTAATGATAAACCCACCAAGAAAGAAATTAGGAAAATAATAATGTTCACAGTAACAACAAAATAAAATAAATACTTAGAAATTAACATAACCAAGGAAGTGAAAGAACTCTACAGTGAAAACTACAGTACTCTTAAAAAAGAGATTGAAGAGAACATTGGAAAATGGAAAGACATGCTCTGTTTCTGGCTAGGCAGAACCAACCTTGTCAAAATGGCCATATTTCCAAAACAATATATAGATTTAGTGCAATATCAATCAAAATACCAACGAAATCCTTAACAGAACAAGGGAAAACAATCCTAAAATTCAAATGAAACCAGAAGAGACACAAGATAGCAAAAGCAGTCTTGGGTAACAAAAGCAAAGCAGGAGGCAATCCAACCCCAAATTTCAAGTTATATTACAAAGCTACAGGAACAAAGGCAGTATTGTACCTGTATGAAAACAAACATGAGAATTAATAGAACAGACACTCCAGAAACAATTCCAGACATGTTCAGCCACCTGGTCTTTGACAAAGGGGCCATAAACATACATAAAGATACATCGAAGGAAAGATAGCCTCTTTGATAAAGGGTGCTGAGAAAACTGGCTATACACATGCAGAAGACTGAAGCTAGATCCTCTTATCATGTAGTAAACTAAAATCAAAATGTTTCAAAGATACAAATATTTAAAAAGTAATACTTAACCTACAGGAAGATAAAATAGTAAAATTCTTGAAGTCATAGGTGTAGGCAAGAACTTTCTAAACAGCACTCCAATTACACAAAAAATAACACCAAGAACCAACAATGGGTTTATATCAAAGTAAAAAATCCTCACAGCATAAGAAACAATCAAAAGAGTGAAGACACTACCTACAGAATGAGAAAAAAAATTTCCCAGCTACATGTCTGACAGAAGACATGTCTAGAAAATATGAAGAACTAAAAAATATGAACTTCCTCCTCAAAGAGTAGGCAACAGAAATGAACAAACACGCCTCAGAAGAAGTACAAATAGCCACTAAATACATGAAGAAATGTTCAACATTGCTGGCTATTAGATAAATCCAAATTAAAATAAGACTGAGATTTCATCTTATTCAGAAATAAAGAATATCATCAAGAAATCAAATATAACAAATGCCGGCAAAGATATGGGGGAAAAGGAACTCTTTTGTGTTGTTGATGGGAATGTAAACTAGTACAGCCAAGGTGGAAATCAGTATGGAGGTTCCTCAAAAAAGTTAAAACTAGAAATTCCATTTGATCCAGCTATTACCCTAGTAGGTGTCTTCCCAAAAGAACTAAAGACATCATACTATAGTAATACATTCATGCCCATGTCCACAGCAGCACAATTTATAAAATCTATTTTGGGGAAATGCCCTATATGTCCATCAACAGATGAATAGATAAGGAAATGTAGTATTTATACACAGTAGAATACTATGGTGCTATAAACAAAGATAAATTTGAGTCATTTGTAAGAAAATGGATGCATCTTGAAACCATAATGTTAAGTGAAATAAATCAGATACACAACTTCAAATATTGTAGGGTTTCTCTTATACGAGAAACCCAAATTATTAGTACAGAGTAAAATAAAAGATAGATAAAAGGAAACTGAGTGATAAATATTTTGCAGATGGGAAAGGAATCAAGTGATGGAATGTGGGGAGGGGAGAAGGGGAAGGAATGTAAAAGGCATTAAAATATGTCATGTACATGAAGCAACTACTCACAGTGAATGTAATTATTATGTATCACAAACATTAACTTAAAAATGGGGGAAAGGATCTAGATGGAAGGAAGGAATGAAGGAAGGAAGGGGAAGGAGAAGAGAAATTTGAAAAATTAAGAATGTTAAGTGTATGTATCTATTCCCTAAAGCGTTGCATACTACAAACATGTATTAGTAGAAAAATTTAAAAAGGAAAGCAGAAAAGCCTAAATAGGGTGAAACTGAACAAATTCATTCTCAGATACAATGTAAGCTGCTGAAAACTAGAGATCTGTTTGAAAGACTACAGATTTCTTATCAGAAGTCATGGAAGCCGGAAAGGAATAACACAATATTTTTCAAGTACTGAAGGTTGAGAATTATTGGTACTGAATTTTGTATGCAGTGAACATATCCTTTGGGAATGAAGGTGACGTAGAAACAGTCTCAGGATTTGAAAAAATAGAAAAATTCATAAGCAGCAGACTTGCTCTAAAGGAATCATTCAAGGTCTTCAGACAGATTACTGACACTAGATGAAATGGTGAGACACCAGCAAAGAAATAGGAACAGAAATGCAGCAAAGAATGGAAATAGAGTTGCTCTGTATTTACAACTATAAATAACAGTTGGTAAATATAATACTTATAATAATTGATAAATACAGTACATTTTTCTTTTTTTCTTTAGTTCCCTAAGGTATGTGTCTTAGTTGCTTTCTTGTCACTGAGACACAATATCTGACACCCACAACTCTAAGGAGGGAAGGTTCATTTTGGCTCACAGTTTGTAGAGATTTGGCTCCAAGGCAGGTGACATAGCAGAGGGGCATAGTGGAGGAGAAGTACCTTCATGGCATGGCAACAGGAGCAGAGAGAGGGAGCAAGGGTGGAGGTAGGGAAATATACCCTTCCAGGCCACGTCCTCAGTGATCCACTTCCTCCAACCAGGCTGCACCTCCCAAGTCGTATTCAGCTATAAACTCATCAGTGGATCAGTCCACTCATAAGTATCACGCCCCTGTGATCAAATCATCTCATTAAAGCACCACCTATGAGCATATGAGGCTTGGGCAGGACATCTAGATATTAACTATAACTGTCTGTCTCTGAAAGCTAAATTTATAACACCTTCTGAGATGATTATTCAAGTTTATAGATGTAATATATAACACACCTATGATTGTAATGGGAAAAGGTAAAGGAGCCAATAAACTACTAAGGTCTCTACCTGAAATAATAAAATATTAATTCCAAAGGTAATAAATGCAATGCAATGAATATAAGGAGAAAAATGAATATTATTCTTAATAGTCATCCAAAGATAATCACACTCTTGGTGTTTATAATTTCTGATTTATTCTGGTCCATAGATATGTACTCATGGAGACATACATTTTTAAATTTATTTATTTATATTTTTCCCCATTAAGTTTATTGGTACATTTTACATATAAAATACAGTTACATTCATCACAATGGATCTTGTACCATTACATGAGTATCTTGGTTCTCTTTTTTTCCCCTTCCCTTGCCCTCCCTTCACCCCTTCCACCCTTCCCTATTTGAAAAGACTTTTTTTCCACTTTTTTCCTTTTCTCATATTTTTTCTTTTCCCTTTTTTCCTTTCCCCTACCCCTCCTATGTCCCCTGCACCTTTAGACCTTTTCTTCCTGTTACACAATATCAATTATACATTTTTTTAAGTTACAATATCAAGATCTAGGAGACATTAC
>NW_004624756.1:961754-1013806 GCF_000247695.1 Heterocephalus glaber | reverse complement strand
CATGAGCAAAATCTTTGCTGCTATCTGAGTAATTATTTCTGATTTCATTTTTCCCAGATCCTCTTTTGTTGCTAGTTCAGAGAGTCCAGGTGGTTGAATATCAGATTGTTCCATCTCGTTTTCCTTTGGGGTTTCTGTAGGTGATCCAGAAGTCTGTTTTTGAGACTTGTTTATGTGTCTTCTCATTTCCATGGGAGGGGGTGCTTCTGGAGCCCATATGGCTCACCTTCTCTGCCCTGGGGGCCTGGGATGGCAGCAGGGGAGATTCCTTCTGGGTGCTGGGACCAGCTGAGCTTCTCTGCCCTAGGAGCCTGGGCAAAAAAATTCTAACTTTTAAAATTTCATTTTGCAGTGCCAGTTACAAAAATTACAGTTTCTGAGTGCTGTCTACAGAATAGGTAAGATTAGACTTGACAATAGACTCTAGTAAAATTTAGCCTAAGATCTATTCTTTTAAAATATCTGTTATTGCTCAAATTTGGGGGAAAAATGTTTTAAGACATGAACTTCAATACCTGTTGTATCCTCTCCAAACTAGGACATGTTCTGATTGATCATCACTGGGGAAATCTACCTCGGTACAGAGGGAGAGGACTGCAAATGGTGAATGGCATCAGAAGAAAAGGGAATTCATTAAGAGACAAAGGGGGAGAATTGTGAAGATGAAAGAGTCACCTGTGTTTCAACTCTGCTGAAGATAAATGGAGCTGTAGAAGTTATAAAAGATTTCAGCCATGATTACTTTAAACAAAAGCCCTTCCAGAAGCAGATGTAGCTTTAGATAGCTCCTGACTTTGCCATTCTTTCCTATCTGACCTCATGATTTTTAATGATACTCTTGGCCAGAAGGTAGAACCCCTTTGGGGAACATTTATCCCTTTTTTTTTTTTTTTTGGTCACTCATTGTGGGTATGCTTCTAACCCAGGGTTTCTGCCTCTCACCTAGTCACAGACTAGACCATTTTAGGCTCTGCCAAGTGCAAAAAAAAATCTTCTACACACAATATAGGTTCTAGCTGTGTGAGACCTAAAGTTCAATAGGTATTTTGCTCCCATGCTTTTTTCCTTCCCAATACCAATACTTTAATTCAGCTTTCTCATTCTTTTGAGGGGGAATGGCTATCAGTAACTTGATCTCCTGCTTGATTAGCCACTCATCCCAACCTGCCCCCTTTTGTGCCACCGTGATCAAAGTCTCATTTGGGCTTTTCTCCTAGATAGCCTTTTATTTCCCTTTAGTGAGTCACTTAGACTGTGAGTAGGCAAAGGTAGAGCTGGAGTATTTTAGTCAATAGATAATACATTTTTTCTTTGTATGTGGAACTTTTCAAGGCTTTTTTTCTTAAATGCTGAAAAATAGGCTTCTGTTTTCATTGCATTAAAAAAATAATTAACAAACCTTTTGTTATCAGGATAAATGCGAGACATTCTGTTCCTTAAGTAGTTAGATGGAGCCTGAGAGGAGCTCCACTTTGATCTTTAAGAAACTATCTTGGGCCATTTTGGAGAGGTCTGAGGGAAGAAAAGGCACAGTGCCATTCACTTCACCAGAGACATCTGGTAATGCAATTTGGGTTTCGTGAGGGATGCTTCAGAGCTTAATGGCTGTCCATCTTTCTGTGGGGACAGCCTTAAGAGGACCCCAAACCTGAACTTCTCTTTCTCTATAAACCTCACAAAGTATCACGGGAAACATTGCACAGATCCCACCAATCTCACCATCAGGATGTATCCTTTAAAAATGGAAACAATTTGACACTGAAAATTTGAGAAAAAAACCCCATATCTTCCATTTTAAATAGAAGTATAAACTAGAAAATGACAAGACATGGCTACAGAATGCCAGCCTAAATTATAATACTATTGTTCAGTTAGATCATTTCTGCAAAAAGCAAGGAAAGTGGTCTGAAATCCCTTAGGCTTTTATGACTCTTTGTCAGAAACCATTCATCTTCATCAACTGCCCAAGAGACAGGGTACTTAAAGAAACCCTGAAGAGGAGATTGCTATCACTGATGATCTCATCCCCAGATCCCCATCTGTCACTCAAGAGGATATGGATCGCCCCTATTTGTTTAATAAAAGAAACTACACTGGGAGGTCTCTTCAACCACATTTTTATGATTTTATAATCCTCAGGCTAGTAAGTCAGTCCCATCCTTTCCAGATGTCTCAGAAACTCCATCAGTGGCTACTTCCCTGGAGAGACCCAGTAATCCCCAGGCCCCTCCTTGTCCTCTACAGATAGGGCACACTCAGAGTGGAGTTACTTACTCTTCCAACTCACAGTTCATCCTGACCCTAAGAGAGGTGCCAGGATCAGAGAGCAGTACTCGAGTTCAGGTGCCTTTTTCAGGGACAGATATCCAATAGTGCAAAGAACATTTAGGCCAATTTTCAGAAGATTCTAATAGATTTGCAGATGGCTTTCAGAATTTGACCATTGCTTTTGACATCTCAGAGCAAGATGCTCAATTTTTCTTGGCCACTTGCTATACTCTAGATGAAAAACAAAGAATTCAAGAAGAGGCTAGATGATATGCAGATGAACAATATGCTGCCAAAGGAGAAGGAACCTCTCACCCTGGAGAGGTTACTGCCCCTCTGACAGAACCAAATGGGGATAATACTGGGGACTGACTAAACATGAGGTCTACAATGATGACTGCTCTTATCATGGAAATGAAAAGATGCATGAAGAAACCTATTAATTATAAAAAGATGAGAGAGGTTACACAAGGCAAAGAGGAAAATTCAACTGTCCTTCATAAGTAGAAGATTCCCATAAAGACACACTTAAAGCCAATTTCTAAGGAAGGACAGGCACTAATGGGACAGCATTTCATTAGTCAATCAGCCTCAGATATTTGGCATTAATGACCAAAACTTCCAATGGACCCCCAAACACCTTTGATCCACCTGGGGACACAGCCTTTTCTGTATTCAACAATTGGGATCTGGAGGATGATAATAAGGAGAGAAACGAAGAACAAACTCAGGCCAGAATTATGGCTGCTGCAATTGGCAGTACTTTAAGCACACCCAAGTTATCCAAAGGAAAACCCATAGCAAATCAAGGAAAGTGTTTCTTTTTTATGCAAAGAAACTGAATGTTAGGCATGTGACTGTACTAGGCCATCACCCAGGTCTTGCTCCATGTGTTAGGTGGCTGATGTGCCTGATTCATGGCACTGGGTGAATGACTGTCCCCATTCCCAGAGAAAGCTAGGCCAGCCAAAACCCTCACCTCCCTCTCTGACGAAGAGGACTGAAGGGGCTCAGTGCAAATTGCAATGCCCCTGTCCATGTACATCTCCATTTCTTGTGAGGAACTTCATATGACCCTGGATGTCATGAGTAAGCAAATTCAATTTCCTTTTAAATACAGGGGCAGCTTACTCTGTTTTACCTCCCTTCTCTGGAAAATCCTCCTCTAAATCTATAGCCATAATTTGGTTGAGGAGAGCCCATGTCAGAAACTCTTTGTGCTTGCTTTGACATATAAATTTGGTCAAGTGTCCAACCATGAGTTTTTCCTTGTCTCATGATGTCCCATTCCATTACTAGGAAGAGATTTACTAGTAAAATTGGGGGCAGTTCTCCAATTTCAGCAAAGGCTGAAATAGATATCACCTGGTGAGACTACACCAGACCTCCCTTACCTAAATAGCCAAAAGGTGGATTTTGATGCATGGTGTAATGCAATACCTGGGAAGGCAAATTCATTAATGCCAGCAGTGATAAAATTAACAGATCCTAGTCAATTTCCCAACCAAAAATAATATCCAATCAAACAATTATTATTATTATTAAAGCCTTCAGGCTCTTATAGACAGTTCTCAAATATAGCCTTCTGTGGCCTTTCCAGTCCCCTTGCAATATCTCCATTCTCCCTGTAGCAAAACCTTCAGAAGAACAATCAGATGGTACAAGAACTCTCTGCCTCATTAATGAGGCTGTAATCCCAAAGCACCATCTAGTGGTAGATCCATACATAATCCTTTCCCAAATTTCAGGAGACACAAATTTGTTCTCAGTCTTGGACCTCAAAGATGCTTTCTTTTCTATTGGTCTCCATCTAGACTCCCAGTTCTCATTTGCTTTTCTATGGGAAAATCCAATCTCAAACAAAAAATAATACTAAAAAAAATATTTGGATAGTTCTCCCACAGGGCTTTTCACCATTTTGCTCAGTCACTGGGAAAATATTTATGGTACCTAGAGCTTAAAGAGGGGACCATCCTACAGTATGTAGATGATATTCTAATCTCCAGCCCAACTACTGAGCTATGCAACCATAATACTATCCAAACTCTCAATTTTCTAGTTAAAAAAGATACAAAGTCTCAAAGGAAAAGATTCAGATATCCCTTTAGAGAGTCAATACTTGGGATACATTCTTACACCCAGGGAATGACAACTCTCTAGGAACCAAATCCAGGCTATGTGTAACCTCAGGCCCCTTGACACCAAACAATAGCTTTGTTCCTTCCTGAGAATGGCCAGCTTCTGCCAATTCTTGATATCTAATTTTGTACTAATTGGAAAACTTTTATTTGAGGCTGTCAAAGGTCCTGAGCCTGAGCACTTAGAATAGACAAAAGTGACTGAAAATGCTTTTCAAGGAGTAAAGCAAGCCCTCACTCAGGCTCTAGCACTGGGAATACCTGGCTTAAGAAAGCTCTTCTTCCTGTACATATTAGAAAAGAGAGGAATTGTTTTGAGTGTCTTGACCAAAAGAGCAGGGAGCAGGATCCCACCCAGTGGCCTACTTTTCAAAAAAATTAGGTAAAGTGGCTTCTGGGTGGCTGCCCTGCCTGGAGGCAGTAGCAGCTATAGCTATGCTAACAGAAGAAACCAGAAAATTAACTTTGGAACAAAAAATAAAAGTCCTAACTACCCATCAGCTCAGTGCTATTCTTGAGATAAAAGGTTACTTGTGATTGACCAGAGAATGTCTTACCAAGTATAAGGCCATATTTCAAGATGGCTCTGAGATTACCTTAAAAACTTGCATGCAGAACCAATCAGAAAAGTGTTATTGTCCATTCTACATTTACATTTGGCATGAAATCAAGGGACTCTTTGTTGTACAGTTTAAATCTGGCTCTAGGCCCAGCAAATATTTGATAGGACAACTGTCCCAATGCCTTATTTACATGAAGGAAACAGCTAATCTAGGAATTCCAGATATAAAAGACCCCTTTCCCTTATCTTCATGGCTTTTGCAAGTCTGTTCACTGGTCTGTTCTTTTCCACATTCAATAAATGTACATCCCTGCTACCTTTTCTGTGTGTCTTGTCTAATTCTTTGTTCAGAACACCAAAAACCTGGAAAGAATTTCTTGGGACTCATCATCTAGTAACAGTACCCTTTCAGGCTGAAGCATTTGGCTTCCCTTTGCATATGCATCAGCTACCTTTGATGGAATATATTCACCAATCCAACATTGGTGACAGGCAGATGACATGACCCCTCAAGCCCTCAGGATTGAGGACAAGACTAAAGCAAGGGGGGAATTGGAATCATCATGGCAAACTGGAACTTTATTTGTTTGTTTTGAGACAAAGTCTTTCGAGTGCATAGATTACAGGCATGCACCAACACACCTGGCTCTTTTTGGGGGGGGGCACATTAAAAGTTAGATATTTTCTTTGGAGACAAGCGGCTTCTTCAGACTTCCTCAGGCCTAGGCATAAACAGCTACCCCTACTTCTCAGGTCAGGTGAAAGAACAGAATATGTAGATGCTGACACAAGGAGGTCTAACTCCAATTTCATTTCCACAGGGAAGGAACTGAGGTCAGAGTCCAAGAAGAGATGAAACAAGCCTGGACATGTCTATTCCCTCATTGTATTCCCTCACTTCACTGTTTTGTGCTCTAAAGAACCTACTACAGTTGTACATGGTGAAACAGTTAATTCTGTACAAACCAAGTTCATGGTTTCACAAAAATCATAGAATGAAGTCACAAATGAAAAGGAGGAATTTTAAAAAGTTTTATTGAAAATAAAAAGAAAGAATAAAAAGGCTCTTGGTTTCTTTAGGAGAGGAATCTGAAAAGTGGAATTTCCACATGTCCCCTCAGTCCAGAACTTTTTATGGATAAGCAGAGCATGGGAATTGCTCAGTTGATTAATGGCCACCTATAACAGGTGACTCTGAATTTAAAATGACCAGTTGGAAGTCAGCCTCTCTAACTCACTCACTCATCACATAGGGTTTAAAGGAAACTGAGATTTTAGAGAAAATTGGTTATTTTTTACTTTAAATTCCTGGAAACTCAGGAGCTTACTAGGGAGTGGCTGCAACTCCTTTTAGCGTGTGTGAGGTTGTGTTCTATGTTGACTAAGTTCTTTTTTGGTCCAAAATCCTAATTCACTGTCCATTCTTATTTTAGTTCTCACCAATATGGCTAGCCACCCAACTCCATCTCAGGCCCTTTGCCTAGATAGTGGCCCCATTCATAAGCTAACTAAATAAACTTTTTTTTTCTTTTACAATGGTGAGATGGTGATTTGAATGATGTGGACCCTCCATCTCTTTGGAGCTAGCTTTGAGTGAATTCTTTTTTCTCTTTACCAAAATAAATAGGCTCCTTTGGTTTGATCCAAGGAGAGGAAATGAAGCTGAGTGTACGGGCCTATAACACTAATAGTATTAGGCCCAGGGAATCAGTTCACACTCAGCATAAGCAAACTTTAGCTTTAATGAAAATCCTAGTTTTTAAAGATCCATTTTACTCTCTCAGTTCCATCCCTGATAGCCCATGATGTTGTCTAACAATTTCATTTTTGCCAGTCAGATAGTAGTGAAATAATACGTGATGGTTGTTTTATTTCTCTGCCTTTTTTTATTACTATGAATTGTAAATCTCTTGACTACTACAATTTTCTCATTGATGTACTGCTACTTAATATTCTTTAAAAATTATTTCATCCATTATGTTTTCTTAATTGTTCAGAAGTTATTATAGCCTCAATATCAATGATGTGTTGTTTCTCAATATTTTAAACACTTAATAAACATTAGTGTTGCTATATATCTGTTCTAGTCAGTGCTTACAAGAGCTTGCAGGGCTGGGGCAAGGCTCCTCAAAAGATTGCACATGTTCTGAATCAGATGTGATGCAGTACACAGAAATTTATAAGATTAGGTTACAATATTTACCCACAGAGTCAAATATAGAAGAGTGCAAGAGAACTGTCTGCTCTCTAGAGAAAAGCCAAAGCCCCTCTGAAAAAAAAAAAAAAGCAGCTGGAACAAAGCTCTTGCAAGGGAAATCAGCTGAAATACTTCCCTATGTTGTCCTTTTATACTGTGCCAACAACCATGCTGACTCAATTCAACTGGGTGTTCCCCACTCACATTGACAATTAGTTAACCACCACAATATCCTTAACTGGAGAGAAAATTTAATGTGGTAAAAATGATTAATTTTTGCATATTGACTTGTGGTTATGCAATTTATTTCAAGGAATTCTTCCCCATTCCTAGTTTTATTTTCTCTTACAATCTTGAGAATCTACCTTTAACTTTAGGTGTCTAATGCATTGGGAGCCCACCTCTGTACAGTATAGTAAGTCAGGTCCTGTTTAGCATCTGTTATCCAAGGAGGGAGTTTTCCAGGCCATCTGTTCTTTGTCCCTTTCAATTAGTAGGTGCTGACTTCTTGTTCTACTTCAGTCCCCAGAGCCTCTGGAGTCTGTTTGTGAGGTCCCAGTTATTGTCCCAGGATCTCTTTGTTCTTTTTTTTCCCACTATGATGTTGTCATCCAAGAGGACTGATCTTTTTCTCCTGTATTTCAAACTACTTTAATCATCTGTGGACCTTGTTATTCTTTGTAAACTTTTCAAAGAATTTACTCTCAAGAGCAATACGATTGGAATATTGTTCCAGATAGCAGCAGATATCAAATTTTTTTTTCATTTTTAAAAACTTCATTCCCCTTTGATTTTCTTTTCTCATTCTTAGATTATTAATAACTACTTTGATAACTGAACTCCTATAAATTGGAGAATCCAGAAGAAATGGAGATTTCTAGATACACGTGAATTACCAACTCTGAACCAAGAAGGTACAAAAAACCCCTGAGTGATCAAATAATAGGCAATGAAATTGAGGCAGTAATAGAAAACCTACCAACTAAGAAAAGCCTGATGGAATCACCACTGAATTCTATAAGGACTTCAAGGAAGATCTAAAGTCAATACTCCTCAAAAATCTTTCATGAAATTGAAAGAGAAACTGCAAACATGTTTATTAGTACTGCAAACACGTACTATTAAAAATAAAAATTACAGAAAAGAAGAAATTGTGTGCAAAATACTATAACAACAAATGAAGTTTTATGGATATTAACATCTATAACATTATTTATTTGTTTGATATATGTTTCTAATACAACAAATATATATTACCTGTTATATATACAAAGATTAAAAGCCAATTTTTATGAGTTTATGATATTTATAATACATAGTGTATGCTACATTATATCAAACTATGTAATTTCCACTATATATATATTAATATATGGGTGTGTGTGTGTTTTGTTCTGTATATTACATGCCATCAGAGATACAGTTTTCTTTCTGTCTATAAAATAAAAAATGGGTGAGATAGTTTCATTACCAACTGGTCAGAGTCAAGCATCACAACAGAGCTAGTAAAGAAAAAGACAGTAAAGAACAGGAATCTATATACAGTAACTTTCTACATAAATGGGTCTGATTTGTGAGTAGACACTCTCCAACTACTTAACAACAGTGTTTCCCATCAACACAAATACATGATCATAATGCACTCAGACTATAGTTGGTAGCTAAATTTTTCTTATCTACTTTTATCATGTCAAGATTCTTCCTGCCCAGTGAATTACATTTTGGTAACTACTCTAGGTAACTAGGTCTTATCTGGCCACATAATTATAGCACAGTAATGATTTGTATATTGTCTACAAACAGAATTATAAAATTTGTATGTTATATGCAGGGTATGCATAATATGTATTTATAAATTTGGTTTATTCTGAAAATACAATTGGAGTTTAACATTAGAAAGTGACTCATCAAATCACCACATTATCAAATTATGGAAAAGTAGCCAGAGGATGCTATCAGAGAATACATCCAACTCAGGAATAAAAGCCAATACTCACTAATGACTGGGCTCTTGGAAAATAAAAGTCACTGACTTCAAAAGAAAATATGTATATACTAAATTTGAAAGCATCAAAAAAAATGAAAGAAAGACAGAGAAAAATGTCACTCACATGCCAAGAGAAGATATTGGCTATGATAATCTCCCAGAAATCAGTAAGGAAAGAAGCAATAAAATTATTAAACTATAGTAATCTGGGTTAAATCACAGAAGGCTAAAGAGTTAATAGACATGTAAAAAGTATGAAAAATACCCACAAAAACAAAAAAGACACCCCCAAACTCACTAGTGAAACTGGAAAAACTGAAAATAAGTACACAATTCGGTGCCACTTCAAATCTATCATATAGGAAGACATTACAAATTGTAAACACAGAATCAGGAGTATGTGGATCAGGGGTTATCCTGTTATTGCTGGAGTAGGATGAAGAGGTACAATTTTGCTTTCCCTAGGGTTTAAGCACATTGTAACTTGGATCCCAAACATCAGCACTTTCTCTCAAAGTGCTACTCTCTAAATTCCATGTTGCCCCTGCAAGGCCTAAGGGAGAATCCTGGGACCAAAAGCAACAATATTTCTGCAGCAAAATGTATATTTAAAGTACATGGTATAAAGTAGGACTTTAAATAGCCTCATTTCAGTGCAGTTCAGATGAGTCCCCTGGGGTAGACAGACCAAAGGGGACAATCCTTGGATACAGTTCAAATCCTTGTAAAATTCTTTCCCTTCAAGATAGGCAGGCCAGAGCATTTCTTCTGATCAGCAGAATATGGAGAAGATGATGGAATGTAACTCCTGTGATTACAATTCGTTATTTACACACCATCTTGCCAGAAGATTTGTTATGGAGACTCCCTCTCCTGGGCTCATGCTGAAGAAAATACTTGGTCATGTGTATGCCCACTGTGCAAAGAGCTGATGGGAGAACCCTGAAGCTGAGGGCAGCCTGCAACCACAGCCAGCAAGAATCCAGGGCCTCACATACTGTAACCCAAGGGGAATGAATCCTGTCAGCAACCTAAGTGAGTGTGAGAGGGGACCTTCCCCAGGTGAGTATCTGGATGAGAATATAGCCTAGGCACACTTTCACTGCAGCCTCCTGAGACCCTAAGCAGAGCCCCCTCCCCCGCCCCCCCGGCACTAAGCTGTGCTCAGTTTCTTGACTCACAAAGACTGTGAGATAATATATCTATATTGCTTTAGATAATTTTGGATATTTGTAAATGACAACAGATAACTCATACAGGCACAAAATCATTTTAGGTTAAGTCACATTTTCTAGCCAACTTAATCATGGTGACAGTTTCCATTATCAGCATTTTTAAAATTTAGTAATTATGTATAAGAATTTCTAGAAATATAGGCAGCAGTAGCAGAAAAAGGAATAGTAAATGTGGGTTTTGGATTAATCACATAGTATCTGTTGTATTTCTAATATTCACCTCTGTTACCTGAGTCAGGTCTCTAATATTAAATATAGTCCACCATACTCACCTACCTTTCTTGAACGTCTCTCAGAATTTGAAATACTCATAAGAACCATTAGAGGCACATCTAATACCCTGCCCTGGGGCTCACCACTTGCCAGATAGGTGCTAGAAGCTCACACAAGTGAATGCAGTGCATTTTCAGCACAACTCCATGAAATGGAAACTATCTCATTTCTCAGATGTGGAATCTGAGTGACAGGAGTTGCCTGGTGACAGGGTCACCAAAGCAGACAGCAGGAACTGGAAGTTCATATAGGAGAACAGGATACAGTATATATTCAGCCTCTGAGCACACAGGACAGGGAGAGTAAGCCAGTTCTGCTGCAAATGCCCACACGACCTGTGCTCCAGGCTGCCCAGGATGGTGAGGACAGTGGTGAGTGCTGAAGATCTCTCTTATCACAGCACTGAGGGAGTCCTGAGCTCTCATACCTCGACAGTGCCTTAACATCGCCTTCACATCCAAGTAAAGCTCAGCAACATCACACGCAGTCTGAATCTTCAAGGGAAAGACCTCTAGTGCTTCCAGCTTCACAGCACAAATCCTGGAAAAAGCAGAGGTGAAGACTCTTTAACGGTCCTCTCCATTCAGCTCTGTCCCTCCCTTCCTGCCTTTACACAGGACTCACCTGCTCAAGGTGCTTTTCACACCCTATAAGGAACAAAAACAAAAGGCGAGTGTGTTAGCTTTAGTACTCCATGAGTGGTGGCATGGAAGTCTGCTGTCTATAAACACAACTCCCCAAGAAGGAAAGAGTGACCCAGCCTGAGACACTGCTGCAGAGCCAGGGACAATGATCCCACCCCACTTCTGCCCACACAACAGGAGGCTGTGATCTCCCTGAAGAAGCCTGAGGGGGAAGACCAGTGGCTGCAGTGGCATCAGTTTGTGGCTGCTAGGGACATAGGCAGGAGCTTTTCTCACTCTCCCTCTGGCAAGACTGGCTCTCAGGGACTTGATGTCCTGCAGAGTGAGCCCATGTAGACATCACTTGTCACCAAGGTGCTTTGTGGTAACTGCATGTGCAGCTCCTGGACTGGGCCACCAAAGTGGTGGCATCAGGTATCACAGGGTGCTAAAGCAGATGTGCCACCTTTTCAACTTAGTATGACTTCAGTGCTACTAGTGGGAGCCAGAGTTAACAGCTCCTGCTGCTTATCTTATAGGATATATCCTTTATGCAGCTGTAAGAAGCCCCACAATAACTTTAGGGCTCCACCAGCAAATCAAGGAAAAGATTACTACTCCTTTTGGCTATCCCACTGTCACTACCTGACACCTGAGTGAATATTTCAGGAGACTGGTAGTCAAGATCTGCAAATGGACCACAGGAGAAATGATGGCAAAAGCTATTCCATGGTTTGATTTGGCCCCTCTATGTTCATCTACCCAGAAAACTCAAGTTTTGTTTGAGGATTCAACCCAGGATCTTGTTCATGTTAAGAGAGTGCTCTACTACTGACCAGCATCCTAGGAACCTTTTTTAAATTTTAATTTCAGATTCACTAAGTCGGCCTCATAGTTGTGCTTTTCCACCCTGAGCCTCTCTAATAACTGGGATTACAGTAATGGAGCACCATTCTGTGGAGAAATATGTTTTTATATTTCACATAAGGGGACCCCATAGACTAGTGGAGCTACCCTGATGATATTCATGTATAGTCTTAGGTAGATATTACCTAAATTCCCTCATGAATGCCCACACTGGAATGGAAGCAAGCTTTGTCAATCTCCCCCTGCTTCCTCACCATTCTCCTCAGAATACTTCTTTCTTTTTCCAAGTCCATAGCCTCACCTGCAGCAGTTTCTGGGGTGAGCTCTGACATTTTGCCTCCAGCTCCAGAATGTGGCTCTTGAGTTCATCAATTTTCTGCTGCAGGTTGGCCTCACTCTCCTTCAGCCTGCTCATCATCTGCTCTTCTTCCTTCTCTAGCCTCCAGAGATACAACCACTCCTCCTCATGTAGAAAAGTGTGGAGATTCTTAAAGTCCAACTTGATTTTTTGTTTTCGAATATCTATCCTGTCCTAGAGTAAAAAAAAAAGTGTGGCAAACAAATGAAGTGTTCATGCTGAGTGAATGGGTAAACAAAATGTGATCTATAGATATAATGGAGTCTTACCCAACCTTAAAAAGAATGGAAATCTGACCCATCCTTCAAGGATGAAACCTGGGGATTTTCTGCTAAGTAAAATGAGCCTGAAATAAAGGGACAAAGAGTGTAGCTCTCACTTATATGAAGACCCTACCATAGTTAAATTCATGGAGATAGAAAAAAAAAATAGTAGTTACCAGCTGGTTAGGAGTAGTGGAAAATGGGAGTTTATATTTAATGGGGACAAAGTTTCATTTTACAAGATAAAAGAATTTCTGGAGCTGGGTACAGTGATGGCTCTACAGTGGGAAAGGCATTAATGTCCCTGAACTGTACACTTAAAATAGTAAAAGTGTCAAAGTGTATGTTATGTCTATTTTACCATACACAAAAAGTATGTTCTGTTACTGTGATATATTTCAATAAGTCACTCAAGCTGGAAGAATGTCCTAAGCTTCCTGCTGGCACTCTGCTATTGGAGAGATTAACCTTGACCTCTTTCCTTTTTCTAAGCACCCAGGCTGGTAGGAGAGTCCCTGATTCTTGACAGAACAGCAATGTGAGGTCCTGCAGAGGCAGGCTTGTGTTATTGTTTACTGAGAAATATTCATGTACCTGCCAGGGGTCATTTTATTATCCCTATGTATAAGATGCCAGAAATAAATGATGTATCTCATTAGACTTAACTTTCATTTGAGTAGATGTAGAATTGCAATTTTCAGGAGTGCTGTCTAAATACTTGCAGTGTTTCAATGACTATGATGTTGTGATAGAAACTGATCAATTTAGAAAGAAGTGGAAGTTTCTTGTATGAGACTGGTGTACTTTTAACTTTTGTACTGAAAGTCTTCCCTTAAATGAGTTAATTAAACTTGTGAGTTAAACTCAGTGTTGCCCTCTGTGCAAGGTCCTAGCAATGTGAAAGCTAAGAGGATTCTCTGAAATCGCTGATTAAACTTCCACACCCAAAAGTGGCAGAGGGTGGAAAGGATGTTTGAAGAGCAGAATGGCTTACCAGCCTGTGGACCTGGACTGCCAGCTAAAGGAATCCAAAGATATTTCCACAAAGGAAGGTGTCTCTGATACTATGGAGAGCCTGGGAAGCCATGGAAATCATCTGGAAGCCTTCAGCCTGCAGGTGCAAGTCGCAGGTTCTTGTAGCAGCTATTATGTTCCTTATCACTCAGGCCGGTTTCCTTTATTGGCCTACTCTGGAGGAACCTGTTTTCTTAATACTCTGAGAGGCAGTTTCTCCTCCCGGAAGGCTGAAAGCCAGTCCTTCCACTTGGTAAATGAAATGAGGGAATAAGTTTAAAGCCTGCACACTAGAAGATGCAGTTAACATGTCAAATCTGAGGAAGGCTATTTTTAGGCAAATAGACACTACAATTCTTTCTTTCTTTCTTTCTTTCTTTCTTTCTTTCTTTCTTTCTTTCTTTCTTTCTTTCTTTCTTTCTTTCTTTCTTTGTTCCTTTCCTTGTACTGGAGATTGATCTCAGGACCTTGTGCTTATGAGGCAGGCAGCGGCACCTCTGAGCTAAATCCCTGCTGACACTACAATTCTACTTCTCCTGAATAAGGTATTAGTAGGAATCCCAGTCAATTTGTGTTAGAAGGTTAAAAGTTTGATGATGGAATTTCATGAATGTAAAGAAGTAGGGCATAAACAACTTTCTACTTTGGCTTTGTGCTTTACCCTAGTCACTCTCTGTTCCTAAGCACTAGAATGGAAAATAGTTTGAGACCAATAAACTCAGATTCTTACCTGCCACTCAGTTATTTGTGTTGCCATGAATGCTTTTTGATTCATACATTCTGTGTGGAGTTCACTCAGTCTTTCCATAGATTTCTGGAGCTTTTCCTGAGCGGAAAATTGGATGAAGAAAGTCTATTTAATTTGATTATTCATTAGACACCTAAGAGAAAGCCTGGCACTCCAGGATGTGTTAAAATAGAATGAATCTCCCCTCTCACTTCTGTATTGAATTCTTATACTTTGTTGGAAAACACTGGGGACTACATGGGTGGTAACACTGATATGCTCAGTACCCGGAATGGTAGCAGGATTTTTAACATGATTTGTGCACTGTAGGAAGAGAGTCTTGGAAGGGTTGAGTAACTTGCCCAATGTGGTATGTAGCTGGGAGGCAGTGAGGCTACACTGACCAGGATGACAACTGTGTCCAACCATGCCCTTGTCCACCAGCAGTGTCACCAAAGAGGTTAGTGCAAATATGGTCATCATGGGAAATAAGATCTTTTAGAAAAATGTACTGAATAATGCATAATCAAATTCAGGGTGTTTGGTGTGCATGGAACATGGTATCATAAGTGAGGCAGAAAGGAAAGACCACACCACCTGAAGTTTTAGAACAGTTAATACATTTTTGACTCTTCTGATATGGTTAGAGAACAGAGTCATAAAAACGATTTAAAAGCTCTTAGTAACTAGGTCAATATTTTAGATTGTTTTTCAAAACTATTTTTCTTGAATGCAACTTGAAGCTGATACCAGTACTGTCTCCTGTCCTCTCTAAATCCAGTAAGTGTATTTATGAATTCCCTAGTGCTCTCAGGAAAGTGTTCAGCCTACCTGATTTAGCAAGACTGTGTTGTCTGGCTATATGCCATGTGCAAGTCTAAGCTCTACATATTTTAATGTACTTAAATGTGTTAGGAAAGGATAAGACTGTGTTATGTACACTTGTAGATTGGGAAACCAAAGCGTGATGACATTAAATAACTTACCCCATAGTGTGCATCTAGTAAGTGTCAGAAACTAAGATCTCAACCTCAGCTACCTGCTTCTGGGGCTGACAACCATGACCCAAGCTGCTCCCATCCCTACTGCTGGGTAGGAGAGAAACTCAAACAGGAGCATACCTGTTGTAGACATTAGCAGCTCCATGGAGTCTAAGGGAGTGCTGCATAACTGAACGGTGGTCAGGGATGATGTGCCCTTGGGAAGATCATGGAGCCTTCATAGGAGCCCAACTCTGTGTCATGGAAGATGAATTAGGAGCCTACAATGTACACAATGTTCTCATCTGTAGCAGAGCCAAGGGCTGGGGTAGCAGTACTAAGCTTATTCCTTCCTTCACCACTACACAGGACCACCCTTTCCAAGTTCTCAGGGGACACATAAAGCCACCAAGAACCCATCTCCCACTTACCCCTCACCACCATTATTTCCAAATCTATGACTATTCTTCTGAAATCTTGTTTTCATCTGCCATTTCATTCTGTTTCTGATAGAGATAACTTGCATTTTACTCCTTGAGAGTCCCTTTGTTTTCACATGCCAGGATGATGATTTCAATGTCAGTGACTTTCATTGCCCAAATGAAATTTTCCACAGGCATGGGACACTGGAATCTAGGAACTACACTTGGAGCTCTCAGGTCCTGGGTCCTGGCTCTTTGCTTCTTCCGTACCAGTCTTGTCTTCTGCATGTGCTCCATGGTCTGGTCACAGAGACAGGAGCCCTCATGGCTGTGCCTTTGTATGTGTCAGTCCCTCTATCCAGAAACAATGCAGGGGTTGAGTTTATGTGTCTTTCAGGAGTCCCTGCTGTGATGTAACACTCCTTCCCCTCCTGCCTCTATCACCATCCAATCCAGGGATCCAGGTAGTCACTTTGCTGGTCATTGTCTCAACAGGACACTGAGATCCCCACTGTGTCCTCTTCCCCTTCATTTCCAGATCCTTCTGCAGAGTCTTGCACACTGTGCTTTCACAAATTATATACAGTGAAGCAGACACAATGCAAGTGTTTGGTTGAACATAGCCCAGAGCAGGAAAACATCCATGGTAACACTCAGGATGGGGATGGGATGGGGTCAGCATGGACAGTTTGGACAGGATTTAGCAAAGATCCATCATAAACCAGTTTTCAGAACACTACAGTAAAACTGTGTTTCAGTCTTAATCTTAGCTTCAGAATCAATACTCTCAGACCTTGGGAGCAGCACAGGATGGGTTCCTGCTGAGGACACAGACACACACTCACCTTGTAGCCCTGGCACACGTACTCCACCAGCACCATGGCGTGCCCTTGGTGGTGCGGTCCCCACTCACAGTGCCAGCAGATGAGCTGGCCATCGTCTTCACAGAAGAGCTGGAGCTGCTCCCTGTGGGCCTCACATTCTCTATTGTACTCCATCTTCTCCATCTCCTCCATAACTTCAATGATTCTTTCTAGATGCTTATTGTGCCTCCAGCTGTTCATATGAAATGGGGACCCACACTGAGGACACAGGAACACTGATGGCAATGGCTTGTTTGTACAGAAGATCCACATACACAAGTTGTGTAGCTGTGTCCACAGTTGAGGCTCACCAGGTGAGCCAACAAGTTTGAGCACAGGAAGCAGGTGGTGATCTCCTGCATCTTCTCCATGGGAGTGGCTGGGGCCTTCCCTTTTCTAGAGAAGCTCTAAGGTGGATCTAGAGGTGAAGATGAACCACTGTACAAGAAGCTGAATGCTCTTGCCCTCAATACATGTGGCAGTCTTAACTCTGTAAAGAAGAAAGTCTTTTTAATTTAGAAAATGCATAAGTAATTAGCTGTGTTGTCAATACAATAGAAACTGTCATGTGTGGACATTTAAATTTAATTTAATAAGTGTGGGGAGCCAGCCTACAAGTTTGGCCTTGACTGCAGGATGAATGAGAACAAAAGAAAGAAAGAACACAGAGTTAATTTGGAATATGGGGCCAGGAAGCTCTTTCCCTCTATTGGATAGGAGTCCTGAGCATTTGGCTCACCTCACCTTTATTCACTCAGACAGGGGAGCAAGCAACCAGGGTAATAGAAGATTCATCTGCCTCCTGTTAGCCATAGCATATACCGAGGTAAACAACCAGATCTCAGCTCTATAGACTCTTTTCTAGGACTTGCAACATGCCAGTATGTCTATATGTTGGCAAAGGAGACACAGCCTGTTGTTTTTCTTCTCTATGCTTTCAGAGAAGGTCAATTAGGCCTCAATCCTCATTATTTGGTCTCCTACAAATAAATATTCAATACAATTGAAAATCCACTTTCTCTGACTTGCTAGACACATTTACATTGCCCAATAGCCCCTTGTGACTGGTGTTTATAGGACAGGCCTGCCAAAGAACATTCTATCAGAGTGGGATGTTGCAGCAGAAGCCACAAATCAGTAAGGCAGTGTAAAACCCCTTCTTGTTTGAAAGAACAATTAGCACCAGAATTATCCTTTTTACTTTGTGGGCAATTGGGTGGTCTACGGAGGATTCTGTTTAAACAATCAAACTGGACACCACTATAATCCCAACTCCCAATCCATATATTATAGGAGGTAAGATTCATAAAGTGCAATGGAGACCCAACAAGGAAGATGACAAATATAACCAAGGCAATCAGAAGAACTAGTTTATTTCTTTTTGTGCTCCCTCTCTCAACTTAAGGAAAAAACTGAAAAGAACCCTAGAAGGGTACAGGAGCCTGATTATTCTGGAGACAAAGTGCTGCAGAACCCAGAAGCTTTACTGTGAGAGCTGTGAGCAGATTCTCTGGCATTTCCTGAAGAAGAAGGCAGGGTCCTGCTGTCAGCAAACACTCTCTCCACCCCCACCAACTCACACAGACACCCACCCATGCTCGATCCTTCACCTACAGGACCCAGGTCTGCACCTTTCAGGAACACACTCACCTGTCTGCTGCTAATACCTCCCAAGGCTGCCACTTCTGGGAGCTGAGGCAATCAGTTACCTCAGACTGAGGAAAGAGAAATAAACTACTGAGGAAGGTGGGGCCACAGACTGGGGCCAATAAGGAGGATCACTGAGAAGGCTGTGCACTCAGCTTGTCCTGAAAGGGAGGGAGAACACAAGGAAAACAGCCTCTTAAAGCACCACATTTTGGGAGTGACCTGGCCTGTAACGGATTTCTGCACTCTTTGGGGCTGAATGGGCGGTGCCTCCCTAAATGCTTGGCCACCAGTGATGTGGCTCCTGTCTTCCATTCTCTCAGCCTCCCACTGAAGAGTTTTAGATTTCGAGGAGTACTTGGAGCTAATCCATCACATGGAAATAAAAATGGAAACCACTGAACCTGAGCCAGATTGTGCAGTGCAGCCCTTCTTCCTTGATAACTCTTCATGCCAAATGAAGCTCTCTGAGATCAACCCATTGAAGTCTATTTTTGATTGATTTTTAAGAAAAAGCAGAATTAGAAGAGATTAGGAACTGGAACCCTGAGGTTTTTGAGGCCAATGTTAAACACTTTGCCAGTATCTGGCTCACTTGAGGTTTATAGTACTAGAGACCAGAGTGCAGATGAAACCAGCCTACATGAATCTATAGGAAATCAATCCAGTGTGTCCACATGCAGAAAACAGAATGTCTGTCCTGCTTCTTGATGGGACAAATATCGGGTGGCAAAAACCAAGAAGCTTATCATCCTTCCAGTGATGCTTCAGGACAAGCAGTTCCTATCCAGGATCACAGCTTTCCACCAGACACTACAGCAGGGCCCTTCCAGACTGCCCTTTTGTGCTGGTTTCAGGTGATGTTCCTATTAGTCCTGATTGTTGGGATAAATCATAGACTATGTTCTAGGGGTTTTTCAAGGCAATAGTTTTACAATCTAGTACATTTGGGACACCAGTGGTAAGTTAAGTACTGAGTTCTTCCAGGATAAAAGTGAAGAGGCTTCTCTTGACCTCTTGTTTGAGCTGGTAAACCAGTGACAGTACCACAATCACCAAGAGAATGGAGTTGAAATTTGTATGGACTTTCTCCTAGCCACTCAAGGCACTTGTATTTGTTGCAGGGATTGTTTAAAGTATCACAAGGTCTTGCCATACCACTGGAAGATCAAGAAGACAACTACTCAAAAGTAGCAGAGTGTATCCCATGATGCTCAGGAGTACATGGATTTTATTATAATACAGAAAATGATAGAATAAGAATGAAGTATGGAAGAGAAAAATTTGGGTCAGATTTGAGTGCCATGAACATGTATAAAACAACTGAATTGGATCAACTATGAAGCCTTATCCACACCACCCTATAGCAGTGTCAACTCTACTTACCATACATTTTTGGAATTCTTCTGTGGAGACCACATTGGATAGAGAGTGTCTTGAGCCCATTACTTGAACAACTAAAGAAATTGGCTCTTGGGATCTGAAAGTGATCTAATTTATGATGTAGAATAACCACTACAACTTGCACAACTCATCCTTAAGGAGAGAAATTAAAAGGAGACCTCTCTTCCTCCGTGGTTTTATGTTGCTTCCATATTTACAGATACGTGGTAGGGTCCCTATTCAGGCTCCTGCACCTCTTGAAACAACTTTAGCTTCACAAATAATCTGCTCAGATGGCATCGCCTCAACAAACTTTTACCCTGAAACTTGGGTTTATATACATCCATCTCAAGATGGTATTCAAGTACCTGTTTCTGCAGAGGATAAAAGTTACCAAAAACTTTACATCTTTTTCATAAGACTATCCTTGAGTTTAAATATAGAATTTTACTAATATTAAGACTCCATGACCAGTCTCTGCAAGAAATATAAAAGGAGAAAGGACTACATGATCAGAAAAATATTCTATGACAGAATAATAAACAAGAGATATTTATTTCATGAAACAACCCAGGATGTGGCAGATAGAATCAGCCACACAGCTTTGATTCTTGAGTCAGTAGAAGCTTGCTGCAATGTTCAGACAAGGCAGTTATTTTGCAAAGGAAGAAAGCCGCTTTCATCACTTTTCTAAAAGCTCCTCTGGCGGAATATCCATTTTGGGGTTTTGGTGTAAGGCCTGACTGGCAGATGCACAATGGGCAGTTGTGGCTTGAGAAGGCCCCTCCTGTCAATCCTGGCACCATCGCCAATGACCTGTGTGACTTTCAATAATTTCTTTGAGCCTCAGATTTTTGTCCTTTTTAAGGATGATCAGAGTTACCCTTATTTTATTATCCAATATGAAGATGTCAATGACACTGTTTTCATCTGAAAAGTTGTGGTATGCTGTTACTCAATATGAACCCAAGCCAGCATGTGTAGCAGGTTTTGAAAGGGCGGGGGGCGGGGGGGGGTATTGCACGGGAATCAGCATTGAGCAATACTAGGGCACTTTTCAGGCCCTTTTTTTTTTTTAAAGACTGAGGAAGTGTAATTTTTTAAAAGAAAATCAAGTTTTAAAAGGACCACTTATTCTTTTTTTATTAATTGTTGTTAGTATACTCAGTGTGGGAAAGACTAGAATTTTCTTCCCACCAAGTAGCTTCTCAAAAGTACTTGGGACTGAAATTATTGTTAAAGGTGAAAATCCCACCCCTATGACTGCCTTACTAGATGCAGCTGGCTCCTTGTCTGACTTTATTCTACTTGCTTAATACCAACGCACACTTGGAAATTGTGCCCGGCTAGAACACTATTAGGCGAATGTGCTACTGCTTCAGTTCAGAGAGGCAGCAGCTGGATCTACTTCACTTAAACAAACTAAATACCCAGATTTACTGAAGTGGAAGTGGTTGTTCTCAAAATAACTTACCACAGTATTGTTCAGATACCAAGTCTCCTAGTCTGTTTGTGGTTGTTTCATTTATCCGCAACTTTTCAGGAACTTCTATGTTGGTTAAAGCAAGGTGCTGCTATGCTGGTGACTCAGTTGATCCCTGTTTAGGTACTTACCAGAGCTTCCACGCAGTTATTTATTTTTACCCCAGTTGATCCTGTTTTTCACTGCCTTTCGGCAAGAAACAGGCAATTATGGTAGTTGTTCTTTCATTCAGGTATAACTTGATCCAAATCTTTTCAAGTTAAGACATTTTACCACTGATGATTTGATTTTTATAAAACTTGTTCCATTTTTTTCTCCCTAAAGGAAATGAGAGCTTTAGACATTTATTTTTAATAAAACTATGCAAAAATAAAAGTTATAGTAATTCTTTCTTTAAAAGCAGCACATATTAATATATGCACCAACTCCCTACTGGGAAGATAATCCTTATTACTGTAAACATATACCAATAAAAATTAAAGTTTAAAAAATAGAAAATAAGCAGCAAAGACAAGGGACACAATAATAACCCAGTGTGCTCCCTGTGACCCCAGCACAGGCTGTGGAGGAGCAGGAGGCCTGCTGAGGGCCAGCTCACAACTCTGATGAGAGATCTTTCTCTTCTGTCCTCAACCCTCCTGGAGTCTACGGCCTCCTGACCTGTGATATTTTTAGCTCCTTCTAGGTGACTTGTGGTTTTCTCACTGCTCTGATTGGGAGCGGAAATTGGAAGCAGCACAGTAGACTCCTTGGCATGACGACATCCTCCCAAGTCAACCTCTTACTCCTCTCTGTCCTGCGCTGGGTCTCCTTTTCCTTTTCATGGTCCCTCTGTGGGACTCTCCTACTTTTCAATAGGCAGAGTCAGCTACCCAACAAGAAATAGAAGTAACTAATGGCTCAGCAAAGAGTCCCCTTGTCCTAGGGCCCTGTGGCCCTGTGAGTCATAACTTCACCCAACATACTGGAGAGAAAAGATTGTGGTGTCATGAATCATGTTCTGAGTGATTCAGCTGCAAGGTCTCTGTTGCCAAATCATAGCACAAAAACTGTCATCACCTAAGACAGAATTATTATTATTGGCTGGGAAACAGCAGTTTGCAAACTTGGGATAAGCCCTCAGCACATTCAAAGCCTCAGATGTAGGGATACATGCACCAGAAATACTTGTGTATATTAACACATGCAGTGGCTCAAGGAGCTGATAATGGCACTGGGGATAGGGGAGAGAAGAGGTAAAGCTGTATTGTCTCTCTCCAGGGCCAACTCTTGACTCCTGACCTGGCTGACCAGGTGTTAACCTTGATAGCTACCCACAGTCAGTAATGGGACAGCTGATAGCAGAGGGACATGTACATGAGTGGGCCACAGTCCTGGCCCAAAACACCAGGATTGAGGCAAGAGTGTAAAACAGGGTATTCTCTTCCTACCCTAGACAGGAGACTCTTTGAGGCCCTGTCCCTTCCTCAGCTTTCTGTTATTTTGCCACAGAGTAGTTCAATAGACCCTGGCAGATTCTTGGGAGCAGACTCCACATAGCACTGGACAGATTAACTTCTGAAAAACTAGCACACAGACACCCGCACAGCAATGACCCCTTCAATCCCTGGGCCAATGAAGACTCCTTCTTGATACTCCGCACTTTCATTTTTGTGGATGCAACTGTGGACTCAGATTGGTTCATCTCGAATTTGTCCTATCAAATCATCAAGAAAAGGAAGCTGGCTGGGGATTTAGCTCAGTGGTGCCACCACCTGCCTCACAAGCGCAAGGTCCAGTACAAAGGAAGGAAGGAAAGAAAGAAAGAAAGAAAGAAAGAAAGAAAGAAAGAAAGAAAGAAAGAAAGAAAGAAAGAAAGGAAGGAAGGAAGGAAGGAAGGAAGGAAGGAAGGAAGAAAGGAAGGAAAAGGAAACTTGCAAATGCTAATAAACAAACAAACTACCGCTACTAAAACACATCGGACCACCAAAGCAAGAACAAGCTTATGTGCTAAGATCTGCCGTACCTCAGATCTGCTTCCTGTTGCATAAAGGATGAGCTTGTTCATGCAGGGAACTGCAGGGTTTAGAAGGGGGAAAGAGGCAGAAGAACCTCAGGTCTGTGTCCCCAAAGCTAGACCTAGGGTGATGCCAAAAGAAACTCTCCCATGGAGGAAAGCATTATCACCAGTAAGTAAGGCTGGGCCCAATCCTGAGGGTCTGGGGTACAGAAGACAGAGACCCTGAGTGCGGACTGCATCATTGGAGTCTCTTGAAAGAGTCTAGAGCTGAGTATTCTCTCGGTGGGAAGAGTTAGCCCCACATAGGCCTTGAGAGTCTCCCTTAGACTACTTTGGTCTTCCTTCTCAACCAGCCCACCTTGCTCACAGTTATGCTCTCCCTCATCCCAACCCCTCAAATATGCCTCTATTTTCTTACCATGGCACATTTCACCAAATAGTTTACTTATTTATGTTGTTTAATTTCTGCTTTCCCTTTAAATAAAGTTCTTTAAGGCCAGAAATCCTTTTCAGCACTCTTCACTGGATGATTCCAAATGTCTGCGACAGCTTCAGGCACAGTGATGTGTGGTAAATGAAAGACTAATTGTGTGAACAGCATTAAATGCACATCTTCAAAGGTGTAGTCACACTTGTGTGCCTAATATGTGTGATGTGGCATAAGTGCTGTGTGCCTGTGTGTCCTGGATTATATATACATTGTATGTACATGTGTGGTGATGGTTTAAGAAGGTTAGCAATGTAAATGCTACCAGAAAATCCCAGAACGCATAGTGATTATTGGTTTTCCAGAGAGCTGCTTCACTCCACTCTGTAAGATACAGAGATGCTTTGGACTGGGAGAAGATGAAAATGGAATTTTGAGAAGCACTGAGCTTCAGGGAATGAAAACTGAGAAGAGATTTAGTAACATCAAAGAGTCAAAGTGACCACGAGAACAAACTTTCCAGATGATAAACCTGAAGGGAATAAGTACCACAAAGAAGTGGGAGGAAGAATATAGGAATAAAGAAGAGTATAAATATAAGAAGAGACTGTATTGAAGAATTCAGAATGATAGACCTGGCAAAGCACATCCCCTAAGAGAGTCTTAGAATCCTTTGAAAATAGTTTGTACTTAGCTGTCACAAGACTATGAAATATAGCTTTTTAATCTCCCTGATAAGGATAAATAATTGACTAAATCCTGCTGTAAGGGTAAGCTGAAGTTTATAGTGGATAATTTCCTTGAGTAGTCCCAGAAGCAGCTAGCAATAATGCACCTAAAGGCAGCTAAGCTTTATTAAATAATGGCTATGTTCCAAGCGCTACAAAAATATTTACTTATTAAAGTTCTCCACCCAAATAAACACTCTTAGGATTAAAGGCTAATGAGTGAAAGGAAAATCCACCAACAATCATCAGCAGAGAGCACAGAAAGGGTCAGTGCGCTTGGACAAAGGTCAGTAGAGATTCTCCAGGAAGAGGAACAGAAAGAAGAGAGAATAAAGGGAAAGTACAGAACCTGCGGGGTACAATCAGCATATATTAGTATATGCACAAGGAAACTCCAGAGGAAAAAGAAATAGAAGAGGAGAAGAATATTTGAAGAAATAATGGCCTCAAACTCCCCAAATTCAAAGCTCAATGAATTTCACATACGATAAACTCAAAGAGATCTCTGTCTACATACATAATGAGCAGGTGATTAAAAGACAAAGAATCATGAAGGAAGGAAGAAAGAAGCAACTACTCACATATAACAGATCTTTGAGATGATTAGCAGATCACCTTAATCAGAAACCACGGAGGTCGGGGTCCACATGTGACACATTAAAATTTGTTGAAAGAAAAGTCAGCCAAGAATTCTACAACCAGAAAAACTCTTTCTAAAGTGGAGAAATGAGTACATTCACTAATAAAACGGAGTCCATCACAAAAAGTCTTGCTTTATAAGAAATACTACAAAAAATGGTTCAGGCCGATATGAAAGGACACAAGACAGGAACCTGTATCCACAGGGAGAAATACAGGTACCAGGAAAGGGTGCTACCTAAGAAATATAAAAGATAGCATAAATGTATTTTTTATTCATAATTCTTTTTTCCTTCTATTTCTTTTGAAATAGCACTAAAGTTGTAATAAATCTGGGTACTTAGGCATGGGATATAAAAAATACAATTTGTCTGACAATAATAGGACAAAGGAAGAGAGGTTGACTGGAACTACGTTGTAGTAAAACTTTTAGATATTATTGAGATTAGCAATTTTCAGATATTATTGAGTTAGTATTAATTCAAACCAATTCATGTAAAATATTACTTGTAATCTTCAAAGCAACCCTTAGGAAAATAACACAAAGAGTGTGCTAAAAGAAATGAGAAATCATTAAAATGGTATACAAGAAAAATATTTAACACAAAATAAAGTAGTAATGGAGAAAAATAACACCAAAAATGAGTATACCTCAAAATGAAAGATGTAAATCCTGCTTTATCAGCAACAGAGTAAGTACAGGTGAGTTAAAAACAGGATGTTGGAAGAATAAATTTTTAAAATCATGTAACTATATACAAGAGACGTACATTAGAGTCAAAACCACAAATAGGATGAATTAAAGAATGAGAGGCATAACACAAATATACACAAGGGAAAACTGGATTAGCTACATGATGATTAAGCAAAATAAATTTTAAAATTAACTCTGTTACAAGAGACTAAGAAAAATATTGTAAAATGATAAATGCATCAAATCATCAAGAAAACATAACACTGTAATATATATGCACTTAACAATAGAGCCCCACCTGCATGAAATAAAACTGGCAGAATCAAAGAAATAAAAAATTTAATGATAGTATCTGGAGGCCTTCATGATTTATTTTAAGTACTTGATCAAAAAGTTAATGGAAGACAAATAATGAAAGAGGAGATTTATTAACACTAAAGAAAAAAAAAAACTAAACAAACTAACAGGTATCTACCGAATACTTTATCCAAAAACAGCAGAACACAAAATTTTCTCACATGCACATAGAACATTCTCCAGAACAGATTGTTTATGAGGCTATGAAACAAGTCTCAATAGCTTTTTATTTAATTTTAAAATTTATTAGTACATTTGCAATACATAATGATTACATTCCTTGTGGGGAGTTGGCTCATGTACATAATACATCTCAATTCTTTTTTCGTACCATTCCTCTCCTGTCCTCTTTCATCTCTTCCTCCCCTTCCCATACAAAAAAACAGATCTGTCTCCCTACTTCTCTCATCTGTCTTTTATTTTGCTCTTTATTTATATTTAGGGCTTCTCATATAAGAGAAACCATGTGATATTTAAGCTTGTGTATCTGACTTACTTCATTTAATATTATAGTCTCAGGGTGCATCCATTTTCCTACAAATGACTCAAGTTTATCATTCTTTATAGCAGAGCAGTACTCTGTGGTGTATATATACACCATATTTTCTTTATGCATTCATCTGTTGATGGATATATAGGCCACTTCCAAGATTTAGCTATTATGAATTGTGCTCCTGTAAATATAGATATGCGTGTATCACTGTAATATGATAAATTAAAGTCTTTTGGCAGGATCTCCAGAAGTGGAATCACTGGATTGAATAGAATTTCTTCTGTGCAGGAAAGGAAACAACCAACAGAGTGAAGAGACACCTTACAGAATGGGGTAAAAATGTTTGCCAGCTATTCCTCAGACACAAGACTACTATTAGAACATATAAAGAACTCAAAAAAATTAGTCCCCCCCCAAAAAAACCTAATAAAAAATAGGCAAGTGAAATGCATAGACACTTCTCAGAAGAAGTATAAGTGGCCAATAAACATATGAAAAAATGTTCAACATTGCTGGCCATTTGAGAAATGCAAGTTAAAACACCACTGAGACTCTATGTTACTCCAGAAAGAATGGCTACCATTAAGAAACCAAATAATAAGCAAATGCTGGCAATGCTGCAGGGGCAAAGGAACCCTTCTACATTGATGGTGGGGACTGAACTATATCACAGAGACAGCACACACCGAGGAGGGACAGATAGCCAGGAAAAATCCCTTCCTGGATGAAGTCACTACACTGGACCCAAACTATCTTCAGAGGGATGAGGGAAAAAACTTCCCTCCTCTATGTTTTTCTCTTGTTAGTCTGCTTTTTGCAAAATTAATTCTTAGTCCTGAACGGAGGTGGGAACCTAATGCAGTAGATGCCTAAAGTGTAAGGTAGATTCTCAAGTTTGTAATATAATAAAAGAGGCAAATTAGGCATAAGGAGGAATTTCTTGAAGTAAATCTCTTAGCACAAGTCAGAAGGGAGAAATTAATGATTTTATTACATTAAAAGAAAGTTTCCTCAATTAAGGATCTACAAAAACGCTAACATATTTGTGTGAAAGTACTTAAAATACTGAGATACAATGAATGACTAATATCCAGACTGTTACATGTGAAATTTAGTAAGAAAATACAAAAGACAAAGAAAACATGATGAAATATATCATCTGGCAGACTACAGATGGAGAAACTGAAATGCTAACAATTATGTAAAGAGATTTACAACTCTTAGTAACAGAAACTGGTGGACAACAAAGCAGCGGTCATACTTATCACTTTACTCCCCAGTGACAACACTAGAAAACACTGCTGGTGGTTGAGGCTGTAGAAGAAACCAAAATGGGGGTCTACAATTCTCGAGCCTGTGAAAGAACACCTGGTGGCACTTAGTTACTTTTGGAACTGGAAATACCTCACGGGGATACTTCAAGGAGACAGTGAACAGGACGCCTGGAGGAGAGGAGAAGTGAACGCACCCCAGAGGAGCACTTGAGGGCCATTAAGGGAGACACAGCCATGTGGAAAGTTCTTAAAAATCCCAAATTTAGGAGCCAAGTGGGAAGTCAGCAGCTCTGCAGTCTACAGTGTGCAGCACACGTGTATGTCCTTGCATGGAACAGTGGACCTCGCACTGTGGTGTGTGCTGTGGGTCCCACAGGGCTTCACTCTACGTCATGGACTCCAGTGTGTGAATCTACAGAACTGAAATGAAATCAGTACCATCACAGGGAAAAGTGAGTGAGAAGAGGTCACATACAAAAGCCAGGGGAGATAGCAATGCACTGACACTGACTTGTCTTTCTTTGACCATCCACCTAAATCATGTGTGGGCAACTTCTTTTTATATTTCTATTAAAAACAGGCATTGAGAGAATACAAACACTCTTCAGACCCTCTAAGGGGTTTCGGAACACATTCTTCTTTGGGTGTCCCTTGTCACCTTTTAAATCTGTAAACAACATCTCAGTCACATGTCAAGCTTTAGAAATGGGCACAATGAGTGTGCATAGTTCCATCACATTATTCTTGTGTTTCTCCAGTGTCAGGACTTGTGCCTAGATGGTCCCGTTTCGCCCCCCCCCCCAAAAGCCTCAGGCAGTTACAGGTGGGGCTTTTTCAGAGGTGGCTGGATCTAGAGTGTGTGACTCTGGGATTGATTCATGGTGCAATGCTAGGCTCAAGGGCACTAGGATTAAGGGTGTGAGCGCTACCCTCCCTAAGTAGCCTGGATAAAATATAAGGGATAGAAAGAGCTGTGGCCATCTCTTATTTGCTTTTGCTGTCTTCTTTCTGCAATGAACTATTTCTCCTCTCTGATGCTCCTCTGCCATGTACCACTCTTCCTTGGAGCCAGCCAATATGGAGTGAAACCTCTATGAACTGTACACCAAATAAACTTCTCCTTCTTTAACTTTGGATATTGGTATTTTGTCTCAGCAATGAGAAAAGTAACTAAGACACCTACTTAAGAGTCTTCTACGGGAAGGTCCTGTTCCTATGAGACACCAGCCTGGTCCCCTGGCCTCAGCCCCTCACAGAGACCCATCAGAGAAAGAGTCAAGGTCACCAAGTACAGCCAGCCTCTCTGTAACTGTAAGAAGCAACCAGTATGTGGGTGAGGGACCTTGATGACTACAGAGATGGACAGGGCTGGTTTAGGGCTCAATGTGGTCTGAGCAAGGCAGGGCTGGGGCAGCAGGCAGGGTCTTTTGGCGCTTGGATGGCACCAGAGTGTCATCCTGTCCAGCACTGGGGTCTGGGAAAACCCTTCGCTGTCCCCAGGGTCCTGCAGTGGGATTCAGGTGATGTCCTGACCTCCAGTACTTCGTGTCATGGGACTCTCTGCAGGAACTCCAGGAATCCTCTGCTTGGGCATCCTCTTTTTGCCCTGTGCACCACCAGAAATGGCCCGAAGGTCCAATGGAGAAAGAAAAACAAGAGAAAAAGTTATTAGAAGAGACAAACTGGTGAATAGGTTTACGAGAAATAAACTCTTATTCGTGACATTGTTCTTTCAGAGCTTTAACCTGTTGCCTCTCATATGTGACAATGGCAAGGAAAGAGTATTTTAAACCCCTGCATTCTCCTTTGGGAGTTGCTGCTCCCCTGGCTGCAGGAACCCATAAGGAAGGGGACACTACAGTTCAGAGGGCCCCAAGGGTCCCACATCCCAACTTGTTCAACCTGGGGACATCCGAAGTCCTGGTGCCTCCTCATATCAGGTCCTGAAACCTGAGGCTTTATCCAGTCCAAGCGCAGGCCCACTGTTCGTGGGGCCTGAACACATGAAGGACCTCATAAGGACAGGGAGCATGGGAGAGGAGACAGGCTGATGTCAGTCTTGGGCCTCACCTGAAGTAGGGGAGGCCCTAAGCAAGACCAAGGTATTGACCCCTGGTAACAGCCTGGGTCAAGTCCCTCCATGTCACTCCAGAGCTGCAGGACATCAGTACCCTACTGCACCACTCACCCGAGTCCTTTTTAATTTTTTTGGAGCAGAACAGGCTTCAGTAGGTCACAGAAGTACTCTCCAGAGAACCCAAGGAGCCACATGGGTTCTGATTCTCTGGTTTGGGGCAAGTTCCACACACCAATAACAACATTTCTTCCTCATATCTAAAATTGAGTTCTTACTTTTTTAGAGTAACAAAGGTCCAGGTAAGGAACAAACTTAACCCGTGATCCCTCAAATATTAAGTGTGGTGGACAAGCAGGTCCTATTTTTCTTCCTGTACCTTGCTATAGCCCCGTGAATTGAAACTCAGATCACACAGGTTCAGATAACTCCAAATTGGTATCACCAGCCAGGAAAAGTGGGAGCTCTTATAGACTACTAAATGTTGACAAGGAACATAGGATAGGTGACTAATAGAAAATAAAGACAATAATAGATAAACAGAAGACAGAGTTCCACAGAATAAGAGTCCTCTACCCTCTCAATGCCCATCTGAAGCCTCTGGGCACAGGGCCCAGTGTAACTGTCCTGTTTACTAAGCAGCAGCTTCTTTGCCTACTCCATACCCTCAGCAAATGAGCAAACAGTTCTGGGAGCAGGCAGGAAATTCTATTCACTAGCTCATGAATACAGAAGGGGAGCTGCTACTCTAAAGGCACCTCAGATCCAGAAGGTCTGGGGTGTCTATTTTTACTGGGACTTGGGAGGGGATATGGTGTACAAGCTGTCCCCGAGAGCTCTTAACAGAAGGAGAGATTTCTAGGAATCAGATGCCACCTCTCGTCTTCCCTAGTAAATGCCTGGTTGGATCTCTCATGGTGGCCGTAGGCCTTTTTGTTAGTTTTTCCTTAAAATGAGCCTAAGATGCTCTAGAGTATCAATGTGGGCTGTGGACCCCAAGGAACCAGTCAGGAGTTGCCCACACCCCAGGATGGACAGTTGAGATATGTGATATCTGAGTGGCTGGCAGCATGAGCATGTGATTGTCAGCATTCAGGTTGAAGTTTTTGCAAACAAGCAGCATCTGACTGGCAGCCCTACAAGGAACAAGAAATTTCAGGGTCCAATTGTGGACACCATTGCTCCAGTGACTGCAGGCAAAGGGTGTAAGGAACATAATCAGGCAGCAGCAGGAATTCTGCAAAAGCCCTTCTTCAATAGTTCTTTCGGTGTTGCTTTCATCACACTTTTCCTTTTATTTTCCAAAGAGCAGGAAGAAGGGAATTTAATGATACCCATATCACACTTTCCTGTTTCCTGCACAAAGGTGAACTTCTCAGTTATTCAATAGGTGCTAGAGGGCTACAGTTCCGATGTCAAAGAACAAATAAGAGGGCCCTATAAACTAGACTAATGTAAGACACATTCACAAGAGAAAAGCAAACAGGTACTTTTTAACAAGTGCATCACATGCAAAGGGGAATAAGAGTGATAATTAATGTAAAAGAGTGATTAGAACTTGGACTTTTAGAGCATTTTAAAGAAAGAGCAATAAATTGTTAGCTAAATTGCATGGCAAAAAATGAAGACATTGAATTTCTAAGGTGACAAGCTGTGGGAGGGCAAATATATAGGAAATCTAATGGCACAGGAAGCCTGGTTCTTACAAGATTTGTTGTGATGTTTCCTCTGATACTTACACTAGGAAGGTCTTTGGTAATTAACTTCTGTCCTTGCTAGAGATTGAAAGGGGGAGACACCTTTAAAATTTAGGTCCTGCCTTCAGGCTAAAAGGGGGAGAGTAGGGAGTTTTCATTAAATGTTTTTCTCAACTGTTTTTAGCTCAAATAATCCCAGGCTCTGTGGCATCTTTTAGAGTAGCATATTCTGGAACCATTCCCTTGTTCGTGACAACTTAGCCCCCACTGGCCTGACCGGGAGCACTTCTGACACTGGGGGCTTAGTGGATCATCTGACCTCTTCAAGGTCTCCTTGGGCAGAGATGGAGGCCCCAGAACACCTCTGACATCCAGAAACATCTCTGGCTTCATTTGCTCTGATTTTAGAAACAGGATGTCAGAGGACCTCAACGTCAGCAAGCATTAATCTTTATATCAGCTACAAATTATCATAACATTTGGCAATTTTGTCACTGTGCTCATCAAATTTAAGGTTGTTTGTGATTTGACTAATTTCACTCTGGACATGCCATTTGCCCACTCAGGTATGGCCATGTAAAACTGACTGGAACTTACTTTTCCTAATAAACCTATATATTAAGTTAAGGGCTGTTTGATCATAACACAATCATAAAAAAAGACTACCAATAGTCATTCCAACAATAACTATTGACTGTGATTTTAAAATATTTCAAAGTAGCTGGCTCTAGCATGCTCTGGAAAAGACCAACCCGTCTTTTTCCTAGAACTCAGCTCCACTGAAATTCATTTCTTACTCATACTCTCTTTTCCAGTTGAAGCCTCTCACGGTAAGCTAACTTTAGCTTTCTCATAGCTTATTTGATAATTCCCAAGGCAAGCTCACAGGTCTGGCAGTGTCCAGGACTGTAGCTCCAATCAATATGCTAGTGTTTGGAACAGTCACTCTCTTTTGCAGTAAGCAGACAACTGAAAGTCTCTTTCATCCCCCATGAGGAACACAAATGGCTCAAACACAGTGGGAAAAGGAGAGCTTGTGACCTTGGGGTCACCCCACTCATCAACCAATCAGCACTGGAAATCAAATTGCTAAGTGCACTGAGGAGGGTGCAGAGGCCCATAAGTAATCATCACATTATCTCGGTTTCCCCTCAGTCAGACTGACTCTCTATGGTATCCTTACTGTCTTTAGATCCATTAATTCAATACAGACTTATTAAATATCCTCCTAAAACTCCACACTATTCTAGGGACTGGAGAAATAGCAATGAAGAAATTGGACCACATTTTGCCCTTATGGAATTCCCATATTTTCAAGCCCAGGAGACTTCTCTCCTTTCCTTACTCACCTCGTGGAGACAAGAGCAAAGGAGAATGGTGATAAACCTGGAAAAAGGGCCTCAGAGTGTCAGAGAAGGAAGCCCTGGGGAAGGTGAAGATGTGGGAGCCACCAGTCATGTTGTAAAAGGACACAGGTCCAGCCTCATAGCCCAGAACAACCCCCACCACCAGAGGCCGCTCATGCAGCTCAAGGGCAGTGGGGGGAGAGGTCAGTGCTACATAGCCATTCTCTGTGCACAGCTGGATGGCCCAGAATCCAAATTCAGGTGTCTTTTTCATGCCAAGGCCTCTCTGCACATTTTCCATACAAACTCCCACATCCCAGCCACTGCCTTCTCCAACATCCACTTCGAAGTAATGTCTTCCTGAGGTGAAGCCCTCACAGCCCAGGACACAAGGGAAGGTGGTAAATCTCCTGGAAGAAACTTCAAGATTCTGCTGGCTGCATTCACGAGACACTTGCCTCTGATCTTGAGATAGAGTTAGGGCCAGATGAGCTGTATCTGGATCCAGAGTCACAATGACTGCAATATAAATAAAACCAAACATTTCTTTTTATATTGAGAATACAATTTTAAATAAAACCAATCTGTATTAAAATCCAATAATTAGTTTTTACTAGTTATATCAGCTAGTCCCATAAAGTGAAAATTGTAATATCTACTGCAGAGAATGTTGGGGAGAATCCAGTGAGTTACTTTTTGCCTATTGTTAGTAAAACTCCAGGGATGCAGTAATTTCCTACTTTTCCATCATCTTCATGATCACTTAGTCATTCAGTGTTGGCAAAGACCAGAACTAAATAGAACATGGTTCTTGTCCTGTCCGAAGCCCCTCTTCTCCCCTGATGGTGTCCAGGTCGTGGAACAGTGGAGCTGCAGTGAGCCCTTACCCATCTCTACTTCATAATCACATAGACATGCAGGAAGAAAGAGTGTAAAAATAGTATAAAGAGCAAATCAAATGTTATATCCATATACACACATATCATTTAAAATATTTATAATATAACAAATATGGCATACCTGTTATACATATTTTATAATAAATTAAAAGCCAGTCATCTATATGTTAATACATTTTGTTATTTACAGTACACAATATACAATACATTATGCAAGCTGTAGATTTTACATACATGAATTAAACTTTGTGTCTATATACGTTACATGTTATTAGAGGTGTAGGTTTTTCTCTCCTCTTATGTAAATACAATGAGTAGAAGGATGGTTTCATTATCAACTGGAAAAAATCAAGTTGTAGGGCAAACATAACAATGCATCACAACAGAGCTCACGGAGCAGTGACTATGGTAAGGAAACAGAAATATGTTTACAGAACTTTAATAAAATATAGGAACTCAATTTCCATATCAGCAGATCTGATGCATAAGAAGATCTCCACCTATTTAGCAAGTGCCTTGCACATCATGGCTGTGATCCTAATGCTCTTAGACCACAACTGGAAGCTAAATTTTCTTTACCTACCTTTATGATGTCAGGGTTCTTCTTTGCCCCATTGGTTACATTTATGTTAACTACTCTAGGTAACCAGCTCTTATCTGGCTATATGGCTGATGCACAATAAAGACGGGGATAGTATCTTTAAACTGTGCTGTCAGATTTGTATGTTATATATAATACTTGTGTTAGATGTATTTATAAATTTTGTTTATCTTAAGAACACAACTTGGATTTAATATTGGAAAGTAATTCATCATATCACTACATCATGACGTTATAAGGAAGAACTACAAGGTGATCCCCACGAATGAATCTAATTCATGGATGAAATTCAGTGCCTAATGAGGACTGTTCTCTTTGCATTCAAAGATCACCAACTCCCCCCTAGATTTGAAATTCTATCAAGAAACAGAATGAAAGTGTAAAATGATATTCACAAATCGGAGCTTATTAGCAACAATAAGCTTCCAGAAATTAAATACAACAGAACTAAATAAAAATTGTTAAATCACAGATAATCACAGTTAAACCAGAGCATCTGAAGGACTAATAGATATACAAAAAGAAAAATAAACAAAACAAAACAAAACAAACATCTCAACCTCACTGGTAAAATGGGAGAAACTGAAATTAAGAATACAACTGGTACCATTTCAAATCCACTAGGCAAAATGTATAAATTGTACCCTGAAAAACAGCAGAGTGTGGCGCAGCAGTTGTTCTTTTTTTTTTCAACTGAAGAGGTACAATCTCATGATCCATAGGATCTCCTAATCTTAAGATATGAATCTCAGATACCAGCACAAGGTCTTGATATCCCTCAAGGTCTTGTTCGCCAAATTATATCTTCTCCTTGCAAGGTCTAAGGCAGAATCCTGTGACTAAAGGAATCAGTATTTCTGAAGTAAAAGTATATTCAAAGTAAGTGGGATAAAGCAGAACTTTAAGTAGCCGCATATCAGGGCAGTTCAGATGAGTACCCTGAAGCAGATAGACTCAAGGTCAAGGGGGACCTATCTCTGGACCCCCCTCCTTGGTGTTCAGGCTCCCGTACAATTCCATAAGTGTGGGCAGGGCCTGAGAATTGCTTCTGACCAGCAGAATATAGCTAAGATGAGGGAATATACCTCCTGTGATTGTGATTCATCATTTACACCCATCTTACCAGCAGATATGCTATGGAGAATCTTCTCCTGACTTCATGCTGAAAAAATAATTGGCCATATGTGATGCCCATGTGCAAGGGGCTGACAGGAGGCCTGTGGAGCTGGGGCAGCCTCCAGCCACAGCCAGCAAGAAGCCAGGGCCCTACATCCTGCAACCCAAGGGGAATGAATCCTGCCAGCGAGTAAGAAAGCAAGAACCTTCCCTAGAACAGTGTTCAAATGAGAACACAGCCTGGCCACACCTTTACTGCAGCCTCCTTAGGCCCTAAGGAGAGGGCCCCCCAAGCTGTACCCAGATCCCTGACTCATAAAGTCTGTGACATATGTTTGCACTGTTTTATGTAATTTTAGTAGTTTGTTGGTGGCAATAGATAACTCAAGCAGTCACCAAATCATTTCAAGTTAAAGGCAATTCTGCAGCCAAATGAATGGTAAAATTCTCAAAGCTTTTGGGTCAATTTGGCAATTATGGATATGAAATTTTGGAACTATAGAAAGCAGTGTTTAACAAAAGAAAAGGGAGCAGAAAACTCAAGCTTGCAGCACTAATTCTTTTTCTTCTTACATGGTTCTAAATTTAACTGTGTTATATGAGTTAAGACCTAGTCTATAATTCTCACCCACTTTTCTTGCATTTTAGAATTTGAAATATTTACAAGAAGTACTAGAGCCACACCTAACAGCATGCCCTGGGCCCACCTGCCAGACAAGTACTAGAAGCTCACACATGTGAATGTAGTGGGTTTTCAGCACAACTGAATGAAAGGAACCTGTCACTATCTCATTTTTCAGATGTGGAAACTGAATGATGGGAGTTGCTGTCACCATAGCACACAGCAGGAATCAGAAGGTCCTACAGGTGATCAGGATGTAGTACATACTCATCATCTGAGCACACAGAACAGGGACTGCATGACAGCTTTGCTGAATATAACTCCACAATCTCTGCCTCAAAGCACTGAGGGAGTGCCGTGCTCAAATACCTTGATGACGTCTTAATATTTTCTTCACATCCAAGTAAAGCTTAGCAACATCACACACAGTCTTAATCGACAAGGAAAAGGCCTCAGGCATTTCCAGCTTCACAACACAAGCCCTGGAAGAAGCATAGGCAGAGACTCCTCAGTGGTCCTCTCCATTCAGCTCTGTTTACCTGGACCTTCACTTCCTTTGTCCACATAGGACTCACCTGCTCAAGGTGCCTTTTACATCCTGTAAGGAAAAAAGGCAAGTGTGTTAGCATCAGGATTCCATGGGCTGTGGCATGGGAGACACTGTCTGTAAACACAACTCCCCAAGAAGGAAAAAGGGACCCAGCCTGAGACACTGCTGCAGAGGCAGGAGCAATGATCCCACCCAGCCTCTGCCCACTCCTCAGGAGGCTGTGACCTCCCTGCAGAAGCCTGTGGGGAAGAGCAGTAGTTACAGTGGGATTGGCCTGTGGCTGCTGGGGACTGGGGCAGGATTTTTGCTCAGCCTCTATCTAGCGAGACAGGCTCTCAGGGACCTGAAGTCCTTCAGAGTGAGCCCATGTACAGCCCTTGTCACAAAGGTCCTCCATGGTGGCTGCATACACAGCTCCTGAGACTAAGCCACCAAAGTGGTGGCAACTGATATCACAAGGTGGTGGAGCAGATGTGCTACCCTCTCAAGGAGGGTGTGACCTCCAGTCCCACTAGTGGGAGCCAGAATTAACAGCTGCAGTGGTTTATCTTAATGGTGTACCTTTCATGCAGCTGTAAGAAGCCCCACAGTAGGTCTGGAATAAGCACTCTACCAGCAAATCAGGAAAAAGTTTATCCTGCTTTCGGCTGCCCCACTGTCACCATCTGTCATCTGGAACAGTATTTTAGGAAAAAGACAGACAGACAGGCATTTGTGTAGATGGGCCAAGGGGAAATGATGACATAAGCTATCCATTAGAGGAGAAACTTTTCTTTTCTCTTCTTTAACACTGCTGAGGATTGAACCCAGAGCCTTGCCCATGGTAAGCAAGTTCTCCACTACTGACCAACATCTTCAGTCCATATTTTTTAAATTTTAATTTCATATTGAGTCTCACCAAACCACCCAGGATAGTCTCCTGCTTGAGCCTCCCCACTAACTGGGATTACAGGAGTGGAGCACTGTGTCATGGGGAAGTATACTTTTATATTTCACATACAGGAACCCCATAGACTAATGAAGCTACCCTGATGATACTGATGCAAAATATAGAGAATAATTTCCTACACTATGGCACACATTGGAGTGGAAGCAGTGGAAGCCGATCTTCTCATAATTCCTGACAATTCTCCTCCCAACAGCTCAATATCAGAATCCTCCTTTCCTTCTCTAAGTCCACAGCCTTACCTGTAGCAGATTCTGGTCTGAGCCCTGACATTTTGCCTCCAGCTCAACCTTATGATCCTCAAGTTCATCACCCTTCTGCTCCAGCTTCGCCTTAACCTCCCTTAGTTTTTCCAGCATCTGTTCTTCTTCCCTCTCCAGCCTCCAAAGAAAAGATTTCTCCTCCTCATGCAGAAAACTATGGAGATTCTTAAAATCAGACTTGATTTTTTGTCTGTGAATCTCTACTGTATCCTAGAAACAAGAAAATATAATAAATAGTATAAAAGAAAACAAGCATCCATACAACATGAATGGATAAACAAAATGTAGTACATAATGGAGAATCACCCATTGCGAGTAGTTATTTTAAAAGAATAAAAATCTGGCCACGCTAACAAGCATGAACCTTGAATCAGAGCTTAACATTCCACGAAGTGAAATATGCCAGAATGAAGAGGATAACTATTATAGATTATACTTAAACCAGATATATACAGTAGTTAAATTTGTAGAGACAGAAAACAGATTAGTGGTTACTAGGTGATGGGAGTTAGTTAATGGGGACAGTCTCACACTTGGAGATGAAAAAGTTCTGCGATTGATAGGGTAATGACTTCAAAACAATAGGAAAGTACTTAATACCACTGAACTGCACACTTAATAATTGAGAAAATCACAAATTTCAAATTTTGTCTATTTATCACACATAGAAAATGAATGTATGATAGTATGCTATGACATAATTTTCCTATAAGTCTTTCAAGATTTTAGAATGTATCAAACTCCCTGTTGACACTCAGACTCAGAGAGGTTGGCTCTGACTTCTCTAAAGTCACCTGAAGAATTTCTGTCTTTTAAGTACCCGCGCTGGAAGGAAAGTCCTTGATTCTTGGCCGAGGAAGGTCCTATTGTGGCAGGCTTGTGTTGTGGTAAGGGTCACCCTAATGGTTCCTATGTATAGGATGACTGATCCTAATGGAGACTGGAGCAGAGTTCCTCTTTGTACTGAAGGCTTTCCCATATGTGTTAGCTACACTCAAGGTCTTCCCCTGGCCAGGATGCCAGAAATGAGGGGCAGAAGAGCATCCTCTGGAAGCTCTGGCTCACCCTCCATACATGAAGGCAAAGGGTGGAAATGACCCTGGGAGAAGCAGACTGACTCACTAGCCTGTGCACATGGACTGACAGCTAATGGAGTCCAAAGATATTTCCACAAAGGAATGTGTCTCTGATACTGTGAAGCCTGGAGAGACATGGAGATGGTCCACAAGCCTTCAGCTTGCAGGTTGAGGTTCTTGTCACAGCTGTGATGCTTCTCATAACTCAAACTGGTTTCCTTTATTGACTTCATGTAAATGAAGTCGTTTACATGAAGCTCCCTAGAGGGAGCCTGTTTTCTGAATGTTCTCCAAGGCAGTTTCTGCACCTAGAAAGCTGACAGCCAGACCCTGTCCTATTGTAACTGCAATAAAGAGATAAGTTTAAATCCTGTATGCCATATGATGTGGTTAACATGTGAAATCAAGCCAAGGCTATGCCTATTCACATGGCTACCACAATTCTACTTCTTTTAAGTGAGTATCAGGAATCTCAACCAATTAGTATTGGAAGACTGAAGGCCTTGGTGATGACATCTCATGGAAGTAAATAAGCAGTCATAAAACAACTGTTTTTTTCCTTTGGATTTCATCTTTCTAGTCAGGTTCAGTGAGAATAAAGCATTGTTGTACTTTAGCCCAGTCACTCTCTGTGCCTGAGCACTAAAATGGAAAATAGTTTGAGATTGATAACCTCAGATTCTCACCTGCCACTCAATTATCTGTGTTGTCATGAATGATTTCTGATTCATACATTCTGTATGGAGTTCACTCAGTTTTGCCACAGCTTTCTGGAGCTTTTCCTAAGGGAAAAATTGGGTGAAGAAAGTCTATTGAATTTGATTATTCATTAAACACCTAAAGGGAATCCTGGTACTCTAAAATGTATTAAAAATAACTGAGTACTTGTTGAGTTCTTGCACTTTGCCAGAGAGCCTGCTGAAGGCTATATGTGCTGTGACACACAGATCTTCTAACCAACCTGAACAGGTGGTAGGATTTTTTATATCCTTTAAGGGTTGTGGAAAAAGAGGCATGAATGCAGGTAAGTAACTCACCTACAATGGATATCAATGGCCAGCAATAGATCGGTAATTCCAATCTGCTATGCTGACCAGGGCCTGACCCATGTCCAACACCACACTGTCACGGGGGAAACTGGGAGCATAGATATGGTAATCAGCTAATCTAAGATCTTATGCAATAATGCACTAAAGTCAACAATACCAATTGCAGTGTGTTTTGCACATGTGAATCTTTGAGGAACTTATAGGTGTGCCAGATAGATGAAGACATCAGCTGAAGTTAGCAACATTTAATACAGTTGGAGGAGTTCTGACAGGGAAGAAGGGAATCATGAAGTCAATTTATAAGGATTTAGTGTCCATGCCAAGGGTTTGAGTTATTTTTACAACTGGTTTCACATATTTTACTTGAAAGTGATTTGAAGCTAGTGCCAATTTTTCATCATTTTCAGAAGTAAAAAAATTCCCTCCTGTTTCCCTGGAAGTGCAGTAAGTACATTCATGAATTCTCTAGCACCCTTAGGAAAGGGCTTAACTGATTTAGCAAAAGACTGCACTACCCCTGCCGTATACCACAGGCTAGTCTAAGTTTACATATATTAATGTCCTTAAAGCTAATTCAGTATCTGGATGTATGTGTTAGGGAGGGAGTGAGTTATTTCCACCTTTCCATGGAGAAACCAAGGCATGAAGACATTTAATACCTTACCCCAAACTGTCATTCCAGTAAATGAAAGAGCTAAGATTTCAACCTCAACCATAGGCCTCTGAGGCTGACAACCTGTGCTGCTCCTTAGCCTAACACTTTGTGGTAGAGAAACTCAAATGGGAATATCTTCATTACAGGTATTAGCAGCTCCATGGATTCTAAGGAAGCACTGCATGTGCTGAGCAATGGTCAGGGCTGCTGTGATCTTAGGAAGGTCACAGAGTTTTCATAGGAACCCAGGTCTATGTCATGGAGGATTAACCAGGAACCCACACTGAGTACAGGGTTCTCAGCTCCAGCAAGGCTGAGGGCGGGGGCAGCAGGACTACTCTCAGGCCTGTCCCTTACAAACTCTAGGGATACCTAGGAGCTGCCCAGACCTTTCCCTCCAGTCATACCCCACACACTCATTTCCTACTCTGTGGCTCTTCCTAAAAACTTGCTTGAAACTATCGTCTCATTGCCTTTCTTGATGGGATAATTAGAATTCTAACCTTGAAATTCCTTTTATTTTAGGAGTTCCTGGGTGATTTTTTTCAGTTACTACCATTTTACTCTGCAAGTGAAAATACCCAGTGGCAGGTAACACTGTGGTCTAGGATTGAGACTGGGTGCTGACACTCAGGTCCTGGGCCCTGCTCTCTTTCACCTGTCCCCACCTATATAAACCCCAGGGCCTGGTCATGGTGAGGCAGGGGCACCCCAAGTTGTGCCTCTGCACCATGTGTAGTTTCCTCTATCTAGACACCCTGCTGGGGTTAAGCTTATTTTTTCTCAGGAGCCACCTCTGGGATGCACCACTCCCTCCCTTCCTGCCCTCTCACTGCCAAAGGCTGGGGCTCCAGGCAATCACTTTACTGGTTTTTAACTCTACTAGACTATAGGGTCCCCACAGGTAGTGTGTGCATCCTCTTCCCCTCTGTCATGGTTCCAGATCCTCCTGTAGAGTCCTGCATACTGTGGTTTCTCATAGTAAACACAGTGTGAAGCAGAGCCTATACAGGTGTCTGGCTGGACATGTCCCAGAGCAGGGAGAAATCCATGATAACACAGGAAATGGGGACAGGAGTCTGAGCATCCTGTAGAATGTCATTATGGACAGTTTGGACTGGACTCTGCAAAAAATCCATCAGAAGCTATTTTTCAACTAGAAAAACAAGGCTGTATTTCAAGGCCATCATCTTAGTCTTTGGGTCATTCCCCTCAGGCCTAGGGAGGAGCACCAGGTGCGTCCCTGCCAAAGGCACACTCACCTTGTAGCCCTGGCACACGTCCTCCACCAGCGCCATGGCATGTCCCTGGTGCTGTGATCCCCGCTCACAGCACCAGCAGATGAGCTGGCCGTCATCTTCACAGAAGAGCAGGAGCTGCTCTCCATGGGCCTCACACACCAGATCATGGTCCATCTCCTCGAAGACTTCAGTAATGCTCTCCAGATGCCTGTTGGCCCGGAAGCTGTCTTTATTGAATGGAACATGACACAGAGGGCAGGGGAACATCTTCTGCCCCTGACTGGATTGCACCCTGTAAAGGTGCTGTTCCAAGCACATCTGGCAGAAGCTGTGTCCACAGGTGATGCTCACTGGGCTCATCATTAGGTTCTGGCAGATGGAGCAGGTGGCGATCTCTTTAATCTTTTTGGTGATGATAGCCAAGGCCATAGCTTTCCCCAAAGTAGCTCCAATGTTGGATTTAGAGGTGAAGAAGAGTACCCAGAATTTCCACAGGGATAGAAATCGTCTCTCCTGAGCCTTTGTAACAGGAGCTGGTTGGGATTAGCCTCCACAGGTTGCAGGCCTCTCTCTAGAAGGAAGAAACAGGTCAGAATTTAGAACATGGACAAATATGAGTTGTTTAATACTATAGCCACTGCAATATGTGGCCATTTAAATTTAATTTAATGAAATTTAAAATCCAGCAGTCCTGCTATGTACATTTCAGTTGCTGAATACTCACATGTGACTGGTGGCTATAGAAGAGCCCAGCCTGATGTGGTGGTGAGTATCTGTACTTCCAGTTATCTGGGAGGGTAATACAGGAGGATCACAAGGTCAAAGCCAACCTGGGCAATTCAGTGATATCCTATCTCAAAATAAAAGCAAAATAATAATAATGATGATGATGATAATAATAATAAAATAGGTGGGGATGTAACTCAGTGGTAGGGCACTTGCCTGATATATGTAATGCCCTGGGTTCCATCCCCAGCATCACATACACACACACACACACACACACACACACACACACACACACACACGTCAGCTAGGACATAGAACATTCCATCACAGTGGGAAAGTCTAAGGAGCAACAGGCTGAGAAAGATGGAAAATGACTGCAGAGTTCCTCACAGAAGTTACAGAAAGAGCCACAACTCGGTGGGGGAATGTGAAACTCCTTCCTATTCTAATAAGGATCAAGAATAGTTAGTCAGTTAGCATCAGAATTATCTCCTTATAATTGGCACTAACAAACATTGGAACCCTGTGTATTCTACAGAGGATTCTGTTTAGACAGTCAAATTGGACTCCACCTGAATGCCTATCCTGCTCCACACATGTCACAAAAATCATGTTCATACAGTTTTGGTGGAGACACAACCAGCCCCGAATAAAAGAAACCAAGGCAATTGGAAGAAAGGGTGTATTCTTTTTACGACCACTGAGTGAACTGACATTAAGAGAACTAGAAAGAGGCTGATGGAGGAGAAGTGAGTTGTAGGGCTCAATTATTCCTGGGGACAGAGCACTGGAGAAATAGGAAGATCGCTGTCTCTTCTCCAGGACAGGACCTTCCTCAAGGAAAACTGCAGGTCCTGGGAGTGCAGGGAGGGAGCAGAGCTCGGACAAGGGGAGCACGGAAAGAGGGTGAGTATCGGGCCTCCGTGGGATGTGTGCCAGAAGCTCTGTGTCTACCAATGAGAATCTGACAAGATGCTGTGGAGGCAGGACCAGGAGCCGTGTCTGTCCCCTTGTCTCTTGCAGTAGCTATTTCTGTGAACCCATCCATGTCGCCCGCCCTACAACCCCACCTCACTGTTGGGAGATTGGGAGGGGAGTAGAATAAGGGAAGTCGGGTTCGTGAGTTTTTCTCTGAGCAGATTCTCTGGCCTTCCCTGGGGTAGACAGTAGGGTGCTCTGCTGTCAGGAAACACTGTGCACCCCCACCGCGCTCTCAGACACCCACACCTGCTCTGAGTCTCCACCTGATGAGCCCGCTTGGGCCTATCAGGAAAACAACCCCTACCAGCCGCTGGTCCTGCAGAGCTGCCACTTCTGGAGCTGAGGCAGTTCGAAAGTGAAACTACTGCGGGAGGTGGAGTCATAGATTTGGCGCCAAAAAACTGCTTCTGTTCTCAGCTTGTCCTGAAAGGGAACAGAGAGCATAGGAAAAACTGGTTTTTAAAAATAGCAAATATAAGGGGGACCTATTAATAACTCAGTAAACCCCTGTGACCCCAGCATAGGCCATGGAGGAGCAGGAGGCCTGCAAAGGGCCAGCTCACAGCTCTAATGAGAGATCTTTCTCTTCTGTTCTCAACCTGGCTGGAGTCCACAGCCTCCTGACCTTTGGTGTTTTTAACTCCTTCTAGGTGACTTGTGGTTTTCTCACTGCTCTGATTGGGGTAGAGAGGGGAGGCAACACAGCAAACTCCTTGGCCTCACAACATCCTCTAAGCCAGCCTCCCACTCCTCTCTGTTCTGTGCTGACTGAGTCTCTTTTTCTTCCTTACTGCCCCTGTGCAGGATTCGGGTGCTTGTCAGTATCCCAAGACATCCAGCTAGGACAGCAAGTAAGAGTCACTAATGGCCCAGCAATGAGTACCTTTGACCCAGGGATAACCCTGAGTGCTGGGTCAAGAGGCAGCAGATGGAAAACAGACGTCAGGGGGCTACAGTCCATCAGGTCCTCACCTCAACCTTGAGTGTGAAATGATGCTCTCCTCTCACCCTAAACAGGACTATTTAGGGCACCCTGCACTCCTGGGAGCCGCAGAGCCTTCTGTTATTGTGCCACTTAGTAACTCATTGTTCCCTGGCAGGTCCTGTGGGAACAGAGTCCAAACAGCTCAGAATAGGTTGACTTCTGAGAGGCTAACACACAGACACTGAAGCAGGAATGAGCCCCACAATCTCAGATCTCATAAGGACTCCTTGTACACAGGCTTCCCTTTTAGTTCTGTACCTCAACTGTGGATTCAGGTGTAGTGTGTTCCAAATTTTTCTTATCAAACCAACGAGAAAAGGAAGCTTGCAAATTCTTAAAAAAAAAAACAAAACCCACCACCACCAAAAAGCACCACCGTGAAGGTGAAAATAAGACTGAGCCTGTGTTGTGAGAGCTGCCCTTCCTCACACCTCTTTCCTGTTGCATGAAGGAGGAACTTGGTCATGCAGGAGCTGTAGGGATTAGAACGGGAAAGGGGCAGAGAAGCATCTGCATCCCCAAAGCTAGACCTAGGGTGATGCCAACAGGAACTCTCTATAGAGGAAGGTGTCATCACCAGTAAGTAATGCTGGGCTGAGCCTGGGAGTCTAGGCTACAGAGGACCCAGGCCTTGTGTGGGGACTGGATCGCCAGACTCTCCTGAAAGAGCCATGGACTGAGTGTCTGTCTAGGAAGAGTTGGCCCAGGTGGCCCCTGAACACATGCTTTCAGGCTTCCTTCTCACCCAGCTCTCCTTGACCATCTGTTCATACCTATGCCCTCTCTCACTCTCACATTCACTTAAATCCCACTACTTTCTTTCCAGGACATGTTCATGGAATCTTTCACCTATTTATGTTGGGTTTTTTTTTTTTCTCAGCTTCCCCTATGAGAGTGAAGGTTCCATAAGGGCAAAGAAACTCATCAATATTATTCTCTGGCAGATCCCAGATGACTACACATCAGGCACAGTGATATGTATTAAATGAAAGACTGAATGCCTGACTTGCACTCAACAAACATCTTAGGAAATGTATCCACACTTGTGCATCCGATGTGTGTGATGTGATCTGACCGGCATGTGGCTGTGTGCTAATATGTCCTGGAGTGTATATACATAGTACTTACATGTGTGTTGGGCTGGGCAGGCAACTTACTGCCACCAATATTATCAGAAAGTATGAAAATGCATGATAGTTACTGGTTTTCTTGAAAACTACTTCTCTCCTTCCAATAGAAAATGATGATGGTTTAGACTGGGGAAAAGATTACACACAAAGTATGACAAAAGTTGAATACTGCAAATGAAAGCTGAGAGCTTTGGTAACATGCAAGTATCAAAACGATCCTGAGCATGAACTTCCAGATGATCATAAGCAAGACAGTAAGTACCACTCAAAAGTAGAAAGGATTTAGGAACAAAGGGGGCAAAATCTGGGCAGACACTGACTTAAGAGAGTAATGACAAAAAACCCACATCTTTCAAGAAAGTTTTGGGATTCTATGCAAATAGATTGTACATACTCATCATGCAAGCATGAATCATAGCTTTTCAAACTTCCACGGTATGGGGGGAAAGCTTCACCAAAGCCTGCTCACTCATGGGTGAACTGAGGTTTAGGGTGGATAATTATCCCTGGGTTCTGTGTCCTGCCCTGCTCCACTTAGAAACATCAGAGTTTCAGAGCCTCTCATTTCAGGAGCCCAAGGCCTGGCCCAGCCCAAAGGAAAGCCCATTGACCATGGGGTCTTAACTACCTCCAGGACCCCCACAAAGCCAGAGAGTGAGGGACAAGGGAGAAGCTGACATTATTCTAGGGGATCATCTGGTATGGGTGAGGATCAAGGCAAAGCCAAGGAACTGAATCCTGGTGACAGCCTTGGGACATGTCCTTTCTGTGTTACTGTAGATCTGCAAGACATCAGTCCTCTCCTGAACTCCCTTATCCACATCCCTTTTAATTTGTATAGAGTAGGCTGAGGGTCAGTGGGTCATTGAAGTGCTCTTTGGAGGACACAGTGTGCTCCAGAAGTCCAGATCTGCTAGCTGGGGTGAATCCCATAAGCTAGTGAAAAGTTTTTCTCGTTTTCAAAATTGAGTTCTTACATTTTTGTAATAATGAAGGCCCAGAAAAGGAATGGACTTAAACATGTTCCCAGAAAGATTAAATGATGGTAGACAAGTAGGTCTTCTTTTTCTTCCTATAACTTGCCATAGTCCAATTTTTAATTTTCTAATCTGTTTCATCTTTCATTGTGGATTTTTAGGAGCAGATCTTCAGGAAGCAGGTGTCAGCTCTTTTCTTCCCTAATTTATACATGGTCAGATATGTCTGGCACAGGTGTGTGTGTTTTTTTATCATTGCAATCTCATAAATCTAATTTTCTCATTATATTCTCAAACTGCTCTGGTCCACGTGGCCTCCAGAGCCATTGGAGACGTCTGGCGCCATCTACTGGCCAGTGGGGGGTATATAATAATTCCACTGATGGTGGGTGGTTGGAACAGGTTGTTGGTTATTTGCAAGCAAAACTTAATTTTTGTAAACAAGGGGCATCTGACTGACAAGACAACAGACTGTAAGTAGTTTCAGGGTTCATTCTAGTGATACAAATTGTTCCAGATGACTGCATGGAAAGGGTGAAGTTGATATAAACAAGCAGCAGATGAAATTGTGCACAAGCCCCATTCTTGAAAAATTCTTTCAAGACTTTTTTTATTATCATAAAACCAAGAAGATAATTTATAGATAACCAGATTTCAACCTGATAGGTCTTTCACAAAGGTGAATTTTACTCAATGAGCACCAGTGCACTAGAGATATGGGAATTAAGAACAAGTAAGACTGAAGCTCTTTCATGCCCAGAATGTTCACACATGCTTGTAATTCTGAAACTGTGGGAGGTGGAGGCAGAAGGATTCCAAACTGAACCAAGCCTTGACAATTTATTCACTTAGGATGACTCTGACTCATAACAAAAATTAATTGTGAAAGTCCTGGACTCAATCCCCAGTACCATTTTTTTTAAGTGTGATGCTTCTTTTGTTGGGGAGAAGAAGATATATGTTTTCTCCAGCCTCTTAAATTCTCCATCTGAGTCACTGTAAACTAGACTAACAGAAGACATATCAGCAAGAGACATGCAAACAGAAATAGAACGTTATCACACATGCATGTTGGCATCCTCAACAGATAAGAAATGCAAAGGATTGTTAAAATGTGAGCTTAGGGAACATTTAAATAGAAAAGTAAATTTTTAAAGAAGTGACAAGGAAAAGGAAAATAATTTTGAGTTTCTTGGGTGAAAGCTGGTGAGATGGCAAATATATAGGAAAGTTAACAGTAGACAAAGCCTGAATTTTACAAAATTTGTTATGAAGTTTCCTCAGGGACTGCCTGCGTTCTGGGAGTCTGGAGATTGACATCTGGCCTTACTGGTGAACATTGGCAGGGTGGACAATTTTATGAATCTAGGTCCTGCTTTTTGATGCAGGGGGATGGTGGAGAGCTTTTATTGTATCTTTCTTTTCTCAGCTGTTTTCAGCTCAAATACTCCATGCTCAAAGGAGCAAGGGTTAGTGGTCTGGAGACTCCCAACTACTCTGAGGGGTAAAAAAAAATTAATGAATTTTCCTAAGGTTGGCCCCAAAATTCTAGAATAAAAATAAGAGATAGGACTGATGGCCTCCTGGAAAGGGAAACAATTTGAGACACTAAATCTACTTTTCCAAGAGTAGGAAATATATTCAGGTAATGTTTGATAAATCATATATGTCAGAATAGGATGAGAAGTAAAAGGTAGAAACTTCCCTCTTACATCTCCTCTACTGCTCAACCAATTCAGATTTTACATCTTTGTCATTATGATTTCTGCTAAAGAGAGGTCCCTAGGTACTAATAACACAGGAAGTGACACGGTATTAGAAGAACACATCACAACTTTAAAACCAAACTGGAAAAGGCTCAAGAGATGGATGGAAAGGTGAGGAAGGAAAGGGAAAGGGGATGAAGAAAAGGAAATTAAGATATGTTATGTATATGTACCAACTCCACTCAAGGAGTGTAAACATTAAGTACTTCAAATATGCACTCATAAAAGAAATACTGAAAAAATAAAGCTGCAGACTCTGTCTCTGACTACATTGGTGATTCCCTGCTTACTTCAGTACTTTAAAGGATGCAGAATTATGCAAAGGAATTGCATTTTTGAAAAATGGAACATCTTCAGAACATGGTAAGTTTCATTTTGTCCAGAGAGGTTTGATTTATTCTCAAATGTTCCAGGGTGGAAAGTGATTAGGAGAATGCATAGGATACAGAGGTCTATGTTGTAGAGTCCTCTCCCTCGTTTCCATCTTCACCACTCATGGAGAGAGCAGCTTACCTGCTTGCAGAACTGAACTTGGAGGCTGGATTTTCCTGTTTTCCTTTGCACAAGTGCAGAGCTGGAGTCTTGATTCTCTTTGCCCTCCTTCCTATCTACCTCCTTCTAGTGATTTTTTTTTCTCTGTCTCCTGAATTATGACAGGAGTTCTCAGGTTAGCCTTTTTGGATACACACCCCATCCATTTTATTTGCAATTTTCCTTATTGGTCTTTCTTCAGGTGGCTGAGTTGGAGCTACCTTCCAAGCCACTACCATCTCTAGGAGATTTCTGCTCTGTGCCAGAGCTCTGAGATGGAGCAGGATGGTGCTTTACCACCCATTCTCCTTTGGTGGGGTGGCTGGCATTACCTTTAGAAGCTGATCACCTTTGGGGAAGCTTAGAAATTGAAGAGTGACAATCTTCCACCTTACCGAGTATTTGATTTTCTAGAGACTTCTTTTTCTTCTTTATGCATTTTTGCCAGGTGGGCCTGAGGTTCCAGTCTTCAGTGATTCACTTTTCCTTCCTATACCTGAGTTTCTTCCCTTTGCCAGCCTGACCGCCATTCTAGTTTTGGATTATCTGGCCCCCACGAAGATCTCTCCTGCTCCTTCTGCATCCATTCCTCCACTTCTCTTTCCCTAGCAGCTGTGTCAACAGGCTTTACCCCTCTAAAGATGGAAGGTGCTCGACTGGGCTGGAAGGGGGTGGTGGAAGAATCGTTTTCCTTAGGAGTACTCCCAGGTTTCAGATTCAGTCTGGGTCTGTGGGGCAGACCTCTACAATTGCACCAAGAATTGTCTTAGTAATCATCTCTGGAGCCCCATGAGCTGTCAGCATATGGGTCATCACCATGGTCTCCACCTCCTTTGTAGTAATTATCTCTATGGCACTCACTATGGAGGGCTCTTCTGCCATTGCCTATTCTGGAATCACAGTCTCTATCAGAGTCTCTGCTGCCTTGGTGGCCCTAATGATCCCGGCTCCTATATGGATTCATAGGCCAGGATAGGCCATTCTGATACCCACCACTATCTGAATCATAACAGTCTTGATACTTGCATCCAAAGCCATCATCACTGCTTCTGGGTGGGCTGTCATCATCAAAGCTGTCTGTGGCAGGTCGGGCCCTCCAGTCTGTGTCTGTTTTGTCAGGCTCCTATGTGCTGTCTTGCTATGCTTGATCAGCTAATCCAACTCGAACTATTCTTTTGCCTAGACACAGTTTATTGAGACTCAGGGCACAGAGCAGGGAATCCAAGTTCCCAAACTGAACAGAACCAAAACCTTTCTACCTTTTTGGATTGCAGGGGTCACATGGTAAATGCACCACCCTGATATTTAATCCTCTAAAGAAGTTCTTAACCAAATCTTTGATCAGATCTTTGGGAAGGTTCCCAAGAAAAGCAGGGTAGGGCAGAGACTTGGGCAGACAGCTCCAGTCGACACTGGGTTCCTGAGCAGCACATGGAGCGGTGGCAAGGACAACATGGTCAGTTCCAGGAACCCCATACACATCCTCATCCCCACTCTGCCATCTGGCTGAAACATCCTCTTCCCAGTCATCTGTTTCATCAGCCCAGCTGATTGATTTGAGGCCATAAGTGCTTCTTCCTCTATCAATGCCTCTGCTGTCATCCAGAAAGTCTGTTAGGGAGATAGTTTCCCCTTCCTATTCTCTTTTGATGAGGTCGCTATGTTGGGAGAGGGAGAGAGAACACAAAGGCTACATTTAAAATAATGTTTATAGTGCAACATACGTGTTATACCTGTTACATATGACCATATTTTATTAAAAGCCAGACTTTTATATATTAATATATATTATATGCTATTTATAGTACATAATATATAATGCATTATATCAAACACATGCATATCCACATATTGTATATGTAAATGCAAGCTTAGTTCTGTATATACTACATTATTATTTGAGATACAGTTTTCTCTCCCCCATCGATAAATTGAAAACTTGGATAGTTCCATTACCAATTGGAAAAATCAAGCTGTGGAGCAAACATACAGAGCTGATACAATGCCGACTATAATAAAGAAATAAGAATATATTTACAGAACTTTAATGAAATATATGAAATCACTTTCTACATGAGCAGGACTGATATGTAAAAAGATTTTTCATCTACTTAGCAACTGTCTTCACCTCCAACACAAATATGATCAAATTGTAAGTAAACCTAGTTGGCAGCTAACTGGTTTTACCCACTTTTATAATTTTGAGAGTCTTCCTTGTGCAGTGGCTTATGTGTATGCTAACTATTCTGGGAAACCAGCCCTTATCTGACAACAATGCAGCACAGAAATGATTAGCAAATTAACTTCAAACTGAGGTATTGACTCAGTATGGTACACATAGCATATATACATATATATATAGCATATGTACATATATGTATAAAATCTATATTTACAAATTTGGCTTATCCTGTGAATACAACTGAAGACTGACATTACAAAGTAAATTGTTGAATCACCTCCTCAGCACATTTAAGGAAAGAAATCACAGGATGCTCGCAGTGAATGCAACTAACTCATTGGTGAAATTCAATGCCCATTGATGACTGGGCTCTTTGGAAACAAAAGTCACCAACTGTAAAGGAAAATATGGTCACCCTAAGTTTGAAACTTAATCAGAAAAAAGAAAGTGAAAATGCCACGCATATAACAGGAGAAACATTGGCTATAGTCTCCTAGAAATTAATAAGGATCTAAGAACCTAAATATGTTAGTTATTGTTCTCTCACTGCTGAGACAAAATACCCGACATTCAAAGACAAAGGGGAAAGGGTTTATTAGATCACAGTTTCAAGAGGTTTCAATCCATAATCAGCTGGCTCCGTGGCAGGGTGGCTTGGCAGAGGGGCAACAGTTCATGGTGGCAAAAGACAGCAAAAGCAACAGGGGACCTCAACAGTATCTTTCTGTCCCTTTT
>NW_004624756.1:899434-952659 GCF_000247695.1 Heterocephalus glaber | reverse complement strand
GAGAAGGGAAGCTACTGCGGGAGGAGGGTGTAGATTTGAACCAATGATGATGTTCATTTCCTCTCCACTCAGCTTGTCCTCAAAGTAAAGAAACACAGCCTCTTCAAAAGCAGCAGAAACAAAGGACATAATAAAAGCCCAGTAAATTCCCTTGTGACCCCAGCGCAGGCTGTGGAGGAGGAGGAGGCTTGCAGAGGGCCAGCTCACAGCTCTGATGAGAGATCTTTCTCTTTTGTCCTCAACATTCTTGGAGTCCACAGCCTCCTGACCTATGATAATCTCAGCCCCTTCTGGTGACTTGTGGTTGTCTCACAGTTCTGATGGCATGAAAAGGAGAAGCAGCACAGTGGGCTCCTTGGCAACACAACATCCTCCCAAGCCAATCTCCCACTCCTCCCTGTCTTACTCTGTGTCTCCTTTTCCTCCTCATTATCCCTCTGGGGGACTCAGATGTTTTTCAGTAGCCAGTGGCCCCTACCCAAGACAGGAGACAGGAGCCACTAATGGCCCAGCACTGAGTTCCCTCATCAAAGGACCCTGAGACCCTGAGACCCATAATTCTGTTCTGCACACTGCAGAGAAGACTGTGGAGTAAGATGTCACATCCTGAGGGACTCAGCCTAGGCCCTCCATTGGTATAGGATAGCAAAAGACTGTTGCCACCGAAGACACAATTCTTATTAATGTGGAAAAGCACATTGCCACCTTGAAAAAAGACACATTGCAGCCTCAGATGGAGGAGGCATTTATGGTACATACACAAGGAATGTTTGTATCAAAAATTACCACATGCACTTCTTTCAGGAGCTGGTATAGGGCCCTGGAGATAATGAAAGAAAGGAGATAAATGTGGATTCTGGGTGTTCTCTAGGGCCAACTCCATGCTCCTAGTCCGCCTGACACTGAAATCTTGCCCAGAGTCACTGCTCACCTTGACAGCTGCCCATAGTGAGTTACTGGCAATAGGCTGTGCGGGGAGAATGGACTTCAGGGGATCACATCCCTCCTGGTTCAACAGCCCAGGCTAGCGGCAAGAAAGTGAAATAGGGTCCTCTTCTCCCACCCTAAACAGTAGGGCACTCTTTAGGGCACTCTTCCTCCTGGGTGCTCACAGAGCCTTCTGCCATTTTCCACATCGGAATTCTCTGTGTCCTGGCAGGTCCTATGGGAGCAGACCACACACAGTACAGGACAGTTTAACTCCTGGGAAACCAGCACACAGACATCTGAGCAGGAACTAGCCCCTCAGTCCCGGAGCCCATGATTATTCTTTTCACACCATTGTTTGAGATGACCATAGGCAAGTGGTGGAGGTGACTTAACCAGGCTGCAACCGGAATTGTGCATAAGCCCTACCTTTACAAGCTCTTGAAATATTGTTTTCACCATACTCTGTTTTATTTCCACAAAAGCAAGAAATAGAAATGTGTCCATAACCCGGTTGCCCTTTCATGGGTGCTTCACAAAAGTGAATTCATCAGTTATGCAATGAAGGCTAGTGCACTATATTTATAAGGGGGAGAGGAAAAGTAAGTGAGTCTCTAGAAACTAGACTAAAAGGACACATTGAACAGAAAAGCAAATAGAAGTTTTCACCATGTCCATCACATGCACATAATAGAATAGCAAGAGATAAGTAAGGCAAATGAGTGGTTTGAATTTGAGCTTTCCTGTATTTTAAGTATATACATTGCTAGAGAAGTGACAAAGCAAAGGCAAAGGACTTTGAGTTTTCAGGTTGGTAAATGACAGGAAAGCAAATATATAGGAAAAGAAATGGTAGATAAAGGCTGGTATTTACAAGGTTTGTGAAGAATAATTACTCCAGGCTAGAGTCTCGGAGATACCTTTACAAATTGAGGTTCTGTTTCTAGGAAGATGGAACAGGGTAGAGTGTGCTTATTGTATCTCATTTTTCTTAATTGTTTTTAGCTCAAATAATCCCATGCTGAAATGACATCTAGTAGGGTAGCATATTTCAAGACCCTTCACCTATTCTTGAAAATCCATGTGCCACCATTCTGATGAGAAGTTATGACACTGGGAGCTTGGCCGATGGTCTGACCTCGTCTAGGTCCTGTTTTGGGCAGAGCTGGAGGCCCCAGAATGACTCCACCATCCAGAAACTGCTCTGCTTCATTCTCTCATTCTTAGAGACATGACATCAGAGGACCTCAACATCAGCAAACATTAATTTTTATATCAGCTACAAATTATCATAACTTTTAGCAATTTTGTGAATTCTATCATGAACACTGAGGTTCTTTGGCTTTGTCCTGTCATTACCCCATTCAGGTAAGACCATGTAAAACCAACTGGAATTTACTTCCTAAACAAACTCATGTGTAGAATTAAGGTCTGTTTGATCATATCATAGCCATAACAAAGATTGCCGACAGTTATCCCACAAATAACTATTTACTGAGATTTCAAAATGTCTCACTATAGCTGCCTCTAGCCCAGCCTGCAGAATACCCATTACTCTCTTTTCTCGAACTGAGTCTTGTTTTGAAAATCATGTTTTACTCCTACTCCTGTTTCCATTTGAAGCCTCTCACAGTACACCAGCCTTAGCTTTTCTCAACCTTTCTTGGTGATTTTCCAGGCAAGCTCACCAGGTCTGGCTCACTCCAAGACTGCAGCTCCCATTAAAAATTAAAAATAAATGTGTTATTGATTGGATAAAACAACACATTTTTAATTTTCCTGTTCTTTAGAGAGTTGGCAAAAAAATGCAACTTTCTTTAATCCGCCATACATGACTCCAAATGGCTCACATAAAGTAAGAGAATTGGGACCTCTTGGCCTCAGAGTCACCCTACTCATCAATCAGTCACCACTGGAAATGAAGAGAGATGCAGAGGACAATGTCTGGTCATGACATTATCTTGTTTTTCCCTCTCAGGCTTATCATGTGGTGTGTTTTCAGAGACTAACAGCCCAGCACCATTCTAATAGACTAGAGACATACCAGAGAAGAAAACTGACCAACTCTGTCCTTACAAGATTCCCATATTTTCAAGCCAAGGAGACTTTGCTCCTTTCCCTACTCACCTAATGGACACAGGAACTAAGGGGAATGTTGATAAACCTGGAAAAAGGGCCTCAGAGTGTCAGAGAAGGAAGCCCTGGGGAAGGTAAAGATGTGGGAGCCATTGGTCATGTTGTAAAAGGACACAGCTCCAGCTTCATAGTCCAGAACAACCCCCACCAGCAGGGGCTGCTCATGCAGCTCAAGGGCAGTGGGGGGAGAGGTCAGTGCTACATAGCCATTCTCTGTGCACAGCTGAATGGTCCAGAATCCAACTCTGGCTTCTGCTTCGTGTCTAGGCCTCTGTGCACAGTTGCCATGCAGACTCCCACATCCCAAGCTGTTCCTTCTCCAACATCCACTTTGAAGTAATGTCTTCCTGAGGTGAAGCCCTTTCTGCCCAGGAAGCAGGGAAAGGTGGTAGATCTCCTGGAGGAAAGCCCAGGATTCTGCTGGCTTCATCCAGGAGACACTTGTCTCTGATCCTCAGACAGAGGTAGGGCAAGATGAGCTTGGTATGGATCCCAAGTCACACTGACTGCAAAAATGTAAGTCAAGAAAACTAAATATATTTTTGATGCTGAGAACAGAATTTATCTTAAATAAAATCAACTTATTTTTAAATCCAAGAATGGTTTGGTTTTGGCCTGGGATTCTACCCAGGACTTTGGGCATGCTAGGCAAGTGCTCAGTCGCTGAGTTACATCCCAGTCCTTAAGATTTCTTAATAGTTATACGAACTAGCTCTACAGTGAAAATCATCATATCTGTTCCAGAGAAAGGTATGGAGAATCCAGAGAGCTAATTTTACCCAGCACTAAAATTCGTAGGACACAGTGATATCTTAACAAGTAGAGGTAATAATAATTTCAAAAATTCCATCATTATCATCATCCCATCTCAGTCATTCAGAGTTGCCGAGGACTAGCACTAACCAGAGTGAATATGGTTCCCATCCTGTCCAAAGCCCTTCCTCTCCCTTGTTGATCTCCAGGAATCAGGGAACAGAGGAGCCACAGGGAGTGCTCCTCCATCTCCATTGCATAACCACATACACGTGCAAGAAGAAACTGTGCACTAATCAGTATAAACCATAACAAACCAAGTTTTATGTACAGCTATCTGCATATTAATATATAACAGCATGTGTATTTTTAAAATATGTTTATAACATGTGCACTTCATGTTATATATGGCTATATTTATAATATATAAATTCAAAGCCCATTTTTTATATATTAACATATGCAGTATTTTTTGTATTGCATCTTATTATAATACATTACATCAAACATGCAATTTTCATATTACATATATCAATGTTTGGCTTGCTATACAATACATGTTATTATATTTTTTCTCTCTGTGTTTCTACATAAAAAACTGGCCAGACGGTTTCATCATCAGTTAGTCAATCTGTGGAACAAACATGTAATGTATATGTGCAACACTGGCAAGAGGTATGGAAAAGAAATATGTTTAGAAAAGTTTGATAAAACATGAACACAATTTCTATATGAGAAGGTGTGATGTAGAAGAAGTCTCCCCGTCCACACAGCAACTCTCTCCATCATCACAATTATGATCAAAACGTTCTCAGACTATGATGGCAGATAAGTTTTGTTACCTACCTTTATAATGTCAGTATACGAGCTATAACAACCCTCTCCTGAGAGCACACTGAAGAAATACTTGGCCATGTGGGTACCTGTGTGAAAGGAGCCAACGGGAGGCCTCTGGAACCGAGGGCAGGAAGAAGCTAGGGCCATACACCCTGCAACCCAAGGAGAATAAATCCTGCCAGGAACCTAAGAGGGCAAGGGTAGGTACCTTCCCTAGACCAGTGTTCGAATGCGAACACAGCCTGGCCACACCTTCACTGCAGCCTCCTGTGACCCTAAGCAGAGGGCCCTCAAACTGTGTTCACACTCTGGACTCATAAAGTCTGTAAGATAATGTAACTGTACTGTTTTAAGACACTAAACTTTGCTAATTAGTTGATAACAATAGATAATTAATATAACCAGCATATAACATCAATTAAGGTCTAATTATGTAGGCAAGTTATCACAGTAAAACTTCCTATTTTCATAGATTTTATATTTTTAATTATGGAGAAAAAGTAGGTAGAAATCTAGCAATCACTGATAAATGGAGCAAAGGTGGCAAGTAGATGCTAGAACTAGTTTCTGTCATGATTCTGACATTTTCCTGTGCTGTATGAGGCAATTCCTTAAAATTTTTCAAACCATTGTCCATCATGCTCACCTATCTTTCTGCACTGTTCTCGGTATTGGAAATAGTCACAAGAAACATAACAGCAGACCTAATCTATGCTGGGGCCCGAATCCTACGCCAGACACTATGTTATCAGGACAATTTTGTGTAGTGGGAACTGTGAATACACTCATTTCTCAGACAGGGATACTGAAAGACAGGAACTGATGGGGGAGACGGGGCCACCACACTAGAGCTCAGGAGCTGGAAGCTTCCCACAGATAGCAGGAGGTAGTACTAACTCAGCATAGAGCACACAGGACAACGAGAATGAGGAAGCCCTGCACAAAATAATCACGGAACCTTTACTCCAGCCTACCCAAGACAGAGGTAAGTGGTTAAGGACCCTCCCCACACAGCACTGAGGGAGTCCTGATCTCTTATACCTTGATGGCACCTTAACATCGTCTTCACATCCAAGTAAAGCTCAGCAACATCACATGCAGTCCCTGTCTCCAAGGAAAAGGCTTCAGGTGTTTCCAGCTTCACAGCACAAGCCCTGGAAGAAGCAGAGGCAGAGCCTCAGTGGTCCTCTCCCTTCAGCTCTACCCACCCAGACCCTCCTTTCCTGTATTCACATGGGACTCACCTACTCAAGGTGTCTTTCACATCCTGTAGGGAACAAAAAAACAAAAGGTGAGGGTGTTAACATCAGCATTCTGTGGGCTGTGACATCGGAGTCCTCTGTCTATAAACACAACTCCCCAAGAAGGAAAGAGGGACCCAGCCGGAGACACCGCTGCAGCATCAGAAGCAATGATCCCACCCAGCTTCTGCCCACTCGGCAGGAGGCTGTGACCTCCCTGCAGAAGCCTGTGGGGAAGAGCAGTGGCCTTGGTGGAATCAGCCTGTGGCTACTGGGGATGTGGCAGGAGCTTTGCTCAGCCTCCCTCTGGCAAGACTGGCTCTCAGGGACCTGATGTCCTGCAGAGTGAGCCCTTGTAGAGATCATCTGTCACCACAGTTGTGTGTGGTGACTGCACAGGCAGCTCCTGAAATTGGGGCACCTAGAAGGTAGCAGCCCGTATCGAGGGGTGGTGGTGCTATGCCACCTTCACAACTAATCCCACTAGCGAGATGCCGAGTGCACAGCTCCAGTTATTTACCTTTGTACAGCTGTAAGAAAGCCCATGATTGCTCAGCAGCAAGGACTCTACCAGCAAATCAGGGAAAGGCCCTTCTTTGGGCTGCCCCACTGCCTCATCTGTCATCTAGAAAAGTATTTCAGGAAAGAACCTGCCTCAGATCTCTGCACATAGCCAAGGGGAAAATACCTAAAGCTAACCCTTGTCTCCATTTTCCCACTCTACATTCACCTACTTCAAACTAGTTTTTTTTCTTGTGCTGGGGATTGAATCCAAGGCCTTACTCAGGCTAGGCAAACTCTCTACCACTGACTGATATCCCCAGTATTTTCTCATAAATTTTAATTTCAGACAGAGTCTCTCTAAGTCATGCAGGATGGTCTTACCTTTGTAGTCCTCCTACCTGAGCTTCCCAAGTAGCTGGGTTTACAGAGTAGTGCACAATGCCTAAGTGCCCACACTAATGCTCATGTTGGAGTACAAGCAAATCGCTCATCTCCCCATGCTTCCTGACCATCCTCCTCCTAACAGCTCAGTGTCAGAATCCTCCTTTCCTTCTCCAAGTCCACAGTCTCACCTTCATCAGCTTATGGGCTGAACCCTGACACTTAGCCTCCAGTTCCAGGATGTGGCTCTTGAGCTCATTGCTCTTCTGCTGCATGTTGGCCTCACTCTCCCTCAGTCCCCTCAGCATCTTCTCTTCTTCTTTCTCCAGCCTCCAGAGATACAACTGCTCTTCTTCATGGAGAAAAGTCTGCAGATGCTTAAAGTCAGACTTGATTTTTTCTTTCTGGATCTGTATCTCCTGCTGGAGTTTAGAAAGTATTGTCAACAGTGTCAACAAACCAGGTGTCCATGCATAGATGATAGATAAACAAAATGTGGTATATAGGTAAAAGGGAGTACTGCTGAACCTTAAAAAGAATGAGAGTCTGAACCATGGTACCAGGCTAAACTTCAAAGACATTCTATTATGGGAAATGAGCCAGAATTAAGGAGACACATCATGTTCTTCTCACTTAAACTAGGTGCCTACAATAGTTAAGTTTGTGGAGTCAGAGAGCAAAATAGCAGCTACCAGGTGATAGGAGGAAGGGAGAATGGGATTTAGTGTTTAATGGGGGCCAAGTTTCACTTTGGAATATGACAGAGGTTCTGGAAATGGATGAGGCTTCAGAACAGTATGAAAGTACTTAATGCTACTAAGCTGCACACTTAAAATAGTGAGGGTACTCAATCTTATGTTTATTTTAACACACACACACACACACAAAATATAGTCAGCTACAGTGACACAATTTTCCCATGGGTCACTAGAGCTGGAAGAATGTTCCAAGCTTCCTACAGACACTCAGATGTGGGAGAGATTAACCCTGACTCCTCTACAGTCACCAGATTAATTTTTTTCTTATAAAGCCAGATACAGGAGGACAATAGGAGTAGAAGATAATTCATTTGTGGAACTAGGATTAGTTTCAATTACTTTATCAATTACAAGGAGAGAACTATTTTTTATTTGGGATTTGAGAGCTATCTTTGAGTTTGAGGGAAAGCAAAACTGGTAAAAACTATCAGGAAGAGTGAGTTTAAGATAAGCTGTCTTGTAGGATAGTCCCAAATTCTTAGAGGAGAGAACACAGGTATATCAGGCTTGTGTTATGGCTAATGGACAATATTTATCCACTTTTCCAGGGTCATTGTAATCATCTCTATGTATAAAAGCCCAGATTAAGTGATACATGTTAATAGACTTAGCTTTTATTTAAATAAGTGTAGAATTGCAATTTCCAGGTGTGCTTTCTAAACTTATGCAGAATTTCAATACAGTAAGACCTCAACTTACAAACATTCGAGTTGTGAACTTTCATAGATAGGAACGAACTTATCTATGAACATTCATAGAGGCCAGAAAATTGCAGAAGTAGCTCACATGTCTGCCAGACATTTTCACAGTTATGCTGCTGTGTGCTTACTGTACAGCACAATAGTGTACAGTAGTACAGTGCTCAATCAAGCCCAGGATGTCTGGAAGCAAGAGGAAAAGCAGTGGTGAAGTGAAGGGAACTGCCGGGAAGTGCAAAGCAAAAACCATAGTAATGAAAGTGAAAATAATAGGGATTGGACTGAGGCGATAAAATAATAGATGCCAGTAAAAGTAAAAAAAGTTTATTTACACTTGTACTGTACTGTACCAGCATTTGAAGGTAAGTGTAAAAGTAAAAATAGTTTATTTACAGTATTTTGTGTGTTTGTTTTTTTATACTTTACATTGTACATTTGTCAAGGTGTATAAGTCTCACTTTGTCAGACTTACGAACAAATGCGACTTAGGAATGTTCTGGAATGGAACTCCTTGATTAATCAGGGACTTACTCTAATTACAATGCTGTTATAGAATGTCACTGACTTAGGATGAATTGGAAGTTTTGTGCAGGAGACCAGTGCATCTGTACCCCCTGTATTGATGGGCTTTCCTATGTGTCACTTATACTCGAGATCTTCCTCCTGCACAAGATCTCAGAAATAAGAGATGTAAGATTATTCTCTGGAAGCTCTGGTTAAACCTGTACACACAAAGGAGGCAGAAGATACAAAGTATCCTGAAAGAAGTAGTGGAACTCACTATCCAGTGAGACATGGACTGCCACCTAATGGATTACAAATATATTGCCACACAGAATGTATCTTATAATGTGGAGCCTTAGGAGCCATGGAAAGGGTCTGATAGCCTTCAGCCTGCAGGTCCAAATGTAGAGATTCTAGCAGCAGCTAAGATGCTCCTTATAATTCATGTTGGCTTTATTGGCCTCATGAATTTCATCTGTAGGGAGCTTGTTTTAGGAATGTTCTCAAAGGTTGTAAGGCTGATGATCAGACTCTATGCTCTCATTTTCAAGTATCTGGTCTGGTGCAGCAAGAATAAACCATTTTAGTGTTTTATCTCAATAATCCTCTATCCCTAAACACTAGGATGGCAAATAGTCAAGTTCTCTGAATCAGATTCTTACCTTCCATTCATTTATTTGTGTTGTTATGCACAGTTTTTGATTCATACATACATTCCTCTTGAAGTTGATTCAAATTTCTGGCAGCTTGCTCTAGCCTTTCCTAAAGGAAAAATTGGGTGATAAAAGTGTTTGAATTTGATTCATTAGACAACTAAGGGGACTATCAGCTCCCTAAGATGTTTTAAAATAACAGTGAATGTTTATTGAGTTTTTACCCTTTTTGAGGGAGCCTGCAGAGAGCTGTATGTGCAATGACATACTGACCTCTTCCCCTGCCCTGAACAGGTTAGTGGCTTTCGACACCCTTTCTCCACTATGGGAAAAAGTCACTCAGAAGGAATTGAGTAAGTTGCTCCGGCAGGGATAACTGCCCATTGGGCTGGGATTGCAATCTTCTCTGCTGACCATGACCTAGCTATGTCCCTCACCACACTGTGGCCAGAAAAATACTGCATACAGATACGATAATCATCTAAAACAAGATCTTACAGAATAATGTGCCAGAAACCATCTAAGTCCAGGGTATTTAGCACACATGGAACTTTGTGGGTATTTATGGATGAGTCAGAAAGACCAGGATGCCAGCTGACGTTATCTGAAACAGGTAATATAGACATGAGAGTTCTGACATAGTTTAAATAATAGCATCATGATATCAACTTTAAAGTATCCATTTCAAGTTTTTCTGGTAATTTTCAAAACTGTGTATCATATTTTCCTTGAAGTAATTTGAATTTGGTCATGGATATCAGAATTAGAAGAATTAGAATTAGAATAATTAGAATTAGAATTAGAAGAATTGCCCCCTGTCCTCTGTACAAGCACTTTCATGAATTCTGTAGTGCTTTCAGGAAAGGGCTCCACCTAACTGATTTAGCAAAAGCTTGCATTGCCCAGGGTATATGCCATGTGTCTTTCTAAGCTCTACATATTTTAATGTCCTTAAAGCTCACAATCCCCTGGATATATGTATTAGGAAAGGAGGTGGCTGTGTTATAACTACTTGCAAATGGGGAAACCCAGGAAGATATTAAATTACTTACTGCAGACTGTCCACCAAGCCAGACCTGAGATTTCAGCCTCAGGTACCTGCCTCTGAGGTTGACAACCATAACCCTCTGCTGCTTCTTTCCCTACTACTTGGTGGGAGAGAAACTCAAACAAGAACATCCCTGTTACAGGAATTAGCAGCTCCATGGAGTCTTAAGAGTGCCCCATATGCTGAATAGGGATCAGGACTGATGTGCCCTTAAGAAGGTTGTGGAGCCTTCATAGAAATCCAGGTCTGTGTCCTGAGAGAGAACCAGGAGCCACACTGAGCACAAGCTCCTGAGCTCTACGTGGGGCAGCAAGACTAAGCCAGTTCCTTCCTTTGGCCACCTCACAGTCCTACTTTACAAGCTCTCAGGAGCTGCCCAGACCTCTCCCTCCAGTCATCCTCCACACCCTTCATTTCCAAATCTGTGACTTTTCTTCTAGAATCTTGTTTGAAACTGCCCTGTTCCTCTCTTTTCCATAGAGGTAATCTACATTGTATTCCTTAATATTACTTTTTATATTAGGAGGGCCTGGGTTATTTTTTCAATGTCCTTGACTCATACTACCCAAATGAAAGTCTCTGGGGGCAGATGAGACTGTCTCCAAGACTGAGACTGGGGGTGACACTCCGGTCCTGGGGCCTGGCTTTTTTCCCCTTTCCTATCTGCCTGTCCTCTGTACATGCCCTGAGCCCCACGGTTGTGCCTATACTTGTGCAGGTCCCTCTGCTGGATGCCATGTGTCCTCAAGATTCCCAGGGATGCACCACTCTCTCTCCTCCTATACTTTCACCACCCAAGCCAGGGGCTGCAGGCAGTAACTTTGCTGCTGTGTCCTTTCTATTGAATTGTAGGATACCCACCGAACTAGAGCTTTTGTTCCTTCCATTTTTCAGATCCTACATCAGCAACTGTTACATTGTGGTTTCTCACAGTACACACAGTGTGAAGCAACAAAATATGCAAGTATTTGGTTGTATATGTGCCAGAGCAGGGGCAGTCCATGGTAACACAGAGAATGGAGGCAGGAGTCTGAGCATCCTGCTGAATGTCAGCATGGATATTTTGGACTTCATTCAGCAAAGATCTGTCACAAGCTATTCTTCAGAAGAATAACATGAAAAAAGTTGTGTTTCAGAGTTATCATCTTAGGCATCAAGGTCCTTATTCTCAGGTCTTATGAGCAGTATGGGCAGGTCCCTGCTGAGGCCCGGATGTACATTCACCTTGTAGCCCTGGTACAAGTCCTCCACCAGCACTGTGGCATGCCTTGGTGCTGTGGTCCCCACTCACAGTGCTAGCAGATGAGCTGGCCGTCATCTTCACAGAAGAGCAGGAGCCGCTCCCCATGGGCCTCACACAGCAGCTCCTGCTCTGTCTTCTCCATCTCCTGGATGAGCTCAATGAGCCTTCCCAAGTAATGATTGTATACCCAGCTTCCTTCTTTGAATGAGACACCACAGTGAGGACAGAGGAACACCTTAAACCATGGTTTCTCCTTACAAAAGGTCTGAATGCATAAGTAGTAGTAGCTGTGTCCACAGCGGATGTTGACTGGGTGTTCCATTAGGCTTGAGCACACAAAGCAGGTGGCAGTCTCTTTTAGCTTCTCAATCATAGTGGGTGAAGCCATGACTTTTCTTTAGAAACTCCAATGTTGGATCTGGAGGTGGTGATGAAGCACCCAGAATTTCCACAGGGATGGAAATGGCCTTTCCTGAGCTTGAGTGAAGGTGGTGGCTGCAACTGCCTTTCCTCAGGTCTTGCAGTCTTCATGCTGGAAAGAAGAGAAACAGATTTTAATTTAGAAGATGGATAAATAACTAGTTGTGTTGTCTAATATTCAGAAAGTATCATTTTGGCAATTTAAATTCAAATGAAATTTAAAATCCAATTTCTCAGTCTTGCTAGCCACATGTTGATTCCTTATTAGATCACATAGCTGATGTTTATAGAACAGCCCAGCCACAGTGTCACCAGCTCTGGGTCTGAGGGGTTCCCAGAGGCTGAAATAAGGAACCTATCCCACCCTCTTGAAATAAGTTTGTAGGTTCACTGAGTCCTAGCATAGAAAAAGAATTTTCAGCACACATCAGAAAGATCTATGAGTAGGGTTTATTAGACAGAGATTATAGGATGCACCCAAGAAGAGAATGAGGGTACTCAGAGATGTGAGATGCCTTACAAGCTGGAGTAGGGTGCATTTAAGGGGGTGTCTTCAAGGTAGGTGGTCTGGATGTGTGTTTTCACTGTCTGTCAGGTTACAGTACAAGCCATCTAAAGGTATTTGAAGTCCAGAAATGCTATTTAAAGTTGAGATATGTTGTTGCCAACATTGCTGCTTCCTGGGCTGGAGGGAAGGAAGATTTGCAGGTGAAAAGGACTGGGACAGTGCCTGGGAACTTACAGGCTATTGTAAAAGGACCTTTAGGGATTTAACACTATTATCTGTAGAGGGAGCATCACAAGCTAGGGTGACCTCCAGAAGCAGGGGGAAAAAAATTTGTCTTAAAGCTGTTTTTCTTAAAAGTACAATTTTAAAGCCTCAATTTTCTTGTCTCCTTTTAACCTATTCTTCTATTTTTTTTATCCTACCTCAATAGAACATTTAATCAGGGTAGGAAGTTCTCTTGGGCCAGGACTTAGAGAAATGGAGAAGCAAGTCAGGCTTCCTGACAAATGTTGCAGCAAGAGCCACAGCTCAGCGAGGGAGTGTGAAACTCCTTCCCATTCTAATAAGCATCAGAAACAACCAGCATCAGAATTTTATTTTAACTGATGGTAACACTCAGCTAATCGGGTGCTCTATGAAGGATTCCACTGACAGAGTCAAATTGGTCTTCCCCTTTACCCCAGTGCTGACCCACACAGATCACAGGCCAGTAGGGCTATAAAGTCTCAATGGAGATTCAACCAAGAAGGGATAAAAGAAACCAAGACATCCTGAAAAAAATTTTATTGTCTTTGTTCCCTCCCCTCCTTGGACTAAGGAGAAGAGAACTGGAAAGAAGATAAGAGAGGGGAGGTGGGCCCTGGGACCCAATTATTCCTAGGAACAGAGTTCTAGAGAACCAGGGAGCTTACTGTCTCTTCTTCAGGGGGCACAGCACAGGATACAGGAAAGATGAAAAGGAGATAAGGGGTCAGGACTCTGAGGAATCTGGGCCATGGACGCCCTCATGTCCACCACTGAGGATCTGACACCAGATGTTCTGGAGGAGCTACCAGAAGCCATGGCTGTGCCCTTGATTTCTCCAGAAGTGGTTCCCGTGACCCCATCCCTGTTCTCTCCAGACCTTCATTGCACCCCAGGGTTTAGGGGAGAGCAGCATGGGGGGAGGTTTGGATGGTGACTTACTTTCCAATGGCTATACCCAGGTTTAAAAACAGGAACTCTAATAGCCTTATACAAATCAGCAGCTCTAGTCTAAATAGGACCAGTCTCTTGGAGTCACATAGGATTTCTTCTGCAGGCTTCTATTCTTTGGTAGTCACTTCCTGCAGTGGTATACTAGAACCCTCTCTGCTGGGTGTTGGGCTCCTAGGACCAGGGCCTTGCCTTAAGACCATGGGTGTCCATTCTGAGCTTTGGTCACCTTATATTCTGGATCTTCTGAGAAGTGGTGTGGCTTCTGGTGAAAGTAAAAGCAGAGGAAAAGTGAGAGCTGTGAGCAGATTCTCGGGCATTTCCTGGGGTAGACAGCAGGTACTGTGCTGTCAGGAAACCCTCTCTCATCTTCCACCACACTCTCACATACACTAGTCCTGCTCCATTCTCCACCCAGAAGACCCTGGCCTGAGTCTGTCAGGAAGACACCCCCTACCTGTTGCCAGTCCTTTCAAGAGTTCCCACTTCCTGAAATGTAAGTGAAGTAACTCCCACGGAGTCAGTTCAGAAGTGAAAATACTGGGAGAGGTGGAGCCAGAGATTCAGGGCCAATGAGAGGCCTCTGTTTTGAAAGGAAGGGAAAACACAGGAAAGACAGCCTCCTTTATAGCAGGGAGGACAAGAAGACAGTAACAACCCAGGATAATCCCTGTGACTCAGCACAGGCCTGCAGGATGTAGGACAGGGAGCATATGAAAATGGAAGCAATAGAAGAGCTATACCTCTGGGCAAGAAAGCTGAGAGGAGATTTAGTGGGGAGAAGGTCACTAGAGGCTCCTGAAAGAGGCTCCTGGACTGAGTGTCTCACTGGGAAGAGATGGCCCAGGAGGCCCTTGAGCACCGTCCTTGGACTCCTTCAGGTTTCCTTCTCACTCAGCCCTCTCTAACCTGCTCACACCTGTGCCCCTCCCTCACTCACGGACCCCTTCCAAATAGCTCTATTTTCTTTCCAGGGCATGTCTCACTTGTTTATGTGGTTTAGTCTCTGCTTTTTCTATGAGCATAATGTTCCACAAGGGCAAAGTTCCATGAGAATATTGTTCACTGAAGGGTCCCAGATCTCTAAGACAGCTTCAGGAATAGTTACGTGGGATAAGTGAATGACTCTCTGACTTGCAATAAACATGTGTCTTAGGAGATGTGTTCACATCTGCCTAATGGTATGTGGTATGAGTGGTATGTGGCTGTGTGCTGATGTGTCCTTGATTGTACTTGCATGTATGTTGGAAAGGCAGATATGTTAACATGGCCAACATTATCAGAAAGTACTAGATGCATGGTAGTTGTTGATTTCCAGACTCCCTCTTCTCTTAGTCCTGCAGGATATAGTGATGGCCTGGACAGGAGCAGATGAAAATGAAAGCAATAGAAAAGCTGGACCTCTGGACAAGAAGGCTGAAAGGAGATTTAGTAACATCAAAGTGTGAGATAACCAGGAGGACAAACTTTCAGGATGATCAAACGGAGGATGCAAGAACCACTCAGAGGCTGGTGGAACAGCATAGGAATAAAGAGAATAACACTGGGTGGAAACTAACTGGAAGTATTCAGAATGACTGCCCTGGCAAATCACTTCCTCAGAGGAAGTCTCAGCATCCATTGGAAATAATTTGTACATCCATGTCATGAGATTATGGAAGGCAGTTTTTCAATCTACCTGACATGGATGAGTGATTCACTGACCCTGGCTCTAAGGTTGACCTGAGGTTGAGGGTGAATAGTTTCCCTGGGTGGGCCCAGAAGCAGTTAGTAAATAGTGCACCTAAAGGTAGTTAGATTTTATTGAACACTTGTTTCATGATAGGGCTATGCTGATATCATAATTTGTCAGTGTTCCTCTCCCAAATAAACACTGTGGAGATTAAAGTGTAATGAGTGATGAAAATTCACTAGAGATTTCAAAGGCCAATTTGAGCAGGTCACAGAAAAGATCAGTGTACTGGAAAATAGGTCAGGGAGATTCTCTACTGAGAAGAACAGGAAGTAGAAAGAAGAGAAAGCAGTAGAGGCTCAGGGATCTGTGGGCTACAATCAGCATATACCATCATGTGCACACTGGGATTCCAGAGGAACTGGAAGAGGAGGAGAAGAAGAGTATTTGAAGAAAGAGAGGCTGGAAGTTCTATAAATTTGTTTAACAGCACTAAACTACATTGAGGGAGCTCAATGAATTTCAGCTGGGAAAAACTCATAGAGATCCTTGCCTGGAAGTATCATAATCAGATGATCAGTGATAAAGAATCATGAAGACAAAAAGAAAGAGGCAACTATTTACATACAAATGATCCTTGAAATGACTAACAATGACCTCTCATCAGAAACTACAGAGATCAGGGGCCTTGAATGACATACTGAAATTTGTCAAAATGAAAAGTCAACCAAAAATTCTATATCCAGAAAAACTCTTTCTAAAATGAAGAAATTAACACATTCACTAATAAAAATGAGTCCATCATAATAAGTCTTACTCTATAAGAAACATTACAAAAAATGTTCCAGGCTGATATAAAAGGACACAAGACAGGAACCTGAATTCACAGGAAGAAATAAAAGTACCAGGAAAGACTGCTATTTAGGCAAATATAAAAGATGGCATAAATGTACTTTCAAATTCACAATTTTCTTTCCTGCTGTCTCCCTTAAAATATCACAAAATAAAATAGTTATAAATTTGTGTTCCTTGGCATGGAATGTATAAGGATATAATTTATATGATAATAACAGGGCAAAATAAGAGAGAGTGAATGGAACTATATTGCAGCAACAGTTTTAGATGTTACTAAAATTAAGTTAGTATTAATCCAAACTAATTCTTGTAAAATGTTAGTTGTTATCCTAAAAACAACCACTAGAAAAAAAAATCAGGAAAATGTGCCAAAAATAAATGAGAAAGTAATTAAAACAGTACATAAAAATATCTGTTTAACATAAAATAATGCAATAATGGAAAAAAACAGAAATGACATAAATATATACATACATATCTGATGTAGATCATGCTTTATCAGGAATATGTTAAATGTAGGTACATTGAAAAAGAGGAATATTGGCAGGATGAATAACCTAACCCTAACATATCTACAGAACACTTTACCCAGCAAGAACAGAATACACACCTGCAAGTATCTCAGGTGCACAGGGAACCCTCTCCAGGCCAGACTACTTATGAGGCCATGAAAGAAGTCTTCGTAGCTTTGGAAGGATCAGTGCTGTAGAGCATATAAGGAATGAAGATGACAAAAGGAAAAATAGAAAATTTAAATATAGAGAAATTAAGCAACATACTTCCAACTAATCAATCAATCAATGGCCCAAAGGAAAAAAAAGCACAAGGAAAATTAGAAAACAATTCAAGATGAAGAAAAATGAAAACACAAGATGCAAAAATTTATGAGACACAATTCGACATCAGTATTAAGATGGAAATTCATATCTGCAAGTGTCTACATCAGGAACAAAAACCAAACTCAAATCTGAAACCTGGATGAGGTGGCTCATGCCTGTCATCCCAATACTCTGGAGGCTGAAACAGGAGGAGTGTAATTTGGGGCCCAGCCTGGGCTACATAGAGAATTCAAGGGCAGCTTGTATATAGAATGAGACCCCTGTCTCCAAAAAAATCTCAACTCAACTCATCTCAATTCAACTCATCCAAATACTAGCATTCATTGTCTTTCATGTGCTCTAGGTTTACTCTGTTCTCAGTATAAGTTGCCTTTATTCTTTCTGTCTCTCTAGGTAGAATGAGACATCACACATCCCCGCCCTAAATGGAAATATTCATGAGGACAAGCCAGCACATTCCTCTAAGAGTGAAGTAGGTGAAGAAAATTTACAATGGGGAGGTAAGGGATGATTAGCTACCTAAGAAAACAACTAAGTCAGTCAAGGGCATCCTGAAATATTCACACCCAGAGGTATAGCCAGTTTGAGTTAAAGGCCTGTGGAAAACAGCAGATGTAAGAACATTATGATCTCCCTTCTTTGCCTTAAAAATAGGGTATATAGGGCCAGGGATTTAGCTCAGCGGTGCTGCTGCCTGCCTGGCAAATGCAAGGTCCTGAGTTTGACCCAAAAAGAAAAAAAAAAGGGTATATAATTCCCACAAGAGAACTTCCTTTGCCTACAGCAGGAGAAAAAATAATATTCTTAACACCAAAGACCCAAAGTCAGAGAGAATTGTGCTATAAACAGAATGCATTTAGAGTAATTCTAATCATCCTTCGGCCTCCTCACATTTTAGTTCCTTTTCCACAGTGGCCTCTTTCTGTTCAACGTAGCACAAAAGCATTCTGGTTTTGCAATGCTTAGAGTCTTCATTTCCTCAGGGTTACATATGATATGAATCTGTTTTGACAGAGTTCAGGAAACGCCCTCCAAAATGTGCCACATGGGCATACTGACTATTTCACGCTAAACACCCATGGGGAGCAGCAGACATAGGGAGGGACAAATCCTGCATGGGACCACGAAGAGGAAAAGGAGACCTAGCACAGGATAGAAAGGAATGGAAGGCTAGCTTGGGAGGATGTCGTGATGCTAAGGAGTCCACTGTGCTGATTCCCCTTTTCACCCCATCAGAGCAGTGAGCAAATCATAAATCACCCACTAGGAGCTAAAAATATTACAGGTCAGGAGGCCATAGACTCCAGGAGGGTTGAGGAAAGAAGAGAAAGATTCTCTCATCAGAGCTGTGACCTGGTCCTCTGCAGGCCTCCTGCTCCAACACAGCCTGTGCTGGGATCAAAGGGAGTTTTCTGGGTTATTAATATGTCCCTTGTTTGCTGCTTTGAAAGAGGCTGTTTTTCCTATGTTTTTCCTCCCTTTAACAACACAAGCACCCTCATTGGTCCTGATTCATTAGCCCCACCTACCTCAGGAGTTTTACTTCTGAATTTACTTGCAAGTTTACTTTTAGATTCCAGGAAGTCAAAACTCTGCAGAAGGGCAACAGGCAGGGAGTGTCTCTGAAAAGTCCAGGCCAAGGAGGGAGCAAAGATCTGTGTCTTGTGAGTTGGTGGGGCAGAGAGACAATTTCCTGCCAGCAGGGCCCTACCTCTAGAAATGCTTGAGAATCTGCTCACAGCTCTCACGCTTTGATTTCACCTTCACCAAAATCCACACCATATCTCAGAAGATCCAGAATATAAGGTGAGTGAGATGCAGGGTGGGGTCCTGTGGTCTTAAAGGAGGGGAGGCCCAGGTCCCCAGAATCTCAGTGCCCATAACAGAGAAGAGGCCTAGTGTACCTCTGGCAGAAGTGGAGGGTCAAAGAATGGGAGGCTGTGGAAGAAATCCTGTGTGGTCCCAAGAGACTGCTCCTGGTTATAAGAGAAAAATGGTCTATCTGGTAACTTTAGTTGAATTCCTGTTTTTAAATAAAAGCACAGTCTTATCAAAAGAAAATTCACTGTACAAACTCCTCCCCTCAACTGCTTTCCTCCCATACAATCTCCTGTGGGTGTGCTGCAGTTGCTATGAGGACAAGGATGAGTTGACAGAAGCACTCACAATAGGTGACAAGGGAAGAGAGACGATGATTTCTCTGTTGCCTCTGCTTGTCAGGTTCTTAGTGGTGGATACAAGGGTGTCCAGCACCTTGTATGCAGCAGAGGCCTAACTCTCCATATCTTTTATCATCTTCCCCGTGTTCCTATGACCTGTACTTCTGGATCAAGTACCTGGTCTGGGCAAGAAACAGTAACCTAACTAGCTGTCCAGTGCTCTCTCCCCAGCAGTGAGTAGGCTCCAGGACACAACTCCCCTCCCTCAGCCTCTCACCAGTTCTCTTTTCTTCAGTTCAGGGAAGGGAAACAAAGAGTGTTTTCAATGCCTTGTTTACCTTTGTCTCCACCTGATTTGCATCTCCACTGATGCTTTATGACATAATGTCTTCTGGCCTATGTGGGGTGTGAGATTAAGGTGGAGTCCAGTTTGACTGTCTAAATAGAATCTTCCATTGTCTTAATTACTTTTCTCTCCTTGCTGAGGCAAAATACTCGATACCCACAGTTAAGGGAGGAAAGGTTTATTTGGCTCATAAATTGTAGAGGTTTCAGTCCATGGGCAGCTGCCCCAAGGCAGGGTGGCATGGCAGAGGGGCATCACAGAGGAGAAACAGTTCTTGGCAGGCAGAAGACAGCAAAACCAAGCAAGCAATAGCGACCAGTCTCTTTCTGTCCCTTATATCTTATCCAGGCTACTTAGGACAGGTAACATTCACACTCTTAATCCTAGTGCCCTTCATCTTAGCACTGCACCATGAATTAATCCCAGCCTCACACACTCTAGATCCAGCCAACTGTGAAAAGCCCCATATATGACTGCATGAGGCTTTGGCGGGGACATCTAAACACAAGCCCTAGCATTCATAGATAGTGTGGCTGAATGTTACCACCAGGTATAATGAGATAATTCTGTTGCTAAAGGATTCTGATGCTCACTAGAATGGGAAGAGTTTCACTCTGCCTCATTGAGTGGTGGCTTCTGCTGCAGAGTCTGTGAGAAAGCCTGGTCTCTATCAGCACTGGTCCCAGGAAACTTCACAACATGATGGAATGGTGTGTGGCTGGGCTGTCCTATAAACACCAGTCATGGTAGACCATTGAGCACTTAAAGTATCAGAAGCTAGCTGAGAAGGAAACTAGCCAGAGAAATGGAACTTTCAATTTTATCAAATATTCATTAAGTTAAACTTAAATGTCTACATTCCTAATGGCAACCATATTAGAAAACACAACTAGCTGTTTGTACATGTTTTCAACTCGAACTTATTTCCTCTTTCCAAAGAGAAGTGTGCAAGACCTGTAGAGCCAGGAGCAGCCACCTCCTTGTACACAGGCTCACATCAGCTCTATTTCCATTCCTCTGGAATTGTTGGATGCTTCATCTCCATCTGTAGATCCAATATCGGAGCTTCTCAGGAAAAGTCGTGGCCCCATCCAGTAGGACCAAAATGATGAAAGAGATGGCTACTTGCTCCATCTGCCTAAACCTGATGACAGAGCCAGTGAGCATCAGCTGTGGACACAGCTACTGCCAGGTATGCATGGAGCAGTACCTTTCCCAGGTACCCAGAAGTCAGGGGCAGAGGATGTTCTGTCCTCTGTGTCAGGCCTCATTTCATATAGACAGCATCTGGTCCAATAAACAGCTGGGAAATCTCATAGAGCTCATCAAGAAGATGGAGGATGCAGAGGATGAGCTGGTGTGTGAGCCCCACAGACAGTGGCTCCATCTTTTCTGTGAAGAAGACAGCCAGCTCATCTGCTGGTGCTGGGGACCGCAGCACCAAGGGCACGTCACGGTGCTGGTGGAGGATGTGTGCCGGGGCTACAAGGTGAGTGTGCCCTCAGCAGGGCTTAGGCAGGGACCAGCCACATAGTGCTTGTAAGACCTGAGCATATTGACCCCAAATCCTAAGATGATGACCCGGGAACACAGCTTTTAGCATGATATTCTTCTGAAATATACTTTGTGATGGATCTTTGCTGAATTCAGTCCAGACCATCCATCTTGACATTCAGCAAGACGGTCAGACTCCTGTCCCCATCTTCGGTGTTACCATGGGCTTCTTTCTGCTCTGGGACATGCTGAAACATACACCTGCATATTATGTTGCTTCACACCTTGTACTGTTGGAAAACACAATAAATCAGTCTCTGCAATTGGATCTGAAAAAGGAAGGAACAGAGATCCAACTGTGTAGCTACTTTAAAGTTCAGTATAGAGGACAAATCATCAAAATGCTAGCTAGAGCCAGGGGGTTGGGTGGTGAGAGGGGCCAGAAGGAGAGGGTGGTGCATCCTAGAGGTGGCTCCTGAAGACACATACACTTAGCCCTTGCAGGGCATTCAGGCAGAGAAAACTGCACCAATAAAGGGATAGCCACTGGGGCTCCAGCCTCACCATGACCAGGCCCCAGGGCCTGTGCAGCAGACAGAAAGGTAGAGGGAATAGAAAGGTAGCCAGGCCACAGGACCTGAGGGTCAGCTCCTAATCTAAATCCTAGGCCACTTCCCACTGGAGATTTTCATGTGAAGAATGAGAGGTCCAAGATTGAAAAAACTCACCCAGATACTCCTAAAATAAAAGGAATGTCAAATAATAAAATTTGTATTATCCCTCTAAGATAGGGAAGTGGCAAGCAGTTTTAAACTGGGTTCCAGAGCAAGAGTTGCAAATTTGCAAATGATTACTATGTGGGGTCCCAGAGAGGGAGAAGTTCTAGGCAATTTCTACGCATCTTCTGAGAGCTTGTAATGAAAGAGCCTATGGAGGGATGAAGGAAGGAGCTGGCTTAGTCCTGCTGCCCCAACCCTTGATTCAAGAATCTGAGGATCATGTGCACAGTGTGAGCTCCTGGTTCATCCCTCATGATGAAGACCTGGGCTTCTATGGAGGTTCGACTACCTTTCTAAGGTCACATCACTCCTAACCCCTTGTTCAGCATATGGGGCACTCCTGAGACTCCATGGAGCTGTTTGAGTTTCTCTCTCCAACCAAGCAGTAGGGAAGGGAGCAGTGCAGGTTGTGGTTCTCACCCTCAGAGGCTGACAACTGAGGTTGAAATCTTAGGTCTGGCCCTTCACTGATGGACATTTTGGGGTCAGTTATTTAATGTTTTAATTCCTTGGTTTTCCCATCTGTAAATGGGAATGAAAGAAGTCGGTTTAATTCCTCTGAAACACATATATCCAGGGATTGACATTAAAATATGTAAAATTTAGAATACCTTTTGGCATATACCCAGAGCAATGCAGCTTTGCCAAATCAGTTGGATGGAACCCTTTCTTGAGAGTGCTACAGAATTCATTAAAGTACTTTCTGGGTCTGGAGAGGACAGGAGATGATTTTTTTTTTACTATTTAAGAAAATGAACAGTTGGGGTCATCACATTGCTTTCAAGGAAAGTATGAGAAACCATTTTGAAAAATAACCTAAAAACCTTGTCAGGTATGACAAGTCCTATTAAATTGGTTTCATGTTGCCATTTTTCAAAATGCAAACTAATTAATTAATTGTATTAATTGTTTCTAATAACTTCAGCTGGCATCCTGGTCTTTCCTTTCTGACCCACAATACACACAAAGTTCTATGTGTGTCAATGGAATTTATTATGTTTGTACAGCACATTATTCTCTAAGATCTTGTTTTCAGTGTTTACCATGTCTGTGTGCAGTGCTTCCCTGACCACTAGGTGGGTGAGGGAGGAACATGCCTCAGGCCTTGGTCAGCACAGAAAGAATCCCAGCCCCACTACCTGCCATCTATACCCACTTGGGTGTGTTACTCAAACCCTTCCAAACCTCCTTTGCCACAGTGGAGAAAAGAAGTTGAAAATCCTACCAACTGCTTAAAGTTGCTAATAAGATTAGTGTTACCTGACATACAGCCCTCAGCAGACTCCCTAACAAAGTGAAACAACTCAATAAATATTTACAGTGAACTTAACACATCTTGGACTGCTGAGATTCCTATTAGAGTCTAATGAACAATCAAATTGAATTTTCCCTCAGGAAAAGCTTCAGAATGCTGTGACAAAATTGAGTCAATTCCAAGAAGAATACATGAATCGGAAAGCATTTATGGAAATGCAAATAACTAAATGGCAGGAGAGAATCTGACTTCCTTGATCTGCAGCTATTTTCAGTTCTAGAGTTTAGACACAGAAGATGACAAAGCAGAATCCCAGTTTATTCTCACTGCACCAGATTAGGAAGATAAAATCCAACATGTAGGATCTGGCTCTTGGCCTAACAAGTACAGAAACTTTTTGAGAACTTTCAGAAAATAGGGGCTCTCCAGGTTGGGTTCATCAGGAACAATTTGACAAAGAATGCCTTAGCTGTTTCAAGAATATGCACACTTGCACCTGCAGGCTGAAGGCTTCCAGACCATTTCCATGGTTTACCAGGCTCCACATTATCAGAGACACGTTCCTTTTGTGGAAATGTCTTTGGAATCCATGAAGTAGCAGTTCAAGTCAAAAAGCCTGTAAGTCACTCTGCCTCTTTCAGGTCTTTTTTACCCTCTGCCTTTTTTGGTTGTGGATGTAGAACTTAGACTTCCAGACAGTACTTTTATAGCCCTCATTTCTGGGACCTTGGGGAAGGGAAAACCTTGAGTGTAGCTGAAATATAACCCCTTCAGAGGAAGGGTTAAGTCTGCACCAGTTTCCTTCACGGAACTTGTACTTCTTCCTTAATCGGTGAACTTCTATCATGACATCATGGTCACGGGAGCAAGGCAGAAATTTGGAAAGCATTCTTGGAAATTGTGAGTCTGTGTTTCCTCAAATGAAACTGACGTCCAGTAACATACATCATTACTTTCTGGTATCTTATCCATAGGGATGATTAAGATGACCTGGCTGGTAGATGAGGTTTTCTCAGTTAACCATAACAAAATTTGCCTCAGTAGGTCTTCCTCCTGTCCAGAAGAATCAAGGACTTTCTCTTAGTCTCCATGCTTAGAAGAAGAAAATTAATTGGGTGACTACAGCGAAGACAGGGTCGATATTTCCAGCATTTCTGTGTGCCAGCAGGAACCTTTAAGACATTCTTCCAACTTGAATGATGCATTGAAAAAGTATATCACGAGTAGTAACTGATCGTATTTTCTTTTTTTGTGGGGGGTAGAATATGCATTACATAAAATTTGCCATTTTTACCATTTGAAGTGTACAACTCTTAGGCACTAAGTGTAGCTATCACCAAATCCATTCCAAGAAGTAATTTTATCTTCCAAAGTAACATTCTGATCCCATTAAACAGTAATTCCTTATTCTTTCTTTTCTCCTACCACTTAGCAGCCACTATTCTGCTTTCTATCTCTATGAATTGAACGACTGTGCTTCCTGATATGCCAAATGTATAATACCTGTCTCTTTGTTTTGGGTTTATTTTACTTAGCAAAAAATATTCAAATTTCATCCTTGTTGTAGCATGGGTATGATTTTCATTCTTTTTAAAGACTGGGAAAGACTCCATTGCATCTACACTGAACATTTTGTTTATGCTTTTGATCATACTTTTCTTAACTCTAGGATGAGAGAGAAGCTCAGAGACAAAAAATCAAGTCTGATTTTGAGAATCTCCGTACATTTCTACATGAGGAGGAGAAATCCTGTCTCTGGAGGCTGGAGAAAGAAGAAGGGCAGATCCTGAGCAGACTGAGGGAGAGTGAGGCCAACCTGCAGCAGAAGAGTGATGGGCTCAAGAGCCACATCCTAGAACTGGAGGCAAAATGTCAGAGCTCTGCCCAGAAAGTACTAGAGGTAAGGCTGTGGACTTTGAGAAGGGAAAAAAGATTCTGCTAAGGAGCTGTTAAGAGTAAAATGATCAGGAAGCATAGGAAGATTGGTAAGCCTGCTTTCTGTTGAACACAGATATCAGTGTAGAGATTTTAATGTTTCTTTTACCTTGTATATCAGTATCATCAAGGTGGCTCCTTTGTTTGATATGTTGGCCTTATGAGAATTACAAAACCTACTTCCTCTGGGTGAAAATAGAGTAACCAAAGGGAACCATGGGATAACTTTGGCAATCATTTCTTTTTTGTTTCCTTGGCACAGATCCCTGACTGCCAGACTTTCTCCTAAAATACTCTTCTAGTGGCAGATGGTAACAATGGGGCAGCCTAAAGCAAGGATAGCTTTTCCTTGATTTGCTGGTAAAAGCCTTGCTCCAAAGATACTGTGGGTTCTTACAGCTGCATGAATGGATACATCCAATTAAGATAAACTGCTGGAGCTGTTAATTCTGGTGCCCACTATTTGAGCTGTTAATTCTGGTGGTCACATTCTAGATGAAGTGCAGCACATCTGCTGCATCACCCTGTGATACCAGCTGCCATCATTGCTGGGGCTTAGTCTCACAAGCTATGTATGCAGTCACCGTAAAGGAACTTGGTGACACATGATCTCTATATGGGCTCACTTTGGTCCCTGAGAACCAGTCTTGCCAGATGGAGGTGGGGCAAAGCTCCTGCTCACGTCCCCAGCAGCCACAGGTTAATGCCACTGTGGCCATTGCTCTTCCCCGGGTTTCTTCAGGGAGGTTACAGCCTCCTGCCAAGTGGGCAGATGCCAGGTAGGATCATTGCTCCCGACTCTGCAGCAGTATCTCAAGCAGTCACTTTATTTCTTTGAGAGTTGTGTTTATAGACAAGTGTCTCTCATGCTATAGCCTATGGAATCCTGATGCTAGCACACTCGTCTTTTGTTTTCATTCCTTGCAGGATGTGAAAGGCACCTTGAGCAGGTGAGTCCTGTGTGAACACAGGAAGGGAGGATCCGGTTGGGCAGGGCTGAATGGAGAGGACCACTGAGGAGTCTCTGCCTCTGCTTCTTCCAGGGCTTCTGCTGTGAAGCTGGAAGCACCTAAGGTCTTTTCCTTGGAGATTCAGACTGAGTGTGATGTTGCTTAGCTTTACTTGGATGTGAAGATGATGTTAAGATGCTATCAAGGTATAAGAGATCAGGACTCCTTCAGTGCTGTGATGGGAGGGACCATGTCAGCACAGCACTACTGTCCCAGGCAGCCTAGAGCAGATGTTGTGGAGTCAGATATTCAGCATATCTGAGTTTGTGCTGCATCCCAGTCATGCCTGGGGACCTTCTAGCTCCTGCAGTCCCTTGTGGTGATCTTGTTACCCTAGGACACTCCTGTCATTCAGATCAGCCAGCTGACAAATGATTGCATTCACATTTACCCAAGTCATTGAGTTGTCATGAAAATTAACTATATTAAGGTAGAAACTATTCATCAGGATGTCCTTCAAGTGTTCCCTCCCGGTAGAACCTCCTGGGTTCAATCCTCAGTACTGCAAGAAAAAAGAAAGATAGACAGACAGAGACAGAGACAGAGGAGAAATGAAATATGTAAGCTTGTATAAGAGTTCTATCACATGATTAGGGCCACTGCATCTTATTAGATCTGTTTACAGTTTACTTGTGATATTTCAGATTTGTTAGGCAATTCGAGAAAGTTTAGTAAGTATTGTGGATTATGGCTCAAATGATTTTAGTGAATTGACTCAGATAACACAGGTAAATATTAGAACCATGACTGAAGGTCCAAAATCTAAGCTTCTTACTCCCTAGACTCTGTTAATCAGTGCTTGCTATATTTCTAAAAGTTCTTATCAATAGCTATGAATTCTGCCAGGGATTTAGCTCAGTGGTTTTGCTGCCTGCTGCGCAAGTGCAAGGACCAGAGTTCGATATACAGTACCAAAAAACAAAACAAAAAAAACCCATAAAATTTGTTGGGCCGGGGATTTAGCTCAGTGGTTCTGCCGCCTGCCTCTCAAGCACAAGATCCTGAGTTTGATCTAGTTATGAATTCTTTTAAAAACCTATAAAATGGAAACGTTTGGCTTTTGACTGCTTAACTTGAAATGATTTGGTGGCTGCATGAGTTATATATTGCCACCAACAAATTACCAAAATATATGGCTTAAACAGTACAGATATATTATCTCACAGTCTTTGGGAGTCAGGAATCTGGGCATAGCTTGGGGTGACCTCTGCTTAGAATCACTGGAGGGTGCAGTGAAGATGTGGCCAGTCTGTGTTCTCATTTGGACACTCACCTGGGGAAGGTCCCCTCCCACACTCACTTAGGTTACTGGCAGCATTCATTCCCCTTGGGTTGCAGTACGTGGGGCCCTGGCTTCTTGCTGACTGTGGCTGTGGGTTGCTCTCAGCTTCCAGAAACCTCCCATCAGCTTCTTGCAGGTAGGTGTCCCACATGGCCAATTTTGCCAGCAGAGTGAGTCTCCATAGCAACTCTGCTGACAAGATGGTGTGTAAATGGTGAAACTTAATTACAAGAGTTACTTCTTATCATCTTTTCCATGTTCTGTTGCTCAGAAGGAATTCTCAGCCCCTGTGCACACTTAGGAGGAATTTCACAAGGGAATGCACACTTAAAACTGTGCTTCATGCTTAGTGCTTGTAGCTGCATTTATTTACATCTTGACAGAAGATATACATAGAGCTTCAAATATCAAATGCTCATAGTTTACCATATAATGCAAGTTTCTTTCCTTTTTTTTCATTGTTTTTTGCATGTAGTGATATATAATAGAAAATTTTGGACTACAATTCTAAAAGTTTGTTAGTAAAATCACTGGCTTTTTCTAGGTATACATTTTACACACACACATATAAATACGCACACCACTTGGAAACAAACCAGTTAGGTTGATTTTGCAGGGTTTTTTTTTTCTTTTTTCTGTGTTTTGTAGTTCCTGATTCTTAGTGATGGCTAAATACTCTGAATACATGAGTTTCAGTTATTTTAGTTGATAGCTTTCTTTAAATTATATCACTGAACCTGAGATTATCAGTGATATAAAATTAAACTATTCTTAATATTTAATTTCTCTTTCATGGATTATTCATATGAAGTTCTTATGAAGGTGGATGTTTGTATTAGTCAGCTTTCCTGGTGCTGGACACAATACCCAACACCAACAACTTAAAGGGGAAAAGGTTTAACTTAGCTTAAAGTTTTAGGAGATATAGTACATAATCAGGTGGTTCCAGGGCAGAAGCATGTTGTCAGAGGGACATGGTGGGAGGAGTAAAGCTTAGTTCATGCCAGCCAGGGACCAGAGCAGGTGGACAGCACCAGAGTGGAAAGGGCCAGGGATCGTATAGTACCTGACGCCACACCTCCATGGCCCACCCAGACACACCCAGGAGGATGCTTTACTAATTTACTGGACAATTCTTAATTGATCAAAGTTGGCAAATCAAGATTAACGATCACAATGTTTCTGATAGTTTTCACATGTTCACTTTTATTTTCTTTGTGAAACATGCTATTGTGTAGGTTGTAAAATACATAAGTGTGTCTTAATTTAAAAACACTTTTCTCCTTAATTTGTTGTATAGAAATCACTATATTTAGAGAAAATAATGTTTTACAGACAATAAAAGTGTATGTCTTACTTTGACACATGTATAAGCATGGTGGGAAAGTCACTAGTCTTTTAGGAATTACTTACTTTTGTTCTATTTGAATTTTTCCTATACATGGAAGTTAGTATTTGAAATTACCACTAGGAACAGTGTGATGAAATCTAGGTTCAGAGAGAATATAGTAAATTGGGAACAATCATTTCTGAGACTGAAAGCAGAGGATTGCTGCCAGTGCCAAGTAATGGTCATATAAGAGCAGCATTTCCACTCTACAAGCACTGAAAAGAATACACAAAGCCAGAGACCCCGCTCTCATGGAGACAGGCAAGTTTCTCTCCTGCTAAAGTGGCTGTCAGGGGAAAAAATGATCTGAAATATAAAATGCAGTGTTGGTGCTATACCTTAAGCTCTGCCACAATTATGCATAATGTAATTGGTACTGATCACAGTTTAATTACTTCATTGATTTTATTTTCAAAAGGAAGACTGAATGTCAGAAAATCTGTAATGTTTTAGTTGACAGATGCCAAGTAGTACGGACAGATTCGTATGTGATGTGCCAGGAAGTATTTAAATTCTAGGTTTTTTTAAGTTGATATAAATGTTTATAAGGGAAAACAGTTATGTTCAGCCATGAATCCTGAAAAAACAAAGACAAACACACAAAACATAAACTAAAACAAGAATGTGAACACCAACATTGCAGAGATAGGTTCTCTAGAGTCTGTCTCCTCTGTGACAAAATATGAACTGCATTGTGTGAGGTTCTTTGAATTCCTGCTTTATCCCACATACTTTGAGTCTACCTATGGCTGCAGAATAGGCAGTGCTTTGGTCACATGATTCTGTCTTCATCCCTGCAAGGAGGAGATGTACTTTAGAAAACAGGACCTTGAAGTGAAAGTGCTAATGTTTTGGATGGACATCTTAATGCTCCTAGACCCCATGGAGCATGAGATTGTCCCTCTTTGTACTCCAGTAGCGGTAGAACTCCCACTGATCTACATATCCCTTATTGCTGTGTATAATTTCTTTTTTTCCAGTACTGGAGATTGAACTCAGGACCTTGTGCTTGCAAGGCAGGCATGGTGCCACTGAGCTAAATCCCCAGCCCATGCTATGTATAATTTCTAATTTTTGCCTCTCTGATGGATTTGAATTGACCTTTCATTTTGCACTTATTTTCAGTTTCTTCAATTGCACTAGTTGATTGAAATTTGCTTGCTATGGATATCAGGCCATCAAGCTTCTGTGTTTTATTCCTGATTTTCTGTGTGTTAGGAATTTTTATTGGGTTCTTTTTTATTGATTCCTGCAAGCTTATTATATACAATATCTTCTTGTGGTATGCAAGTGGTGTTGTACACTTTCATTCTATTTTTGATAAAGCTTCAAATTTAGGGTAGATATATTTTCCTTTGAAGTTTGTGACTTGTTTCCAAGGAGCTCAGTCATCAACATGCATTGACTTTTATTCCTGAGTTTATTGTATTCATTGATAGCACCCTGTGGTTTCTTTCCTGTGATCCCATAGTATGATTTGGCAATTTATTTTCTAATTGTAAACCCCAGTTGTGTTCTCAGGATAAATGGAATTTATAAATACACATTCTATGTGCACTACACATAACATACAGATTTTACACCCTAGCTTGAAGGTAATATGCAAATCTTTATTGTGCTTCAGTCACCTTGGCAGATAAGAGATGGTTATGTGAAGTAGTTAACATAAATATAACCCTTTGAGCAAAGAGGCATTCTAACATCATAAAAGTAGGTAAAGAAAATTTAGCTACCAATTGTAGTCTGAGAGCATTAGAATCATATCTGTGGTGATGGTGGTGACAGTTGTTAGGTAGGTGGAGAGATCCTTACACATCAGACCTGCTCATGTAGAAAGTGAGGCCATACATTTTAATAAAGTTTCATAAACACATTCTTGTTCTTTTACTTACCCAGTGCTCCACTATTTCTGTTGTGACACATTCTGATTGCAGCAAAGCTTGACTCTGTTTTGTTGATAACAAAACCATCCAACCGGTCTTTTTATTTATAAATGAAGTCAGAGAAATGTGTACCTTTGACAATATGCAATATATTGAGCCAAACTTTCATATATCTGTAATACAGAAGGATTACATGCCTTTGATATAGTGTATTATATGCTATACATTACAAATAACGTATATTAATATGGAAAAGACTGCCTTTTAGCCAATTTTGATGACACAGGCCTGTAGTCCCACCACTAAGGAGACTAAGGAAAGAGGATCACAAGATTGAGGTCAGCCTGGGCTACACAGTGAGATTATGTATCCAAAAAAACAGAGCGAAACAAAAAATTGGCTTTTAGTTATATAGACATATAAAATGTTGAACATATATTTTGTATTATAAACACTCATGTTAAATATACATACAATGTTATACATGTACAATATGTATACATGAATGTAGATGTATGTTGAAAATTTGATTTTTCAGTTAAACTGTTTTGCACACACTTCTTGCATGTCTTTGTGGTTGTGAAATGGAGATAAGGAAGGGCTCCCTTCAGCTCCTCTGTTCCCTGATTTCTGAAGGTTTACAGGGCAGAGGAATGGCTTTGGACAGAACAGGAACCATCTTCACTCTGGTCCTTGGTGTCTCTGAGATATTAAATGGGGATGATGAACACAAAGGCATGGAGGATATTATTGTTATGGCACCATATTGGGAGTTTACTGTGTCCAAAGAATTTTGCTAAACACAAGGGAAACATTAGCTCACTGGATTCCCCTCACCATTCTCTGCAACACATATGATAATTTTCACTTTATACCTAGCTCATATACCTAGTAAGAAACAAATGATTGAATTTGGACATGGGCTGGTTTTTACTAAATTGTGTTCTCAGTGACCAAAATCCACATGATTTTCATTGCTTGTGTCTTTGCTTCATGCTGGTTGGTTTTTGCAGTTGGCGTGGCTCTGGATCCAAATACAGCTCATCCTCACCTATTTCTGTCTAAGGATCAGACACAAGTATCTTATGGATGCAGCCAACAGAATCTTGAATTTTCTTCTAGGAGATTTACCACCTTCCCCTGTGTGCTGGGCTGTGAGGGCTTCACCTCAGGAAAACATTACTTCAAAGTGGATGTTGGAGAAGGAACACCTTGGGATGTGGGAGTCTGCATGGATAATGTAGAGAGAGGCCTCAGCATGAAGCAGAAGCCTGAGTTTGGATTCTGGGCCATCCAGCTGTGTACAGAGAATGGCTATGTAGCACTGACCTCTCCCCACACTGCCCTTAAGCTGCATGAGCGGCCCCTGGTGGTGGGGGCTGTTCTGGACTATGAGGCTGGAGCTGTGTCCTTTTACAACATGACTGGTGGCTCCCACATCTTCACCTTCCCCAAGGCTTCCTTCTCTGACACTCTGCAACCCTATTTCCAGGTTTATCAATATGGACCTTTGTTCCTGCCTTCATGCAGTGAGTAAGCATAGAAGCAAAGTCTCCTTATTTTAAGCCGACAGAAAATGTGTAGAGCCCATAAAGGCAAAAATTTGGTCAGTTTTCTTCACTACTATTTCTTCAGTACCTAGAACAGGGCTGGACTTTTAGAAGACATTTAAGAAATCTATACTGAATTAAAGGCTATAAAGACTGTAAGAATACCACAGATGGTCAGTCTGACTGAGAGGAAAGCAAGATAATGTGACAATCTGACATTATCCTCTGAATCTCTCTCCACTGGGTTCAGTTCTATGATTTCTGGTAGTCATTGGTTGATGATTTGGGTAACCTTGAGCCTAAGAGCTCTGTATTCCTTCACCTTTTTTTCAGCCATTTAGACTCATGTGTGAGAAATGAAAGACACTCCAGAAAAGAGCAGGAAAATCCAAATAGCAGTGGCTTCTCAACCACTGACATATTCATTAATAATGTCCACTGCAAAGAGTGGACATAGAGTCTGCTAAACCTAGTGAGCTTCCCTGGAAATCACCAAGTAACATGTGAGAGAAGAGAAAAACTCAGTTTACCAAGAGATGCTTCAAATGGAAAGTGGAATGTGATTAAATAATTAATTTTCATAGGGGACTTAGTTCTGGAAAAGACAGAGAAGTTGGTATTTTCTGGATTGTGCTACAGCCACCTGTTTTGAAATATATTTAAATTTTAGTAAATAGTATTTGCAGGAATGATTGTCAGCAGTCTTTGTTATGACTCAGATATGGCAAAATAGTACTTAACCCAATAGTAAGTGTATCATGAAAACTAAAATCAATCAGTTTTGCATGGTTATACATGAGTGGGTTAATGACAGGACCATAGTGAAGTCAACCAAAGGACAAACAGCATTAGTATTGATGACTGAAGTCCAAAGTCACTAAATATTACAATAATTTGTTGCTGATATAAAATTGAGGTTTGCTGATATTGTTGAAGTCCTCTGATGACATCTCTGTAAGAACAGGAGGAATAAAGCTAGAGGTGTTTCTGGACATCAGAGGCATGTTGGGGTCTCCATATTTGCCCAAAGAGACTTAGGAGAATTTATAAAGATTTCCCACATTTCAGAAAGGACAGATGATAATCACCAGAGACTCCAGCTTGGAGTGAGGATCAGAGGAAACTTCATTACAAACCTTGTAAACAGCAGGCTTTACCTACCATTAGCTTTCCTATATATTTGCCCTCCCACAATTTGTCATCCTAGAAACACAAAGTCCTTTTTTTGCCTTGTCTCCTCTCTATCAATGTATTTTCTTTTGTTAAAATGCTCTGTAGCCCAATTTCTAACACTTCTTTGCATTACTTATCCCTTGAGTATTCTCCTGTGTATATCTGATGGGCATACTAATAAATTTCTGTTTGGTGCTCTCTTGTTATGTGTCTTCTGTTAGTCTAGTTTATAGGGACTCACATGGAGAGCAACAGAAGCACTAGTCTTATTTGTTCTCTGTCCCCATAATTCTAGCATCCTGGATCCATTGTGCATCAGGGGCTGCCCAACCACTTGACTGAGGGTATGACAAAGATAAAGAATAATACAAAAGACAAAATTTTTAATAGACGAGGGTCTAGGAACTGATCTAAGCTCTTCCAATCCTAAGACCACGAGGCTCAGACTACTCAGTATTTATTGATTACACAACATAGCAGCGGGTGTAAAGGCAGATGTAGGGAATAGTGGGACTAGGGACTAAGGTGCTAAAGAAAGCCAGGCTTGTAAAAAGGAAGGAGCAATGCATTCTTGCAAAAGATCGGTTGTAATGATCGAGTAGCCCATGTTATCTTTAATGTTTGATCTGGGAGAATGGCTGCACAAGAGTCATAAATCCTCAGCTGCAGTGTCATTGTGCTTTCAGAGACACCACAGTATCACTGACCATTAAGATCTCAATTTTGACCATTGGCATAGGGAGTTTTGTTTCCAAATTCCAGCCGAAGGCTCATCTAGCAAGTCACATAAGCCTAGGACAGACTCATAATTTTAATCAATAGCTAATTCATAAGCCAATTCAATAATATTTTATAGCCTGCCCAGCGTGGTTTCAAGCTGGTCTCCTGCAATTGTGTAACTGACAAGTTCCCCTGGTTACAGATACCTTTTCCCTGGTTACAGATACCTTTTCCCTGGTTACAGATCTTCCCCCAAAAGATCCTGGTTACAGATACATTTTCTACTTCTTGGACTTGTGAAAATAAAATAAGAAAGTGTGATGAAAACAGTATTGAAAGAGCTTTTCAAGAAGCAGTGCTTATTCAGAATTCCTACTGTTGCCTGGTTATCTTGCCTTCACTTCCTTGCCTGTAGTCATCTGAAAAACATAGTATCACAGTACTGAACCCCAAAACTACTTATACCTTGTTGCTCTGCCAGTTAGATTCCTCTTGCTTTCAGAAGGTAAAGCCAGGTGTTGATAACCACATATTCCGACTGCCTACCATGGAGCATGGGGAAGCTCCAGATAGCTTGATTGTTTTGGATAGGCATGCTGACACTCCAAACCATCTTGAGATCATAAAAGTTAAAAATGAAATAATACAGAGAATGAGATTACAATGATAACAAAATGCACCCACTCTGTACTAGATCCATCCATGACTAAATAAGGGAAGAAAAAAGGGGGCATCCTGGTTTCTGACAATCATCTACCCTTCCCACTAAAGGTTCCATAATATCTAACTCCTACTGAAAATCCAAACCCTAGAAATGCTGGGGGAAAAGGGCCTTTAAAATGTGAGTATTGGCTATTGAATAAACTTTCCTGCCTGCTTCCAGAACTGATTATTCATTTCCCAAGGACTGGTGTAGGAGAAGAACCTTCTAATTCAGTAACAGTAAGACAGTTACACTTGTGCCTTGTGCCTAGAAATTAGAGATATACATGAGAAGAATAGAGGATTCTCATTTTATAGATGGTACATTCTGTTTATATACTCTTTTATTTTATCAGACACAGCCAATGTCTTCACTGATTCAGTGCTATCTAAACTCATGTCTTGTAAATTGTAATTGCTAAGACCCCATGTAAAGTCCTTTTACTTTTGCAGTTCATGAGTTTGAACTGATGGACAGTGTCCCATAGTCCTATTCCAAGTGTGTTCTAACATTAGCAGAGCCTGGAGAATTCTGCTCAGAAGATATGCTATACCCTTAAACCCTTTCATTGCCAGCCAAAATAAGCACTCAATTACAGAAAATGTTTTTAGAAAATGAATAAGATAACTCTCTGGGAGCCAAATGAAGGATGGAATAGAGATAAAATTAGAAATTGAGTTACAGCACATTAAAGGAAAAATAATAAGGCTTGTTTGTCCACCATCACGTAATATCTGAGGGACCATGGGTTAAGTCTATCCTTTTTCTGGCCCTCATTACTCCAGAAAAGTAAGGATTCCCTTTTAGAGATGAGAAAGAAGAGTTGTTACAGTGTGGGAGCCTCGCCCTGGAACAGCAGATCTGACTCCTGTGCCACCTTGGGTCCTCTTAGAGCTTCAGTGACATACTGGTAACCAGCCAGCTCCTGACAAATTAAAAGGGACACAGGTGACAAGTTTCAGCAGAACACTGACATCTTGCAGCTCTGGAGTGACACTAGACTCCTCATTACAGGCTGTCACTAGGGGTCAGATTTTTTGGCCTTGCCCAGGGCCTCTCCCAACCAAGATGAATCCTGAGAATAACATTAGCCTGCCCCTCCTCCATGCTCCCTTTCTTGTGGGGTCCTGCATGTTTCCAAGATCTCTTGGCCAGTGGGCCTCCCCTTGAGCCTGAGTCAGGCCTTAGGCTGCAGGACATGAAGCAGGGAGGCACTGGCACCTGGGATGTCCACAGCTGCAGCAGGGCAGGATTAGAGTCTGTGTGAGGCAGGAAGTAGAGAGGAGAAATTCCTGGAAGGATGGAGTCTGAAGGTTAGAGGAAAAAGAGGAAGCTGGAACCCCCAAAACCACAGAGAGTGTTCAGTTCTAGCAGCTGGACCACAACAAGTACATACAAGAGGGCTCATGTGCCACAAGCTTCTGGAGAACCCAGGATGAGCTCTCTAAAAAAACACAAAATTCACCTACCTCTAAAAACTAAGCTGTACATGGGGATGCATGCACTACAGAATATCCTAAACAGCTGAAAGTGACTCACCTCAATCCTAATTAAGTACAATCTCATTTACATTGTGGTTTGATGCCCTCTTCCTATAGGCTTTGGCTGCCATGATAGTTCCTCCAAGGTCCACATAAGGACAATCCCTCCTCCAACAGAAAGGATACTTATCCTGTATTGGAGTAAACTGTCTTACCAGTTCAAAGTCCTACAACCTCCTTGTAAAAACTACATATAGACTTTGACATCTGGCTTCTTCTGAACCATGAGCTCTTTCACTGGCCCAACCTACCCTGAAGAGTGGATCTTGGACAATAAATCCATGCTTTCACCTCTACTTCTGAGTGTCCCGCTCAATGCTTTGTTCAGGATACCAAGAACCTAAGACAGTCTCAAGCTCCCTACACAATACATGGGCCCCCCTGAGCTGTGGTTTCACCTTCCCTATAGGCTCCCTGACCCTTAGGAAGACCTGATGCAGGACTGAGTTAGGTCCGCATACTAGGAGGCATCCTAGAAGGATGCAAGGGATTTAAGACACTCTTGTCATCATCACCAATTTCAAGCAACAGTTTAAAGTTCTGAAAGGACATGGTCATGGGTTTATTTCTTACAAAGGTCTTTTATCATTTATTTATCATTCTAACAACTTGTTCTCCTCTTTTATTATTTTCCCATTAGATATTAGAGCAATTTCTGATCTGTGCTCAGGGTGCAGCAAGGGCACTGAGAGTCCCTCTGGTTCCAGCTGTGAGTCCTGTGCAGCAAAGGGCTGGCAAGAAGGACATGCAAGTGTGCTGCACAATATGGACGGGAGAGCTGATGGCTCTGCCACATGGTGTACACTGCTTCTGTCTCCTGGACTTCAGAATTTAAAAACCTTTCCATGAGGCTGTTTCTCCTTTGTCTGACCTCTAATGACCCCTAAGTGCTCCTCTGCAGTGTGATCCCCGCCCCCCCTCCTTCAGTGGCCCTTTTCACACTCTCCACAAGGGACCCAGAATTCCAACAGTAACTATAACCAGGTATTCTTGCACCAGGCTTGAGAATTTTAGGTCTCAGTTTTCGAAGTCTTCCCATGCCCTTGCTACCCACAGCACTGTCTCACAGTATAGTTTGTACATCAATAGGAGTAAAGTGATAGATGCTGCTATTTTACTTGTTCATCATTTTTGTTACTGTGAATTGTAAATCTCTTTAAATAATTGTTAGCATTTTCGTTTTCTTGTCTGTATTCTGCCACATGACATATTTTATCAATTTTTCTGAGTATATTATATTTTCTTACTAATTTTTTCAGATATTTTTATAGTCTGGATTAATAATTTGTTATTTATCAATATTTATTTTTTTATTTATCCATTTATTGTTTTGGGGTTGTTGGTTTTTTTGAGACAGGATGTTGCTATGCAGTTCTGATGAGCCTCTCCATCCTCTGTTCTCAGCCTCCCAGAGGACTGGGATTACAGGCATGCACCACCACACCTGGCTTCTTTTCATTTTCTGAACTGTGTTTTTTAAAGAACAAAAATTTTACATTGATGAAATCCAGTTTATCTTTTTGTAGTTTGAACTTCATGCTATTGCATCTTTTCAAAGAAACTTTTGACTGTCCTAAGATACTGATGTTTTTCTATACAGTATATTCTTTTAGAAATTTTGTAATGTTAGTTTTACATTTAAATCTATCATCCATTTTTTAGTTACTTTTGGATAAGATTTGAGGTAAAAGTTGGCTTTCTTTTGTTTTCTCTTAGAAGGATATTTAGTTCTCTAGCTTTTTAATAAAGACTTGAAATTGAGTAATTTAACACCTCAGATTTTTTCCTTTGAAAGATTTCTTTAGTTATCCTTGGCCCTAAGTATTGCAATATAAATTTAAAATCAGGTAGGCAATTTATACCAACAACAACAAAAAACAAGTGTAGTTTTAGTAGAACTGTTTTAACCCTATATACTTGGCAGAGACTGAAATCTTAATTATCCGTATGGATTCCAATTTATGGATGTCATATGTTTGTCCAATTATTTAGATCTTACTGAGTTGACTTCTGCAAAGCCCAAGGAATCTTTCTGGAGTCACTGAAATATTCTGTGTTCTGGTTAGAGTGGTGGTAATATAGTTGTATACATTTGTCAGAAATCATCAAACAGGACAATTAAATTTGTCAGTTTTATTGTGGTTGAGTTACATGTTAATGAAGAATTTACTTCTGTTATTACAGTTTGTTTGTTTCTTTGCAGCCTAGGCTGACCTCAGGCTCACAATCCTCCTACTTCATCCTCTTTAGTGCTAGGATTACATATCTGTACTACCACAGACAAATTCTTTTCACATTTACATAATTTATAATTGTCAGACTCATCTGACAGCACCATTTCTCTAGTTGCTCAAGATGGTGCAATGGTGTACTTCTGTCCTAATATCCCAGCCCACCCAATGCAGGGTAGATGCTGGTTCCTGGACCATGGCAGGAAAAGACACAGGCCTGGCTAGGCACAATGAGAGTCAGCACTGCACCTGGGTCAAGGTTATCCTGTGTCTGGTGCAGCCCCAATACTCTTCCCCCTCGACTCAGAGTTAGACTCTTTCTCAGCCTCACTCAGCAGTGAGCAGAGCCATGTGACTGAGTTGTGGGTAGTAGGAGGTGGGCAGAGGTGATGTATGTCCCCTTCTAGACCCTCCCATGACCACCTATCTTTCACAGCTCTTCATGCCTTTGTCCTTTGAGACTCCTGGGTTTAGAAATCATCCTGATTCATGCCTGGAAGCTGTGCTGAAGATACCAAACCCCATGATGAAAGGAGCTGCTAAGTTACCCATGGAGAAAAGTCTCCGCCATTAGAGAGGTCGTCATTAATGCCCACCTCTAACTAGTCTAACTTGGAATCCACTTATTTTTTATGCACCCAGCACTCAGGGTGGTGATGGGGATTGGAGATTCTGGAATTTCACACCACCGTGGTCCTGGGAAAGAAATGAAAAAGTTTGACACACTTGTCAGGTTAGGATGGCAGAGCCACTTACAGCAATAGGGAGAGCAGAGCAGGGGTACAGGGCCAGCAACTAGGGAGGGGGCAGTGCCGAATAGGAGTCCCTTGGGAGCCACAGTATCCACTAACAGAGCAATAGAGAAAAACTGATGAAAAGCTTTGCCAACCACCGTCATAAAGGATAGGTCCAGAATGATGGGTAAGTCAGAAATTAAGATTATCATTTCATTGATAAAATAATAAAGGTGTATAGATATTGGAATGTTTTCCTTTGTACCTAGCCCACGACTTAGTTTATCACAGATGCATAATGTATAATTGTCTAATGAATGAATAATTCATTAGCTAAGACCTTTATTGTGACATATTTAAGCCTTGCTCCAGGGATTGGGAACTTGCCTACTTGGTGATGAGTAGAGGGGTGTGATGCTGGTACCCAGGAAAGATGCCTGTGGTCATGTACATTTTTTAAATTTGGCATATTAGTGTGCTTTCCTGTGTGCCCTAGACCTGAATGCTCCCCGTTGTCTTTTAACTCACCCAGTTTACAACTTGGTCATCCACCTAGCTCCTGTGAGCTTTGGTTGTTAAGTTATCCCTTCCTCCACTTTGCTGTCCACAGGTCCCCTTTGAAAGAGAGCTTGTCCTAACACTGTAGGGAGGTTTTTCTGTCTCCTCTCCTTACTGCCATCATCACTTGCCCATCTTCTATCTCCCATTGTCTGTCCACATATAACTGAGACTTTATTACACGTGCTTAGATGGTTATCCCACTTCCACAATGAAACAGAAAACCAAAACAAATAGGAATCGAGTTGCACTCACATATACATTCAAGTTAGTGTTACACATGTTTAGAAGTATGTCAATATTGTACTATGTATTTATTAGGCAATCTTAATAAACAGTGCTTATGAATTATATGTAACATAACCTTTATAAATGTGTCACATTTTAGAGTCAGTTCTGTTTTTATTAGCTTATTAGCTGTCATTAAATGCCCAGGCTCCTTCATGACTCATTTTCTTGTAATGTTTTTGTATGACCTGAGCAAGGGGGTAGAAGCATGGTCATATGGAGCTTTGAGAGTAGATGTCCAAAGCTCTGTATTTTTATGACTATGGCTTAGGTAGATAAATCCTCAAGCAAATGAAGGGAGGGAATGATATAGTGCAGGATAGAAGTTTTCTGTACACTAATTTGGCAAAAATTCTCTCAGAAATAATCTCCTGGGAAGAAATCCAAAAATTTATATCATCAGAAAATGGCTGGGACCACTTTCTCTGACGTCTTGAGATCAGATTGTCAGGTAAAGCTTTCCATTCTGTTCCTTCCTGGTCACAATCTTCCTCCTACTCTGCTTGCTGCCTCCTCTGTGGCCTCAGATGCTAAGGACCAAGCCCTCAATATTTCAGTTAAGGGCTGAGCTAATTAATAAAAGACATTTAATAGCACATTTGGCTTTTAAAGTAAAATAGAAAGCTTACATCTTCAGAACAAAATAGAACAATCTTCTTTTGTATGTCTCATCCTTTATTTCTCCTTCATTTTGGAAAGGTCTTTTTCTTTGGCATAGAGTTAGTGGTCTCATTACTTTATTAAGATTGTACTTTTTTGATTTCTTGTTTGTATCATAGCCATGACAAAATGTTCAATTTTATAAGTGCTCATCTGTGAAACATTTGTTGTTGTTGACTGCATTTAAGAATTTTCTCTTCATCCTACTCACTTTGGGTTTAATTTAATTTTCTTTCTCCTAGTTTATTTAGTGGAAAGTAAGTTCTTCATTTGAGATTGTTTTTCTGTGTGGATGCAGAAGCGTTAAGATATGAATTTCCTTCTTAGTACTGATGTCACTGTGACCCATAAAGCTTTGCATCTTGTGCTTTCATTTTCATTCTCCTCAAAGTATTTTCTAATTTTGCTTATGGATTTTTTCTTTGAAGTCATTGATTCTTCAGTAACATGTTGTTTAATTAGCACATATTTGTGAATTTTCCAAGTTTTTTTCTGTCAGTGATCCCTGTCTTCCCTGTACTGTGGTTGGAGAACATGCAGTGTATGATATCTATCCTTTAATGCTACTGAGACTTTCACAGTCTCATAACTGATCTATGCTGGAGAATGTTCCATGTACATTTGAGAATAACGTGTTTTCTGCGGTTGTTGGAGAAAGTGACAAATACCTGTTAGATTTACAGTTCTTAGTATTGATAAATCTATTTTATTTTTGATTGTCCCTCTGCTTCTTCAATGCATTACTGAAAGTAGGTTATTAAAGCCTGAAAATATATTTTCTATTTCTTTCTTCTATTCTGTCAGCTTTGCTTCATGAATGTTAGGATTCCATTCTTAGGTACATATATGTTTATAATATTAATTTTCCTTGATGGATTGATAGGTCTATCACTTTAAATAGTCTTTCTTTTTTATACTTGCAATATTTTTCTTATTGCCTGATATTACTGTAGCTACACCAGCTTTGCTTTGTGTATTATTATGCCTTTCTCATTCTTTAATTCATCCTATTAATGTTTTTAAATTTAATATGTGTCTCAGACAGTCCATAGTTACATGAATTTATTTTACTTGTTCTGTTAATATCTTGTTTTTAATCCACTTTCATTTAATATGTTGTGATAAAGCTGAATTTACATCTGCCATTTTGCTAAATATCTAAATCTTAGGTCATTTCTATTCTTAGTTTTCTCCATTACAGCTTTATTTTGTGATAAATACATATTTTCTTGCCTATTAGTTTAATGCTTGTCTCATTTCTTTTAGAATATTTTTTGAGTTATTTTTTATGTGGTTGATTTGAGGATTACAACAAATTCTAGCTAATGTGGTTTGGCATAAAACCAACTTTGCTGCAGTATATTTCCACTTAACCTTTCTTCCTGTGTGTTATTTTTGTCATGTAAATGATACCTTTATACACTGCATGTCTATCAACATAACCTACTTTACTTATTTGGTTTTAAAAAGCACATAGCTGGAAAACAACTTTAAAAAATATATTTATGTTGTCTTTGAGATTTACCTGTGTAGCACCCTTTTTTGGTACTATATGTGGATTCAGTTTCCTGTCTAGAGACCTTTCATGTCAGCCTGGAATACTTTCATAATATTTTTATGAAACAGAAGTTGTAATTATGGACTAATTTTTATCAAGGAATATCTTATTTCTCCTTCATTTTTGTAAGCTAGTTCATCTGGATACAGAAGTATTGGTAAGGTATCTTTTTTCTTTTGACCATTTCAACATATCATTAATATTTTCCTGACATCCATGGCTTCTGATAAGAGGACATCTGCTAATGTTATCTAGGATTTGGTTCTTTCTGCCTTCAAAATTCTTTGTCTCTCTCTTTTAATCATCTTATTATGGTTAGTCCAGGCAGGAATCTGTATGAATTTATCCTACCTGAAATTCACTGAGTTCCTTTGATGTGTAGATCAGCGTTGTTCAGCAAATTTGGAGTTTTCAACCTCTATTTCTTTAAATATTCTTCTTCTGCTCTGCTTCTTCTTCTTCTGGGAGTCCCAGTGTGCATATGGTGGTATATGCTGATCATATCCCACAGATTCCTGGGCTTCTATCCTTCTTTTTTCATTCTTTCTACTTCCTGTTCCTCCAACTAGAGAATCTCTCCCAATCTATTTTTCAGTGTTCTGATCCTTTCTGTTTTCTGCTCAAATGGCAGTGGAAGCCTTTGGTTAATTTTCTTCCTACTCATTAAACTTTAATCCCCACAATGTTTATGTGGGAGCATAACTTGAACAATTAAGGATGTTGATTGGCACAAGTGTGGCATGAGGCTATTATTCAATAAATGTTAGCACCTTTAGACGTTCTATTGCTACCTACTTCTGGAATTTCCCAGAGAATATTATCTACTGTAAACTTCAGTTCATCCGCTGAGCAGGCTTCAGTGAAGCACTTGGCCCAAACCATGGGAGTTTGAAAAGCAATCTTTCATGCTTGCATGGCAAGTATGAACAGACTATTTGCAAGGAATGTTAAAACTTCCTTGAAGGCTGTGGTTTGTCATGGTCACTATTCTGAGTAGTTAAGTCGGAGTCTTAACAGACTCTTCCTCCTATAGCCTTATGTCCTTCCTACTACCTCTGAATGGTGCTTACTGTCTTACCTATGATTACCTGGAAAGTTTGTCCTCACAATACCTTTGAGACTTTAATGCTTTCAAATCTCCTCTTGGCTTTCTTTCCTAAGAGGGTAACTTCTTTTGCTTTCATTTTCATCTTTTCCCAGTCTAGTCCCTCACTGTATTCTACATGACAGTGTGAACCAGCTTTCTGGAAAATTAATAACCATCATTCACTCCAGAATTTTCTGATACCACTGGCAATGATAATATGCCTTCTACCCCAACACACATGTACATACAATGTACTTACAATCCAGAACGCATCAGCAGCACACAGCCACACATCACTCATATCATATCACACATATTAGACACAGGTGTGAATGTACTTCTTAAGATGTGTGTCTAGTTTAAATCAGACATTCTTTGATTTAATACAGATCATTAAGCCTGAAACAGTGTAGACAACTGAGACTGACAAAGAATAATATTAATGAGAATCTCTGCTCTTATGGAACTTGAATTCTAATAGGGAAAGCTGAGAATAAACAACATAAATAAGTAAAATATTCAGTGAATATTTTGCAAGAAGGTAGTGGAATTTGGAGGGGTTGAGATGAGGGAGGCACAGATGTGAGCAGAGGATCAGGGAGGGCTGGTTGAGGAGGAAACTTGGAGTCCAGGGAAAGTGCTCAAGGGCTGTATGGGAATGACTCTTCCCACAAAAAGAACACTCAGGCCCAGATGTTTTCAAGAGTCTCAAATGACCCACTTCACACGCAGGGTCTCTGTTCCTGGTACCTCAGACTCTCAGGATTAAATGCATTCTTACACACTGTAGACGATGGCTTCCTCTATAACAGAGTTCTGCTGGTGCCACCATAGGCTTTGGGGATGCAGACCTGAGGCTCCTCTGGCCTCTTTCTCTTTCGAAGCCCTGGAGCTTTCTGCCTGAATAATCTTCTCCTTCATACAACAGGAAGCAGGGGTGAGGCAGGACAGTTCTTACAACACAGGATCTGTTTTGGTGTTGTTTGTTGGTAGTGGTGGTTTGATTTTTTTGGAATTTGCAAGCTTCCTTTTCTTAATGGTTCAGTAGGACAAATGTGGGTGAACTGAGCCTGAATCCACAGTCCTATGTACAAATATGAAAGTGAAGTCTATCAAGGAGACATCATAGGGTTGGGAATTAATGGTTTATTCCTGTGCAGGTGTCTGTGTGTTAGTTTCCTCAGGAGTTGATCTTTCCTGGGCTGTGTGAGCTCTGCTCCCACAGGACCTGCCGGGACACCATGAATTACTTCCAAAATGACAGAAGGCTCTGTGACTTCCAGGAGGGCAGAGTGCTGAGAAAGAGTCTTTTGTTTGAAGTGGGAGCAGGGACTTGTTTAATATTCTTGTCTCTACCCTAAGCTGTTTGACAGGAAGAACTGTGGCATCTGAAGTCTATGTCCCTCTGCAGTCTGTTGCCCTATCACTGACTGTGGTCATCTGTCAGGTCAACACCTGCTCAGCCAGGCTAGAGGCCAAGAGATGGCTCTAGAGAGCTCCCAGAATCCAGCTTTGTCGCCTCCCATGTCTCCAGGGCCCTCTACTAACTTTATTTCTTAACACAGCATTTCTTGCACACTTACAATAAATGCCTATTTTATCCAACACTACAGATATTTCAAGGTGTTATTTCAAGGTGATGATCTGCTGGTTTCCATTCAGAAATAATTCTATCTTGATAGTAATTGTCTTTTCATTTGTGAAGAAGCTGGAGCTGAAGCTCTCAGGACTTGACCACCAAACCCAGATCCTTTTCTCCACAGTGTGTGGGCCCCAGGACAAGAGTAGGCCACCAGTTACCCCTGTTTCCTGTCCTAGGTCAGGGAGACCTGGTGTTGAAAAGTACCTGAGTCCTGCAAAGGGGCAGTGAGGAGAGAAAGGAGACCCACCACATGACAGAGAAGAGTGGTAGGCTAACTTGGGAGGATGTCCCAATGCCAAGGAGTCCACTGTGCACTTCCTCTTTTCACCCCATCAAAGCAGTGAGAAAAACCACAAGTCACCTAGAAGGAGCTAAAAATACTACAGGTCAGGAGGCTGTGGACTCCAGGAGGGTTGAGGACAGAAGAGAAAGTTCTCTCATCAGAGAGCTGAGCTGGCCCCCTGCGGGCCTTCTGCTCCTCTCTTCCCTGTGCTGGGGTCACAGGGAGTTTCCTGAGTTATTAATTTGTCCCCAGTGTCTGCTGCTTAAAAGAGACTATTTTTGATATGTTCTCACTCTCTCAGGATAATCTTTGTGCAAAGGACATGAGCATCCCTTTGGCCTGAATCTATGGCCCCACCTCCTGAAGCAGTTTCATTTCTCAAGTCTGATGTAACTGACTCCCTCCACTGGAGGAAGTGGCACCTCAGAGAGGACTGACAGCAGATTGGTGAATATCTTCCTAAAATTTCCAAATAATGCAAATAATGGTTGCCTGGAAAGAGGATTGGGGAGCTGGGGTGTTGAGAGAGTGTGGTGGGCTTGGAGAGAAAGTTTCCTGAAACAACAGTGCCCTGCCCTCTACCTCAGGAAATACCAGGGAATCTGCTCAAAGTCCTCACCCTTTGTGTGCTGTGGCTTTCACCGGAATCCACACTGCATCTCAGAAGATCCAGAATATAAGGTGAATGAGGCCCAGAACGGGCACCTGGGGGCTGAAAGAAGGGGTGGCTACCAAAAAATAGAAGCCTGCAGAAGAATGTGGCCCCAAGAAACTGACCCTGGCTATGAGAGGAAAAGAACCTATCTGACAACTTTGGTTGAATTCTTGGGGTTTTTTTATGTAACTGAATTAACTATTTATTTATTTGGGGTATAAAGATTGAACCCAGAGCACATTGGCCTGCATTCCCCACCCTTTATGTAAACATGTATGCATATAAATATGTAAATATGTGTGCGTGTATGTATGTAGACATGTATGTTTTTATTTTTAGATGGAATCTCCCTAAGACCACAATTTGGCCAGGCTGGGCTGGAACCTAGGAGATTCTTCTTTCTCAGCCTCTCTTAGTGATGGGATTTAAAGTGTAGACCACTAAGCCCAGCTGAATTCCTGTTTTTAAAACCAGATTCTGCCATTTAAGCAGAAAAGCCAGCATCTAAACTTTAGCCCATTCTGTTGCCCTCCCAGAAAATCTCCCTGGTGTGGAGATGGGAGAAGATAGGGAGGATTTCCCAGAAGCTTCTCCTGCCAGAGATGGGTACAGATGTGGCTCCTGCTCCCTCCTCACAGTGTCTGGTTGGCAGCTTCCCAGGAGTGGACATGAGGGTGCCCAGCACCCCAGGTCCCTCAGAGGCCTGATCCCTATCTCCTTTCTATGTTCCCTGTGTACCAGGCTCTGTCCCCTCCCTGTGTTCCCATCACCTGCACTTCTCCTGGAGGAAGCCCTGACCTGGAGAAGACAGTAAGCTCCCTAGTTCTCTAGAGCTCCATCCCCAGGAATAATGGGGTCCCGGGGCCCATTTCCCCTACCCCAGCCTCTTACCAGTTATTTTTCCTCAGCTCAGGGAGGGAACACAGAAAGAATAAACCAAGAGTTTTTAATGTCTTTGTTACTTTTGCCCCTTACTGGTTGAGCCTCACTGAGACTTTATAAATCTGATGTCCTGTGTGGGGTGGGGGTCATTGTGAAGGTGAGGTACAATCTGCTGTCTCAGTGGCATCCTCCATAGACCACCCAATTGGCTGAGGGTTACCACCAGTTATAAAGTGATAATTCTGGTGCTAATTGTTCTTGATGCTCATTAGAGTGGGAAGGAGTTTTATGCTCCCTCACTAAACTGTGGCTCCTACTCCAGGCAGCACAGTGATGGGATGTTCTATGGCTGGCCTGCCCTATTAACACCAGCCACAGGGATCTACTGGGCAATTGAAGAATGGATAGCAAAATGGAGAAGCTGAAGTTAAATTTTTAAAATATTCATTAAGTTATATTTAAATGGCCGTGAATGGCAGTGGCTGTAATATCAGACAACATAGCTAGACATTTGTACATGTTGTAAATAAACTCTGACCATTTCATTCTTTTAGCGAGAGCCCTATGTGACCTGTGGAGGGCATGCACACAGGCTCAAGAAAACTGTATTTCTATCCCTGTGGAAATTCTACCTGCTTCATCTCTACCTCTAGATCCAATACTGAAACTTTGCAGGTAAAATCATGGCATCAACAAGACGAAACAGATCACCACTGGCTCCATCTGCCCAAACCTGATGACGAACCCAGTGAACATTCAATATGGGCACTGTTACTACGAGTTGTGCACAGAGCACTACCTCTATGGGGCACAGCACAATCCGGGACAGATGATACGCTTCTGTCCTCTGTGTTGGGCACCATTTCACATAGACAGCCTCTGGGTCAACAAGCAGCTGGGAAGCCTCATTGGACTCTTCAAACAGATGGAGAAGAGAGAGGATGAGCTGGTGTGTGAGGCCCATGGAGAGCAGCTCCAGCTCTTCTGAGATGACAGCCAGCTCATCTGCTGGCACTATGAAAGGGCACCATAGCACCAAGGTGGAGGACTTGTGCCAGGGCTACAAGGTGAGTGTGTCTCAGGGCCTAGGCAGGGTCATAGTCCCAAGGCCTGAGAGGATTGACCCCAAAGCCTAAGATTATGACCCTGAAACACAGCCTTTACAGTGGTATTCATTCCCAAAATAGTTTGTCATAGATCTTTGCTGATTCCAATCCAAAGAGTCTACCCTGACATTCATCAGGATGCTCAGATTCCTGTCCCCATTCTCTGTGTTATCATGGATTTTTCTCTGCTCTGGGACTGTTCAACCAAACACCTGCACAGGTCCTGCTTCACACTGTGTGTACTGTGAGGAACTATAGCATGAAAGACTCTGCAGAAGGATCTGGAAATGGAGCAGAGGAAGATGCACTTTCTGCAGGGACTCTAGAGGCCAATAGAGACCCATACCAGTAAAGTGACTCCTCTCAGTAAAATTTACTTTGAAAAAATAAAGGCCAGTTTTGGATTCTATCTCCACTCCAACCCACACTCTCTTAATTTACCTTATCAAAAATTCTAGTTCTGATACAAACCTTTTACTTTTTCGTTCTTCTAAGTCCTGGGTCTGAGAAGTAAGATGCTAAATTCCAGCAATGGCTTAGGTGGTGAAAGTGGCTGGAGGTGAACAGTACACCCCAGTAGAGATGCATAAACTTAACCTGCATGTGTAAAGGCACAGCTATAGGGGCTCTTGTCTCACCATGACCAGGCTACAGGGTATTTAAAGAAGACAGGAAGGGAGGGACAGGGGAAAGTGTGCTGGGGTCCAGGACCTCAGTATCAGCTCCCAATCCCCATCCTAGACCACAGTGTCACCTATCCCTGGGGCATTTTCATTTGAGGAATGATGGGCCAGTGACATTGAAAAATTCACCCAGGTATTCTTAAAATAAAAGGAATATCAACCCATACATCACCTTCTGCCCACCCCCTGTCAAAGAACAAAAATTCACTGTTATTTTCACACATGTTGGAGTGCTGGTATTCCCCTTATACATCTAGTGAAGCATTAAACTGATAGACTTTACCCATGTTTTTCCTTCAGAAAAAGGTGGAGATAGCTATGCCAAAATTGATTTAACTCCAAGAAGAATGTATGAATAAGAGAGTGTTCATGACAATGCAAATACCTCAATGGCAGGTAAGAGTTTGAATTCATTTGTCTCAAACTGTTTTCTGTTCACTAACATAACAGGAAGAAGAAAAAACTACAAAACAACCAATCAAAAGAGCAGAAAATGCAAATTAAAACAGCAGGATATCATTTCACACTGACAGTGTGTAGTTGGGCTGTGGGGAGAGAAAGGCCCCTTGGATAGCAGTTTGGTGTTTGGAGTCCAATAAGCAGTGTATATCCCCTAACATACATGTATTCCTTTCTTAGTACATACCTGCAAAGACTTGCCCACATTCCCAGGAACATGAAAGCGACTACAAGGTGCAGCCTGTTTGCAGAAGTTAGAAAAGATATAAATTAAAAAAAATATATGGGTGTGTGTGTGTGTGTGTGTGTACTTATTAGGCAAAAGTTTATGAACAAGAACAAAATAAACTATTAGTTATAGTCATACAATGGGCTCAGTAGTAGTTAAAGAAGCAATTAAAGCTCATTTTATCACTTTTTTTTTTGGTACAGAGCATCAAAGTCAGGGCCTTGCGCTTGCCAGGCAAGTTCTTTTTCTCTGTAAACCTTCATAAATGAGCAAACAATTCTGAGAGCAGGCAAAGTCAAACTTCTCAGTGTGGTCCTTTTCCCCATGTACTAGAATTATGAGGACAGAGAACAAACAAAACTGAGGATATTTTAGGGGAGTATATCTTAAATTCTCCAGCTATGTTCCTATAAACCCAACCAAAACAAGACAGAAGCAAGGAAACAGCACTCATAAATTTTTTAGCCTGTGTATCACACATGGACAACTGAATATTCAAGAGATACGTAATGCATGGGCTTACAGGACATCTTAACAAAAGAATGATAAAATTTTAGAAAAGAAACAAAGGTCGCTTTTAGAAAAGGAGTTTTAGTTTCTAGAGTGGCAAATTGTGGGAAGGCAAATATATAAGAAAGACAAAGACTGGTTTTACAAGGTTTGTTATAAAATTTCCTTTGCTACTATCTCAGGCTGCTGTCTCTAGTAATTAACATCTGAGTTTTCTGGTAGAGAATGGAAGGAGAAAATCTTTACCAATTTAGACAAAGAGGGAGAGTGTAGAAAGTTTTTGTTGTATGTTTATTTTCTCATTTCTTTTCAGATCAAAATAATCTTATGCCAATATGTTTGTACTATTTTAGGCAACTTTGATAATTTGTTGGTGTCAATAGATAATTCATTCAGGTACCAAATAATTTAAGGTTAGGTCCAATTTTGCACTCAAATGAAAAATAATAAAACCTTCCATTTTCACAGCTTTAAAAAATTTTTGTAGTCATGGATAAGAACTTTTGGAAATACAGCAAGCACTGATTAACAGAGGCAATGGAGCAGGAGGCTTATGCTTTGGATTAATAAAACTTAATTTCTGTTGTGGTTCTAATATTTACCTGCGTTATCTGAATCAACACCATAACAATTATGATTCATAGTTTATAATACTCACCAACCTTTCTTGCATTGCTTAAAATTTTTGGAATATTCACAAGAAGACTATGAACATATCTAATACCATGCTGTGGCCCTTATCTGTGCCAATACTCTGCTCACTTTCCTTTCTTTTCCTTTCTCTCTCTCTTTCTTTCTTTCTTTCTTTCTCCCCCCCCCCTATTTTATTTTTTTGTTGTGCTGGAGATTGAACCCCGGACCTCCCACATGATAGGCAAGAGTTCTTTCACTTATTGACATTCTAACCAATTAGTTGCAAGTTAATTCAGTTAATTTTCATGACAACTCAATAAAGGGGGAACTATTAATCTACTTGTTCCTCAGACAGAAAAACTGAGTGACAGGAGCTTCCTGGGGTGGCATGGCCACCACATGAGGCAGGAAGAACTAGAGGTTCCCCTAGATGGCCCCACAGCAGTACAAACTTAGCATAGAGCATACTAAACAGGGAGAGTGAGTCAGCTCTGCTGAAAATAACCACACAACCTCTCTTTCAGGTGCCCAGGCAGGTGTGACTGTGGTGATTACATAAGGTTTCTTCCATCACAGGAAGAAATTGCATCACTATGCCTGTCTTCTTTTCATTTTCTCAACTGTATTATTTAAAGAATAGAAATTTTTAGTTTTGATGATGTCAGTTCCCCACAATGAATGTAACCATTATGTACTCCAAACACACACTAATAATAAATTTTTTAAATTTTAAATGATGGGTAAATCAGGAATTAACATCTCTATTTTATTGGAGAAGTTAAGTTTATAGCAATTAGAATGTTTGCCTCTCTATCTAGAATGATATTTAGTTCATATTGAATGAATGATTCATTAACTCAGACCATTAATGTAACATGCTTAAGTTTCCTCACAGGGATTTGGAACTTTCCTATGTGGAAGTGAATAGAGAGGTGTTTACTGGTTCCCAGGACAGACACCTTGTGGTCAGGTACAGTTTTGTTTGTTTTAAAGTTTGAATATTAGTGGGCTTTGCTGTAACCTCTCAGCCCCAATCCTCCCTATTGCTTCTAACTTACCCAGTTCACATGCATGTCATCTACCTGTCTCCTGTGGGATTCCCTTCTAGGGGCTCCCTTCCTCCACTTTGCTGTCCAGAAGCCCCCTTTGAAGCAGAGTTCCTCCCAAACTGTCGATTTGTTTTGCCCTTTCATCTCTTTCTGCCATCACCACCTACCCATCTTCTCCCTCTCGCTGTCTGCCACATACATTCTGGTTTTTTTCAGGTTTTTAACATTGATAACCATAAATACTTAGGCAGTTATCCTTCTTACAGAATGCATTGGAAAACCTAAGCAAACACTCAGATACACTCAGATGCACCTTCTAAAGTTAGTGTTATACTTATTTCAAGATACATAAGCATTGAGCTCTGTGGTGTTTTGGGCAATCTCAATAAACATGAACTTAATGCGACCTTTATAAGCATGTCACATTTTACAGTCAATTCTGCTTTTACTAACTGCTGTTGAGTGCCTGGGAATGTTGCTTGAGTCACTTCATTATAATGTTTTTATATGTGCTGAACAAGGGGTAGAGGGATGGTCTTACAGAGCTTTGCAAGTAGACGTCCAAGACTCAGTCCTTTTATGACTATGGCCTGAACAGATAAAACCTCAGTCAGATGGGCGGGGAGATGAACTAGTACAGGATGGAACTTGCCTGAACACCAACTGGGCAAAAGTTCTCCCAAAAATCATCTTCTGGAAAAGAAATCCAAGAACCTACATTGCCAGGAGATGGCTGGGACCTGTTTCTCTGGTTTTCCTGAGACCAGATTGTCAGTAAAGCTTTCCATCCTGTTACATTCTGGTCATGACCTTCTTCCCAGTCAGCTTGCTGACCTTCTGTAACCTCAGTCTGGGCACATCTGCAGTGCTGGTGGAGGAAGGAAACTCTGCTCTGCCTTATTCACTTCCTGTGTGACCAGATACTGCTGCAATTCCAAATTTCTCCAGTGTGCTGCTTTTTGAGGAGATCTCTTCTGGAATTCGCGTTAGGGTTTTGTAATCAGTCTTCTCCCCGTTTTCCACAGTGGCTTCCACAGACTCTTCCTTCCTCATTTCTGTTTTGCCACAATGTCAGATATGACCTCCTGCCTCATCTTAAAGAAAACCAATGCTGTCACCAACATGGAATCCAATTTATTTTTCTGCTCAGTTGAAACATGGGACCTATAGTGGTAAAATATGGCAAAAATATGTCTCAAAACTGCATATCATTTGGAGCCTGTGTCATATTTCATAACAAGCAAAAACCATATGATACGTTGTAATAGGGAATTCTTATCTCTTTGGACAAAAGTCAGTAAAATATAAGAGAGAAATCCATTTGCTTTGGAAGTTTTAAACATTTATCCTAACAAATCCAGTCAACATAGAAATCTGCTGATTAAATACTCATTCTATTAAAGTAGAAACAGGCGGTCACGCGGAAGATGCCAAATCAGCCCGCTGCAGACAGGCAGGTCTGTGCACACCCTACCGAGGTGCCCAGTTGCGTGGAAGACACCGAATCACCCTGCTGCAGACAGGCAGCCACCTGGTTCCACACTACAAAGACTCAGAGGACACCAGACCACCAGACCAAGGTACTGA
>NW_004624756.1:757929-893934 GCF_000247695.1 Heterocephalus glaber | reverse complement strand
AATAAGAACCAAGATGCATTATGTAAAGGTACAATTCCCAATGAGAAATGTAATTGTGTTGTATACCTACAATGTACCAATAAAAGAATTTAATAAAAAAATAAAATTTAAAAAAAAGTAGAAACAGGCATGATGGGGAGGAAAAAAAGTACTTTAATTATTTTGTTTTTATACATATATAAGCAAGCTTGGAGGAAACATTTTCTTTAAACACATGACTACTTAAATTATGGCTAATCTAAATCATATATAATTCATGACTTTATAAATTTTAAAAGTCTGATAAAATCAATACAGTAACATGATGAGATCTTCATAAATACCTATAGTTTTAGAACATTTTAAGAAACTAACTCAAAAGAAACCCTTACCCATTTTCAAAAATATATTATGAAATTAAGTAAGCTAAAATATTCATGAATTATCCAGGCTTAGTGGCACACTGAGGAGGCTGAGGCAGGATGGCAAGCTCCAGGGTGACCAAGATTCTGTCACAAAATAAAAATATATAAATAAAAAGGACTGGAATGTAGTTCAGTGTGGAGCACTTGCCTAGCGTACATGAGGCCCTGGGTTATATCCTCAGACAGCAAAATACTTAGGAATATCCTCAAGAAAAATAGAAGAATAACTTTGTAAATATAATCATTTCAATAAGTTTGAAGAATTATACTGCATAAAAATGATTATTATACCGTGATAATCTAGTAAAACTCTTTAGTTAAATGAAAAAAGCAAGGTATAAAACTGAATATGAAGTATGACAAAATATGAAAAAGATTTATAAAATCTTAGTTTTTATGTAAAAAGTAAGTATAATTCTTTATCATCTTATTTTGAAAATTTTAAAGAAATTCTTGAATTTTAAAATTTTTTTCTTTTTTTTGTTTTGTTTTTGCTTTTGTTTTTATTTTTGTGGTACGCAGCATTGGACACAGTGCCTTGAATGTGGTGGGCAAGCATTCTACCACTGAACTACACCACCAGGCCTCCCCCCCTTTTTTTTTGGTACCGGGGATTGAACTTGGGACCTTGCACTTGTGAGGCAGGGGCCAGCAAGACTAAGCTAAATTCCCGTCCCCAGCCCCCCATTTTTTGTATTTGCTTAGGGCGATTTTCAACATTTGATTCTCCTGTCTCAGTCTCATGAGTATCTGGCATTACAGCTATTTGCCACCATGCCTGGATAATCTCTCTTGTCTCTCTCTCTCTCTGTCTGACTCTGTTCTCCCCCCCCCCCGCCCCCAGCAATAGTGGACAAGATAGGTATTAAAGGCTCCCAATTTGGGCCTTCTTTGGGTGTACAGTCAGTCTGCTATCAGCCAGATACCTCCCTCTGCTGCACAAATCTGGGAATGCAGTAAACGTCCTCTTTCATCGTTTCTTCCAGGTGAGGATTTCCCCTTGGATCTCCATTCTCTGTCCCCTCGAAGCCCTACTACCTGACAGTACCTTGAGTGTCTTATTTGTAGTCTAAAATTATAGTTTATGGTCTCTAACAAGGAAAGCTCCCTTCACCTGCAGACTTCACTTTGAGTTCTATTTTTTTCCTGTCTTGTTCTATTTTTTAGATTAACATTCTCAGTGTACATCCTGGAGTAGATTAGGAGCCCTATGTTGCAATTGGAAGGGCTCTGATTGGTTGGTGGAGATACAGGCTAAGAGACACTTGCAGGCTAGAGAAAGCTGCCTACAAACAGAGAAACTGAGCAGAAATTCAGAGAGAGGATAGGGATTTAATGAATCAGTATATGCTGAAGCTGCACGAATTAAAGATAAGCTTCCTCAAGCAGTTACAGTCTTTCCCTAGGATGGGTTCTCTCTTTTGACAGTTTAGCAGTAGTTCTGAAGAAAATATTGAATCTACAATCTGGAGGATGGAGTTGCCCTTACAGTTCCCCTAGGTAAACCCTGTGCTCGGCAAGATGGGCCATAAGGCAAACTCTCAAAGAGATGAATGAATAGCAGGCAAGACTTAAAAGTCAAACATTTCTGGGGAAACAAACATGGCTTCTTCTTGAGGAGTAAGCTGGCTGATGTATTAGTAACTATCCTTATTGCTGGCACAAAATACCAGGCACCCACAACTTAAAGAAGGAGAGGTTTATTTTGGCTCACAGTTTCAAACCATGTTTGGCTGACTCCAAGGAAACCTGCTCATGCCAGGGTAATTAGAAGCAGAGAGAGAAAGGAGGAGCCAGGGAGGGAGATGCACCTTAGACCACGTACCCAGCGACCCACCTCTTACCAGGCCCTGCCACCTAACAGCAAGTTGGCTATAGCATGATCCAACCCTCTTCCAAAAGTCCCACCTATGGGCACCATGAGGCAGACATTTAGATGTAAACCAAAATAGCTGGTTCCCATAGTTGTACTGGGGGTGGGGGGCACTTGGGTCCCAGGGAATCTAACACTGCAAGGATCTAACACTGCAAGGCTCTATAAGGAGGCAGTAAGTTTCCAACTTTAGGATGTTTGACCTCAGTTGCTTTCAAGTCTGGATATTTAAGACAATGTGATTATGGTGCTGCCAAGGCCTAAATTTCAATCACATATACATTCAGTGGACAATCACTTGGTATATGTCCAGAGGATTTCCTGTACATTTGCAGATCAAAGTGGCAGTTATGGGTCCTGCACTCTTGGTTAGTTACATGGTTACTTGCAATAAATAATAAATGTTTAGTACAGATGTGGGAAAAAGTGACTATAAAAGAAGGAACAAAACTTTAGTGACAGTTGAAGATAGAATTACGTCTGATAAGGGAATATGCATGGTATAAAGACAGGACTTTAAGAGTAGATCTTTGTTCTGTCTCATGTCCACTCCCTTCCCTCATTAGTACTCCAAACAGTCTATTTCCAGATCTCAATTTCTTTCTTCATGTTTTTACCAGTTCCCAGACACAGCTGTACCTTGACTGTGAGCAAGCTTGTCCTTCCTGCACCTATACCCACAGGGTTGAACACATAAGAAGACAAGTACCACATTTGGGACTTTTGATCAATATAAATTCATGGGCACAGACTTCACCTGGATTTTCTACTTTGCCCATCAGTCCTACTGAGTTTCTAAGATTTGTTCTATTTCCACTTCATTGATTCAACTAATATTACTAAGCACCCACTTTGTGTTTGGCTTCAGTGTAGGTATTGACCTCCTGGTGAAAAGCAGGCTCTGCCTTCACGGGACCAATATGCTATCTGACAATTGCTTCATACATTTTGCTCTCTAAGCTCTGAGCTCTTCCCAACCCCTTATATCACTTTCAGGGGTCACCTCATTTCCACATATCCCTTCATGGGAACTATAGAGGGCATCAGAGCCGAATGCTAATATCACAGTAGAATGAATGAACTGTTTACCATCCTTTACTCTTTTGCTACTGTAAAATCAAAGAGTGCCATCTTAGGATGCCAAAAAGAAGAAATTAAAGCAATAGAGTATAGGAAGAGAATGTAATGAATCTAATACTGTATTTACAATAGTACAATAAACCTAAACGGAACAGCAAGAAATATGAGGCAGCCCAAGATCATTAGAGGTGATGATTCTACCCTGACCATGAAGGTATCTACTCTCTTCGATCCTCTTTGATGGGGCCTTGTTACCAACTTTCTCCAAATAGGTGGCCCTGGAGGAGGAAAGGGCTGGAAGGAGAGACTTCTCACTCGCTTTGTTTGTTTTTGTATCTGCACCACAGCAAGGGTTCATCCTAGCAACTACAGTTGACAGAACAGCTTCAGCCACATTGTACTCCACAGACATACCAATACCAGGGTCCCAGCATCCATAGCCCACAATCAGCTCTCAGACAAATTAGTATTCACTCCACATATACTCAAATAAAACCACAATGCACATAAAATAATCTCACTAGATCTAAATGTAAAGCCTAGCTTCTAAAAGTATACAGTGGGAATTTAACCTTAACCAAAGAAAGATATGCTATTTGCCCTCAACTTCTTGGAGGTTACCTCTAGGCCCTTGGAATGTCCTACCTGGTAAGACTCCCTTTATTTACCTGTAGTCATTGGCCCCAGATAGTCAATATGATTATAATAGATAAACAATATGATTATAATGGGAATTTTAGGTCACCAGTATCTGCTCAACCTCTAGAAGGGCTGGAGACTAAAGGTCAGCCATGTGAGTAAACAACCATAGAACTCTAACAAAAACTCCAGCCACTGAAGCTCCTGTGAGCTTCCTTGATTGCCAGTAACTCTCTCTGTGTTGTCATGTGTTAATGCTGGGAAGCGACACTGTTCGTAGCACCACAGTGGCGGGGAGCCTGGAAGTTCACATTTGGAACTTTCCTGCAGTGTTCCTGAAGTGGTTTTCTAGGACTTCTATAACAAAGTGCCAAAAGCTGGGGTGGCTTAAAGCAACACATTTATTGTCTTTCAGTTCTGGAGACTAGAAATCTGAGTCCAAAAATCAGCAGAAGTGTGCTTGCCCTGAACCCTGAAAGGGAATTCCTTGCTCTTCCTAGCTTCTGGTGGTTTGCTGGCAATCTGTGGGACTCCTTGACTTACAGCTGCATGAGTATGGTCTCTACCTTTGTCGCCCCATGGCATGAATCTCTGTGTGTCTGTCTTCACATGGTCATCTTACAAGGACAACAGTACCTCTAAGTCACCAGCCCATCTTGCTCTACCATGCCCTCATAATGACATCTGCAACAACTCTATTTCCAAATCAGGCCACATTTTGAGGTACTAGGAGTTAGAAATTAAACATGTCTTCTTGAGAATGGGGGGAGAACAGGTGCCAGGTCAGTACCTACACAGTTCTCTGTGCCTCTTTCATTGGCTGATTTTAATCTGTGTCCTTTCACGGCAATAAACTAACGGTAAATAATGAGTCTTTCTGGCAAATTATTGAACTGCAGGGTAGTTAGGACATCTACCTCCAGCAAATTGAAAAATGGTGTTAGAAGTGTGAGTAGTCTTGAGGACTGTGATTGCTCCCCTAATTTCACAGGAATATGGAAAAGGAACCTCAGCAAAAATATGACTCAAGACATAAAAAAGCTTTAGCATAAAAGAGCACTGTGATTAATTTACAATATATTAAATTAGCATGAATTCATCAAAAGATATTTCTAAAAGAATGAAAAGGTCACAGATATCCGCAACACATAAAATATACTGGGCAAAAGGCTTGTGCCAGAATTAAAAAGAAAAAAACAATTATTTTAAGCCAGCAAACAAAACAATCTGTCATGAGCAGGATTGCACCCCCACCCCACATATTGAAACTGTAACCCCTAAATGAATTGGAGTTAGAGACTGGGGCTTTAGGGAGATAATTAAGGTTAAATGATGTCATAATGATGGGGCCTTAGTCCCATAGATCTGGTGTCCTTATAAGAGGAGGAAGAGACAGGTGCTCACTCTCTCTGGGCATGAATAAATACAAGGGACAAGGAGACCACTGGCAGCCAGTTAGGTAGCCCTTACCAGAGCGTGCACCTCCACCTGGGATTTCTGCCATCTGGAACTGTGAGAATAGCTTCTGTTTAAACTACCCAGCCTGTGGTGTTTAGTTATAACAGTCCACACAGACTAACACACAACCCAATTTTTTAATAAGGTAGGGGAGCAAAATATACAAAATAAAAACAATGACCTGCACACCTACCTAATGGGCCCATTAAATAGACTAAGAGGGCCGGGGATTTAGCTCAGTGGTTTCACCACCTGCTGCGCAAGCACAAGGACCCGAGTTCAATCCCCGGTACCAAAAAAAAAAAAAAAAGACTAAGAGCTGTCTTGGATAGTGCAGGCCTGAAACCCCAGTAACCTGGGAGCCTGAGGCAGGAGGAACATGAGTTCAAGGCCAGCCTGAGCAACACAGTGGGAACCTGTTTCATAAAAGCAAAATACAAGGGGCTGGGGATTTAGCTCAGTGGTTCAGGTGCCTGCCTCATAAGTACAAGGTCCTGAGTTTGATCCCCAATGCCAAAAAGAAAATATCCAAAAAACCCCAAAAAGCAAAATACAGAAAGCAAAGTAAAACAAAATCCTACTTCAAAACAAATAGAAAATAAAATACAAAAAAAATATATTGGGAAGGATGTGTAACTACAGAAACTCTATATAGATTTCACTCAATAATTTGTGAGGTTTAACCATAACATTTTAGAGCTGTGGTTTTATATTTCATTCATAGCACTTTCAAAGAGATCAGATGATTCTGTTCCAAGGTATATAAACAACAGATGTGTGTGCACATACACTTAAGACATGCACAAAAATGTTCACATTATTTGTAATAACTAGAAAGAACTCAGATATCCATCAGAGGAGGACTAGATGCCTAGACTGTGGTGCATTAATTAAGGTGAATTAAATTTAATTCATTAAAAATGAATTAAAGTTATACACATTACATGAATCTGTTCAAATCTAAGGCTCTGAAATACTATATAGTTTTATTTCCATTTTATGTTTCAAAAATGATACATTAGTGCTGGAAATTAAGATAGTGATCATTTTCAAGGAAGATGAAAGAATTAGTAACAGAAAGCAAATGTCAGGACACTGGGCAGGTTGGCAGATGTTCTTTTTTTGACTAGTCAATCGCTTGTGTTCAGTGACATTTACATTTAGTATTTTAGTTTATATGCTTCTCAATTCTAAAAAACATTTAATGAATTTTGAAACACCCCATCAAGTCTAAGCCTCCTTTACAACTAAGGTCTCAAATCCTGACGCGCCCTCCCAGCCCACTCAGGTTAGGGCACCGCCCATCAAAACGACCCTTGTTCTTAGCTGTAGCTATTGGCGTAGCCAGAGGTGGGTCTCCGGGACACCAGCCACAGCTGCGGACCACTGGCACTCCCGAGGGCAGCCTTAGCCACCCGCATGTACAGGGAGGTTGTGGCTCTATCACCCCCACTTTTTAGAGTTATCAAGAAAGCAACATCCTTCCTTTGATCTTAACACAAATTTGTGCAGGCAAGAAGCACGTGGTACACCCTCGGAGCCTGGGCCTAGTTTGCCCTAATAACCTTTGGCTAGTTTAGGGCTTGGGCTCTCCCAGAAGTCCCCCAGGTGACTCTAATGTGTAGGGAAGTAAGGATTTACTCACTTCCAAAACTGGTGACCCTTTAAACCCTGAAAACGTCAAGCTCAGATGGCTCCAGATTAACGGAAATATAACAACAGTTCACCACCTGAACGCTGTATAACCGCTAACGTGTGCAAAGCTCTTTTCCTGAACTGCGTAATGGTGGCTCTTAAAAGAGCCGTTGGGTTACCGGAAGGACCTTCCAACCAGACTGCTCACTTTTTCTTGGGTGCTGCCTTCTTGGGCTTGGCAGGCTTGGGCTTAGTCACCTTGACCTTAGATGCTTTGGGCTTCACGGCCTTGGCCTTAGCGGGGCTCTTGGCTACTTTCTTGGACTTTACGACTTTAGGCTTTTTCGGGCTCTTGGAAGGCTTCTTTGCCAGCGGAGGCTTCTTAGCCTTCTTCGGAGTCTTGACCGCCCTCTTCGCGGCTGCCCCGGGAGCCTTCTTTGACTTCTTGGGAGCGCCTGCCGCCTTAGCCTTTGCCGCCGCTTTCGTGGTGTTGGGCTTGAGCTCGCTAGGGGTCGCTTTCTTGTTGAGCTTGAAGGAGCCGGAGGCGCCGGTGCCCTTGGTCTGCACCAGGGTGCCTTTGCTCACCAGGCTCTTGAGCCCCAGCTTGATTCGGCTGTTGTTCTTCTCCACGTCATAGCCGGCGGCCGCCAGCGCCTTCTTGACCGCGGCCAGAGACACCCCACTGCGCTCCTTGGAGGCGGTCACGGCCTGCACAATGAGCTCTGACACCGAGGGGCCCGCAGGCTTCTTAACGGCTGCTGGAGTCTTCGCAGGTTTCTTGGCTTTCTTGGCAGCCGCTGGCTTCTCCGGGGCCGTTGAGGCCTGCTGTGCAGCCGGCGCCGTCTCGGACATGGCAACTGAGAAAGCAAAAGAGCAGAAAGAAGACCTACTGAACAGGAATGAGTGAGAGACCAAGCACCGCCTATTTATAGAGCGGGGCTGCACCGTGATTGGTGCTCGCTGGCACCGCCCCACACCGCAGAGCTCCCGGCGCCGCCACCGACCTTCCCGGGTTTCGGAGAGGCCCTATAACCGAGCCCGAAATCTGGTCCAGTCGACTCGCTAAAGTAGAGATTTAGGCAGAGCCAAGGTGGGCTAGGCCGCCTGGTAACTTTAGAAAGAGGTATCTCCTTCTCAAAAATCCTTCCGGGGGCAAGAGGCAGCTCTTTGTAAAGGCAAGCAGGCAGGCAATCTCCTACGAGGAACTTAGATTGAAGTTACTAGATGCCTCGGCGGGAATGTTCGCGTCTAGTTCTCTAGGAATGAAAAAGAGCACATCTTGGATAAGTGGAGACAGCAAGAGCAGCTCGGGTGTTGGCCTTGAGTGCGTTTAGGACTGGTATTCAGGCATGCAATTGCTCCTGTCACGCTAAAGAACTGTCTGGTGCCCCCCCCCCCATGTTTTGGGCAAAGAAAAATGAATCAAAACTGCATAATCCAGTAAACGCAATTGTCACTAGCTGCACATGTGGCATTTCCACAGTTGTAACTTCGTCTTTTCTTGCAGTCCAACGCATTCTACAGGTTTGCAGTGCCATCACCCCTACAACATTCCCGAAGTGAGTTCTTCCACCTCAGCACGTAAAATGCCAGCGCACTGACAATTTCTTCATCACGCGACTCCAATTTACAGGGCTCACAAGTGAGCCTAGTTCAGGCATTAAACGATAGGTGGATGAGCCGGTTCTGTGAGAGGCATTGTCCCAAGAGTTTAGATCCCTTTTGTGTGAAAATGAGAAGGCCACACCCCAGCCGTAAGATTTTAGGACGCTCTTCTTTTAACATGCTAAAATGATTTCTCGTTGTGGAGCAATGGCTGTAAACAAAATAAAATGCTACTAAATCCTCATCCTCTTCCACAGGCCGACTGTAAGGGCCTAGTGCTTGGGAGAACAAGGCAGTGGACTTCTTCCCATCTACACTGTCGGTTTTCAAAGTCCCCGGCAGCCTAGGAACTCAATAAATAACGTAATAATCCAGCATTTTGTTCATTTTGTCATTTTATTGGAAGCTGTCTTTTCAAATTATTACAGAATTTCCAAGAATGTGGAACGAAGTAAATGGAAACAAAATTATGCATCTCTGTTTGAAAGATAGGAATTACAAAATAACATGGACAAGATTGTCAGATTTTTAAGTAAGTCCTTTTTGTAACAAATTTTTCCTACAGTAACAGCATCTAACCAAACGAAGCTTTCTCTACGGATACACAGAATTATCTGACTGGAACTGTTTCGGTGTGATTTTCTTATTTAAATAGCTGTGTCTGCCTCCTTTGTTTCCATTATGTTAAACCGTGGCTTCCCGCCCCTCCCCCCGCAAAAAAAAAAAATCTGCAAGTTCCTACGCAAATGAAGGATGCTAGAACTGCTTTCTCAATGGACATATGGGAGAATGGAATAAACCAATCAAAACACTGAATCAGTTCTACCTCCTGTTAGCTCTGAAGAACCCACATTTTAATGTTTCCCACAGGTATGGTCTGCTTTCCCAAACTAAATTATGCCCCTAGCCATCAGGTCTAACCGGGCTGATTGGAATGGCGCGCTCCATTGACCCGCCACTGGGCGGGAAACAGGACAGACCGCCATTTTGCACCTGTGTATGCGCTAGGCCTTAATAGAAAAAAAGCTTTCAAAAGGCTCCAAATCTACAATTCAGAGGAGCGTGAGCATTTAACATTGACATGTGTTACTACAGAAAATGTTTCTGTGAGCGATGATGTAATTTTACTAAACATGATGTCTAGGGTTCCATAACAGCTCAATGTTTGCTCAGTGCAAACATTACAGGAATCCGATTTTTGCAAAAGATATCAGAAACTAACCCTATATCAGACAAATGAACAAGTGAAGTACAAATGGGATATTTCCAGAGTGGATAGGCACTATTTATCCCCATCTTCCCCAAAACAGAATTGGTTTATTACAATTATCATGGAAATCAATGTCAAATTTTATAAAAACAAAACGTGCTTTTAATTTATGAAGATGAAATGCAGAAAAGGGAAGAGAAAAACCTGAAAAGAACAAGGGATTGAAAAGAGTAACCAATGAAACTGCACGGTAGTAGGACATTTTAAAACAAACCAATCAGAGCCTGTTACCTCATAAGGACACATTGTTGTCATCCAATCACCACACGGTACATACTATAAATAAAGGTAATGCGCCCCGTTACGAGTAGTGTATATAGTTCTGAGAGTCTCACGAAGTGTGTTCATGGCCCGTACGAAGCAAACCGCTCGCAAATCCACTGGCGGCAAGGCCCCGCGCAAGCAGCTTGCCACCAAGGCTGCTCGTAAGAGCGCGCCGGCCACTGGAGGCGTAAAGAAGCCACACCGCTACCGACCCGGCACCGTGGCGCTGCGCGAGATCCGCCGCTACCAGAAGTCCACGGAGCTGCTGATCCGCAAGCTGCCGTTCCAGCGCCTGGTGCGCGAGATCGCGCAAGACTTCAAGACTGACCTGCGCTTCCAGAGCTCTGCGGTTATGGCGCTGCAGGAAGCCTGCGAGGCTTATCTGGTGGGGCTGTTCGAGGACACCAACCTGTGTGCCATCCACGCCAAGCGGGTCACCATCATGCCCAAGGACATCCAGCTCGCGCGCCGCATCCGTGGGGAGAGGGCATAAACCAATCTGCAATTGAAAAGGCTCTTTTAAGAGCCACCCACATTTTCAAGTAAAATAGCTGTAAATGTCACTAGGTCGACCGGAATTCTACTTTAGCATGGAAAACGATGTATAAGCAGTTTGTCGGATACTGGGTGTTTTCCAGTATGTACGCAGAGGATTTTAGCGGGGCTAGAGGAATCTGCATTTAGTGAGTTAGGTAGTTTCGGATGTCAAATTATGTAAAGCAACGTGGTTGGATATAAGAAATGACAATCTGGCTTTTAACCTGATCAGTTCTATCTTCATAAAGTATTTTTTATAATCAAAATCGAGTTGCTTGTGAGAGATTTGCTTCTAAAGGTATTTACAGTGCTTAAACCAGTTCCCTTCCAAATTCAGGAAAGAACAGTAACTGATGCCTGCCACTGCCAGTTCCTGAGATTTCCTGGGGTTTGGAGGCGGGTTGGGGGCGGGGACTGTTAGCGTCACATTTCCCGCCTTCACCTTTCTCCGCCCCTGCAGAAGCTAGGCGTGGGGGGCGGGGAGGGAGCGTAGATATAAACGGACTGCCTCGGTCTTACACTCTCACTTGCTGCTTCTTCTAAGGAGTTATGTCTGGACGTGGTAAGGGAGGCAAAGGCCTTGGTAAAGGCGGCGCCAAGCGCCACCGCAAGGTGCTGCGTGACAACATCCAGGGCATTACCAAGCCCGCCATCCGCCGCCTGGCCCGTCGCGGCGGCGTCAAGCGCATCTCCGGCCTCATCTACGAGGAGACGCGCGGAGTGCTGAAGGTCTTCCTGGAGAACGTGATCCGTGACGCTGTCACCTACACGGAGCACGCCAAGCGCAAGACGGTCACGGCCATGGACGTGGTCTACGCGCTCAAGCGCCAGGGACGCACGCTCTACGGCTTCGGCGGCTGAGGTTTTCTGATTTTTGCCACCGCTTGTACTTTTGAACAAAGGCCCTTTTCAGGGCCGCCCAACTGCTCAAAAAGGGCTGTAACGCCGAGCCAAACAACTCCAGAGTAAAATGTGTGCCAGGGTTGTGGGAGTGGAAACAATTAAACCCTATTACCCATATTAGTTACTCAAGTATTTATCCACTAGTTCCTTCCGTTCACTATGTCAGACTAGGAAGATTTAAACAAAAAGGACGTGTTGTAAGGACCATGTCAGTTTACCGAACAAAGAAAAGCAACCCTATCAGCGAGCTCTTGTCAGCCAATCAGAACCAATGACCTAATGTTCCCGGAGGCCAGCAACAGCAGGAAGGGGGATGAGAAAGTGGTAGGCTCTGTTCTACAGAAAATTACTTTACCGAGTGTGAAGTAGAGGAGTAAATTCCTCTCATTCATGTGCTGAGAACAACACAGAGGTTTTAGCCACCAATAAAATGATTTATTTCGGTAGAGACAACTAGAAGTGGAAACCAGATTCCGACTGCCAGAATAGCCTCAAACTGGATGCAGGGAAATCAAAACCTGGTTTAGAGAGAAAAGATGCATCCCTTTCTCAGTGTCAACACACCCCTAAGGAATCAACCATACACACTTATTCTTTGAAACAGAATGGAAATTAGGTAATTCCTACAATTAGTTATGATGGCTGTACAACCAGAACATACAACAAATTCATTCAATTGTTTACCTAAAGTGGGTGAATTTTATGTTGGTAAACTGTATCTCAAAAAGCTATGTAAATGGAAAAAAAAAAACAACCATGAAGACAGGAAAGCAGATGAGAGGTGCTGTTAATGTCCTCATGTGCTAGACTCAGAAATACTGCATAGGCATTGTCTCGTTGTAGCACAGAATTTTAAAGGATCTCTAATCCAATTATGTGATCTACTAATATGTATCAGATTTCAGAACTCACTTTAAAAAAAGATGTGAACTCACTTGAGGGCTAATGAAACATTCTTATCTGAAGAGATACTCAAATGCTTCTCAAGGGGCTCTTTTTGGTATCATTTTTTTATAAGCGACTGATTTTAGCCTCAGTATGCTTGCTTTTGCGTGGGTGTCTCTCCTTGATTCGAAGATCATTTTCCACCTGACAGTGGTCATTTAAAATTTGTTGGGGAATGATGAAAGTATCGTTTGGTTTAATTTAAAACTGACAATGGAATTCAGAGCTACATCCTAGATAATTTCAACATTTCTGGAGTCAGACTAGCAGAAATGGGCCTAGCAGGAAATATTGTAATTTTCTATCCTTTTTAGCTGATGTTCTTTTAAGAAATATTTAATTGCTTGTGCAATGTGCCAGTGAGCAAATGAGAATTCCCTGAGAATTCCTCATAACCTGAGTCAATGCAGACTGGCAGACACAGATCTCCTGTATGTGAGGTATGCAGTCACCACTGGCTTCCATCATTCTGTAACTGATGTTTTTACAGTATTTCAGACCAGTGCTGACAGCACCATAGTCATTTTAGTCATACCTACCGCCACCATGAGTAGAAACCTCTAAGCCTTCTTCAAAGCTTTCATGCAATTCTTGCTTGATTTGCAATCCCTGCTCCAGCCCTTAAACCTAAAGAGAAACTGCCATGCTGAGTGCAAAATCAGTTGTGGTAACACTCTTGTAGGCCTAGAGGAGGCAGCCTTGGAGACTTGTTTAAAAAATCATACATATATGCATTTGATAAACTCCCATAGACTACGTATTAGATTTTAGCACTCTTCTGTGTGCTACTGAAACTTCAGAAACAAAAGTTCTCACTCTTAAAGAATAACATTCTAGTTGAGGAAGACAGAATTGTAAACAAAATAAAATTTAAGAATATATTGTTATAGATAAAATAGCACATATGTGTGCTATTTACAAAAGTGAGTAAAACGGTGTATTATTTTACAAAATATGGTCAGAGGCAGTCTCTTTAGTGAGCTGTATATTTGAGCTGAATCCTGAAAGAAATGAAGCAGATATCCATTATAAAACATTTCCAGACAGAAAAATGCATTAAAATTCTGACTCTGATGTTTCATTCCATTCAAAAAATAGCAAGATCAGCAAATAATAATGCAATAGAAAATGAGGTCAAAGGAAAAGCCAGAAGCCAGATCTAGTAGGACCTAGGTAGGTTCACCAATTCCTCCCTGTTTGGCTGGGACTTTCCAGTTTTTAGCACTCACTGAAAGTCCTGAGAAACCACTAGGACTTCGGCAGATTCGAATGATTGATCACCCTATTATTGAGCTGTAATAAAGGACCCTAGCACTTGGAGTATTATGAAGACAGTGGAAATCACTGGAAATATTCTGAGCAGAAGAAAGACATGAATATCTTTCATGAAGTCAGGAATACTCTTACTGCTAGATCGAGAAGAAACTAGGAGGGTGGCATAAAGGGGAAAACAAAAAGATTAGAGGTCATTGCAGCCATCTAGACAAAAGATGATTGGCTTCCCCGAGAGAAGCAGGAGCAGAAGGACTGGAAGTGGATTTGGGGTGCAGAGCTAACAGGATACGATGGAATAGTGAGAAAATTGGATGAAACAGGACTGCAAGATTTCTAGCCTACTTGCTGGAAGAATGGAGTTCCATTTACTGAAATGGAGAATAACGAAAAAAAAAAGATTTGGATTTATATGTCAAAGTAACTTTTAGACAAGTCTGGTATGCTTATTAGATATTCGAGTAGATACATTAGGCAATTGAATGTGTCTGGCCATTAGGGGAAGGTCACAAATGATTTATATGGTAACCAGTATTTTTAATTTTTTTATGAAGGTGGAAGTGGGTGGAAGCAAATTTATAGAATATAGAGATGTGGTTAAGGGCACTTTGTTTAAAAAAAAAAAAAACACTGGGATGAGAAATAGCTGCACTGGACTGCCACCATAGGCTTTGGCCTTGCTACAAACTAGCATGGAATAGCTGTAATATAAACTATTTCACTAAACACAGAACAAATAAGTAATGAAACTGGACTTCACTGCCGATAACAATAAATCGCCCAGAACCATGCCAAAATATAAAAAACTCCATGTATTTATCACGGAGTATAATTTTCATTTTAGTAGGACTATATGATATTACACTTTGGGAATCGTCATTATTTACCTACTTCTAATACTTTTTCTGCTCATTTACTAACAATGCTACACTAAATTGTGAAGTTCTTAGCTTTCCAACTGAACTATTCACTGCCATCCTACATTGTATCTGTGACACCGCAAGTGCCAAAGTACCTTACATATAATAGAATTGTACTTACCTACAACCTGTCTCCCAATACACTTCAATTTTAGGTGACATATAGTACTTATGTACACTCCATGGAACATTCTAAATGTTCAGCACAAATCCTACCCAGTATTTTCCAACTGCCATTTAATACACGGATTTATACCCCACGTTTCTGAGGTCCGAGCTATTTTCTAGCTAAAAGACAGCTTCCCAGAACACCAGGCATGGGGTAGTTCACACGGCATTGGAACTCAACCTCCTAGGTGCACATAGCGGGGACTGGGCACCCCCACTGTAAGGGTGACTAGGCCCGCATTCTTATTTCTTGGGCAAAGGTAAGAGTCACGCACTAGGGAAGCGTGGCTTAAGAGCACCCTGACCGTAACCTGGACTCAGACAGTAAAACAAGGCTCTTTTGAGGAGAAAGTGGTCGGCCCTGAAAAGGGCCTTTGGGGAAATAGCGAAAGAAATTTAAATAGTTCAGCCACCGAAGCCGTAGAGCGTGCGTCCCTGGCGCTTGAGCGCATAGACCACGTCCATGGCCGTGACGGTCTTGCGCTTGGCGTGCTCCGTGTAGGTGACAGCGTCGCGGATCACGTTCTCCAGGAAGACCTTCAGCACTCCGCGCGTCTCCTCGTAGATAAGGCCGGAAATGCGCTTGACGCCGCCGCGGCGGGCCAGGCGGCGGATGGCGGGCTTGGTGATGCCCTGGATGTTGTCGCGTAGCACCTTGCGGTGGCGCTTGGCGCCGCCTTTACCAAGGCCTTTGCCTCCCTTGCCGCGTCCAGACATGGCGAACTCTCCGCAGACAGTGGTTGGAACGAGTGAAATGCTCCAGTGTAACCTGGGTAGATATAAAATGCTGTCGGACCTAATTGAGAACTACAACCAGGAGGGGCGCTGGAGGTGCTGGCGCCATCCCCTTAGCTCCGCCCTTCTCTGGGCTGTGACCTGAGGCCTGTGAGAGCAAACACGGTAAATACTTTCTGGCTTTAGTTACTGATTTTTTTTCCCCCCTCACGTTGACTACACTGCTGTTTGAACTTGTAGTTTTATCATCGCCAAAGAATTTTACTAAGGGCTTCAGTATTAATGACAAAGCACATGAAGGAGGGAGAAATATACCATTCTGGTGTATTGGTGATGTAGACAGATTAAAAACATATAGAAAGGTCACTGCTGTTTCATGGAAGCTGAAGTTGAAATTCCCATGTGATTGATGTTTTCCCTATACTGGGGAGGAGGGCAAACAAGCAACATTCTTTTTATAAAGGACAGGAATAGAGACCGAGAGAATTCTATGCAAATGAACCTCGTTGTGTAAACCACCCTTCTTCGTCATTTCCAAGGCCCTTTACCTTGTCACATTTTGTTTGCAGTTATTGATCCAATTCAGCATGTAAGTGCCTCCCTATCCTCTAGGTCACCGTTACTATAATAGGGTTCCTGTGCTACATAACACGTATTAAATACAGTTCTATGCCTTTTTGTGGTTGTCCTATTCTTTTAATTTCCGGGTCCAATTTGAACCCCAATAGGATGGTGAAGTTTTGCCACCCTTACACATCTGACTTTCTCATTGAAGAGACAATTGTGACCTTGGAACTATGCCATGACTTTTTTATATTTCTAACACCAAGGTAGTAATTACACTATTGCCCTTCTGTGAGAATTTGGTTTAGCTGAACGTAAACAAAATGTTAGAGAAAACAAAGGGGTGCGATATAAATATGGCTATTTTTAGCTGTTACTTTTAACGTGCACTTAGAATTGGGATACTGCTTTCACTTCCTTTTAGAATTTTTACTTGCTGCATAGGGTCACTAGCAGCAAATATGTATACACTTGTGAGGGTTTTTAAAAATAACAGTATATAGTAAAGCACGAGATGCTGACAATTTGCTTTATATGTGACATATTTAAAATGATTGTCCAAAAATATTTCTTTGTTCTCTTCCCCACAGTATTCTGATGCTTCTTTCCAGCATTCTCCCAGCCAAACCTGGAATGAAGTTCAGATTTCCAAATCTGCATATGGAATTTCAATGTTGTGTTATAGATCCCTAACACTTGTTAATTAATAAGCCATTTACTATTTGAAAAATTGCATGGGCTAATACTAAATTTTTAAATCTGAACAATCACATAGAATTTGAGTTATTTCCCTTCTCTGAGAATTTTGTTCTTTTCACACAATTCTCTGATCAAAACTGGTTTGAGACTCCAGGAATATACATCAGTTTGTGGTATAGTATTACTTTGTGATTACTTTCTGGAAAAGAAAAACTGTGTTTTACCTAAGCCCTTGAACAACCAACATTTAACACATATAAGGTAAGACTTTACCTCTATCCTATTAGGGTCTGGAGCTAACATGAGAATTGATTTCTCATAAAACAGATTAAAAGCATATAAGCAGCTGGGCGTGGTAGCACATGCCTGTAGTCCCAGGTGGCCGGGGCAGGATTGCTATGAGTTCAAACCCAGCCTGGGCTACATAGCAAGACACTGTTTTAAAAATAAATAAATAAATAAAAATAAGGAATACAAATGTATGTCATATTTTTATGGACAGGGTAGCCTTCGTGAAACTAAGTCCTAAATAAATGGCAAGACCTAATTGTTTTTATACTAAGTTGAATAGAGGCAATTTTAAAATAAACTATGTGAAGAAGCTGAAGAAAGGCAGTATCTTAAGAAAATTCTCTCAGTTATGACTTCCTGCTGTTTGTACAAACTCTTTGATTACACCCTCCTGAAGAATATTTCTTTTCTCCTAGTAAAATGAGGACATCTTTCACAAGGAAATATTTTTCTTTTTAAAAAGAAAAAGGCCTATAAGAATGCACTCTTTGCATCACTATATTTGAAGTGTCTTTAGCTTAAAATAATCCTTTTATATTAGTGGCAATTTGGGAGTAGCATGTCTGTCCGTCTTTCTCTCCAGCCCACCTTAATCACTATCCTAATACAAAGTAACAGGTGCCTCATGCAATGATAAAATACTGGCAATGCTCTTCATGAAAAATGCTCATTGAGTTGTTTTCATAAATGTGGATTGTTTTTCCATACCTTGATTTATAAAAGTATACAGAAATTTTATTTCTAGACAGATTAATTTCTAAACATAGATTAAAGCAGAATCTATGAAACTAAGACCAAATGAAAAGTTCAGAATCTAAAATTTAGGTCATGTCAAAATTTTTTTAATCCTAGGGTATAAATAATATACAGCTGAGAATAATTAATATTTCTGTAATTCTTGATGTCTGCAAAATAGACTCATGTCTTCATTACAATCTTCTAAATATTACCTCCATTTTTCTGATGGACAAATTTATTTGTCTTAGATGATAAAGTAGGTAGCGTGGATGAGATTTAAACCTAAACAAAGTACCACCAAATGATACTATTTCTGGCCAACTTCTAATCTTCCTATGATGATTCTAGCAGAGTCGTGAATTCTAGTGGTGCTAAAATTTTATTTATTTACTTACATTGTTCTATATTGTTGAAGACTCCAAGTAAATGAAAACTGAAAGGAGAATCTGTGTTTTGCACTTGCCCAAAAGGAAAAATCAAGTCCACAAGCAAAAGTAGCCAGGCTGAGTAGCAGTAGACACTGCTCCTGTACAGCTGACCCTGGGACATATTGAGAACTTTGGCAATACTCCCTTCAGAACCTGTACCTAAAGCACTTTTTTTTGGCAGAGAGTGTGTGTCAAACACTGTATAACAGATCCAGCATGGCTATAACCAGAATACTGAAATACGGCCCTTCAGCAGGGGCCTAGAGCTGGAACGCAGGCACTTTGGATAGGACAAGTAACCAATTCTGACACCTATGGATGACAGTTGTCTGCCAAGCAGTTGCTTGTTCTAGTCTAGAAAAATTCTACACACTCACACACTCACACATACACACGAACTTTTATTTTCACCACTTAAAATATACAAATACTATTTCATAAACCAAAAGTTGCTTTATTAAAACCCCAACACACACGTAAATCTATACAAACTATACTTTAGTGTTTTGTAATGGTGCACATTTGCAAGGGTACAACCATTGCATTGCATAGTACACAAATGAACAACTGAGTTGTAGAAAAGAGGCCTTAAAACCTCGGGGGAAAAGAATTGGTGGGTCTCAAGTTTCAGCAATGTTTACTTGTTCTAAACTTCAAAAATGTCAAAAGAAATACACTGTAAAAGTTAAGCAGAAGTCAGCTTATTTTTCTTCTCAAAGATATAAACTAGTGCCCTCCAAATCACTTTTACTCCAGTGTTTAGTCACAAAATTCTGGAAAGCAAAGCAAAAAAAGTAATCACTCTAAAATTGTAAACTCCCATTTTACAGGCACAAACTACTTTTGTTGCACAGGAAGGTTATTAGACACAAGGCAATCAGTCAGCAAAACCTAATCATTAATATTGCACACAAAGCCACTATACCCAGTATGAAGGATATCAAGCTACTCGGGAAACGCCCACCTACTTTTACCAAAATAAAATTAGACAAAGACTGTTTGCTACTGAGTTTCACTATTTCCAGATTCCGTTTATATGGTTACAGCTATTTTCCTTGAAATAATTGGGTGGCTCTTAAAAGAGCCTTTGGGTTTTAGAGTCTTAACACTTAATTTATGCTCTCTCCCCACGGATACGGCGGGCGAGCTGGATGTCCTTGGGCATGATGGTGACTCGCTTGGCGTGGATGGCGCACAGGTTGGTGTCCTCGAACAACCCCACCAGGTAGGCCTCGGACGCCTCCTGCAGCGCCATGACTGCAGAGCTCTGGAAGCGCAGGTCGGTCTTGAAGTCTTGCGCGATCTCGCGCACCAGGCGCTGGAACGGCAGCTTGCGGATCAGCAGCTCGGTAGACTTCTGGTAGCGGCGGATCTCGCGCAGCGCCACGGTGCCGGGTCGGTAGCGGTGCGGTTTCTTTACGCCGCCAGTGGCCGGCGCGCTCTTGCGAGCAGCCTTGGTGGCAAGCTGCTTGCGCGGGGCCTTGCCGCCGGTGGACTTTCGAGCGGTTTGCTTCGTACGAGCCATATGGCTTCACCAGAAATGTCTTCAAAGACTACAGGAAACAAGAGCCACCCTGCTTTTATAGAAGCAGACTATCAATGATTGGACCCAAAACCATTCAAAATTTTGCGCGCTTTTCTCTGATTGGTCCGTCTTCTTGCTATGTCCCCGAATTGAGAGCTGCATTGAGTTTGGTGAACCAAAACAACAACCTACTTTTCACTGTCGCTACTTTGACGTCATTACATTCTTTTGTTTCTATAGCAACTGTGAACAAAAACCCAGCCCAGCAAGATTGTGACCTCTAGAAATTAAAATAAGGAAAGCACACAAAGGAACATATAAACCTCCAATAGATTATGACTGAAAGCAAGGATATGTTGTGGCGACTGGGGAAATCAACCTGCTTTTGGGGCACATTTTAATTTTTTTTAGGTAGGGTATTGTCAGAAACTGGGAAAATATTTTGGAAAAATTGCTCCTAAGTGTAAAGTGTTAAGGTTTGATTAATTTACTTAAGCAAATATGTCTCTTTAAACTTTAGAACAGGTGAAATATGGAGGCTCCTTGACATTTTAACCTAGTAATGACTTAAAACGCAGTGCTCCTTTTTTGTGCGTCATAGTGAACTGCACAGTAATGTTTTCCTGCCATCTCCTCCCACACAACTTAAAATCCTTCAGATCCAAATGGAATTGGACTGCTGTACTACAAGTAAAACTCCTTTTTATCTCATGCTGAAGGTTCAAGTATAACAAGTGTAACAGCTAGTTTAGTATAGTGGGTGGCTCTGAAAAGAGCCTGTTATTAGCGTGATTTTTGTCGCTCGTAAAAAATACAGTGCCAACTCATTTGCCTTTAGTCTTGTGGTGGCTCTCGGTCTTCTTAGGGAGCAGCACGGCCTGGATGTTAGGCAGCACGCCACCCTGTGCGATCGTCACCTTGCCCAGCAGCTTGTTGAGCTCCTCGTCGTTGCGGATGGCCAGCTGCAGGTGGCGCGGGATGATGCGCGTCTTCTTGTTGTCGCGCGCCGCGTTGCCCGCCAGCTCCAGGATCTCAGCCGTCAGGTACTCCAGCACGGCCGCCAGGTACACTGGGGCGCCGGCGCCCACGCGCTCGGCGTAGTTGCCCTTGCGGAGCAGGCGATGCACGCGGCCCACGGGGAACTGCAGCCCGGCGCGGGAGGAGCGCGTCTTGGCCTTGGCGCGAGCCTTGCCGCCCTGCTTGCCGCGTCCAGACATCACTATCTTCACAGAAGAGAACACGCTTCCGTAGGAAAGTGCAAAAGGACTACCACTGAGACCTGTGGTATGAGAAGTATTTATAGTGAGTGGAGGTAGGCTGTATGCTATTCTCCCATTGGCTAACGCAAAGTAACCAATAAAAAATTGTAATTTGCATCCTTCATTTGCATATATTCCTTCCCTCTGACGTGAGGTTTGTGTTTTACCCAATCACCGATGTTTAGCTTGATGATACTCTCCTTGAATACCAATAACTAGATCAGTTTGATAGTCTCAGAACTTCTTAAACAGAGCGGGAGTATATATGTTCATTGACTTTTGGCCACTGGTCCTTTTCAAGATTGCAGCTAGGGTTTTGGAAATAAATAGGATAATTTCTGAGTAGACAACATTTAACACATACTTCTCTGTCGAGCGTTGTTTTCCCTCTTTAAATGTCACAATGGAAAAGTGGGAGAAAATGAATAAATCCAGTCACATCAAGAATCTATAGTATATTGAGTCATGGATGGGAAAAATGTCTTCCATTATCCATATTATTTTGAGTCAAGCAAATCAATAAGCACATGGCATCTGCTACTTGTACAATAACTTGACATCCTGTCAGCAAGTACCTCAAAATCAGTAAATTATTCTTTTCAGTACTGAGGTTTCATTATGTAGAGGCAAAGTTTTTTCTCTATTATTACTCATTTGGGCTCTGTAATAGTACTTGCCATAACCCACATGTCAAGAGATGTTGTCTACAGCAGAGCTAGTGGGAAACTGATACTGTATTACCCAAATGTGGCCTCCCAAATTAGTAATTTTAGTTGTCTGAGAACAAGTAAACCTAGAAGGCTTATACAGCTTTATGTATTGGAAATAATTGCTCATTTCATGCAAATATTCTGACTCCCTGGTTTTATCAGTGTCACACGATGGGTCTTTTAAACAGAGCACAAGTATACAGAAATAAAACATCATGCTGCAAACCAAATGCCATTGTGCTTGGAGGGGGTTATTTTGTTGTCTCAGCCTTTGTTCCAGCACAATGCCAAGAGGGTCCCTAAATAGCTCAGCCACTACCTATATGTCAGGCATGTGGAATTTAAAAGCAAGGCCTGAAAATCTAGTGTGGCAAGGAAACAGAGAGAACCACAGGACTCCAGAGATGGTAGTGAAACTTCCCTGAGGTAGGGAAAGGGTGAAGGCCAGGATGAGTAAAGAAAGAAGGAGATTCTGCTTTCATACAACACTGTAATTCCAAGGATACAAGTGTCTGATCTTGAAACACAGCACTTCAAAACACTGACCACTAGTCCCACGTAGCTGTTAAGAACCTGAAACAGGGTTCATCCAAATTAAGTTATCTTATAAGTATGAAAAATAGTATTTAAAAGATGTAAAATGTATTACTCGTAATTCTTTTTATTGATCATATTATGGTAATATAACTACTAGAAAACTGTAAGTTATATTTATTACTACTGGACAGTGGAGCCCCCAACAATGTTGTAGATGTGGTATGTGTGTATATACAATGGGAGCTAACCTTATGAAGTGGTCACAACATAGATTTTACAATTTATTTCACAATGGGAAAGGAAAAGCTTTTGACAGAGCCTAGTTTTCAGTGTATTTGTTCAATAGTAGACTCTGTCATCATTGGACAGTACAAGAACTGGAAGCAAAAATACTTTTAATTTCTTGATAATTTGCTGAGGGCCATTTGTATACTTTTAGGACACTGGTTAAAACAGAAGATATGTGTCCCTTCTTTGAAACAGGTTATCGATGGTAACAAATCTTCAAAGAAAGCTCTAACTGATGTTTTCCAGATCTGTAAATTGCATTTATCTAACTGAAGTTCTAAGCCAGTTAAGATACATCCAGTACTTCAAAAGCCACTGTGAGAGAGAGAGAGAGAGAGAGAGAGAGAGAGAGAGAGAGGAGAGACTGTACCCATTGAATATAAAAAGAAGTTAGCTCGAAAATAGAAACTAGAGATCTACTCTCCTATGTTATCACATTGAAGCAACGAATATAATCATTTCAAAAGCATAAAAATTTGTGGGTTTCTGGAATCGAAAAAGAGTAGGCCACATTTCTCTGTAATCCTTCTGATAAACACAGTTAAAAATCACTGCCAGGAATGGTGGTACATAGCTCTAATGCCAGCACTTGGGAGGCTGAGGCAGGAGGATCACCATGAGTTAGAGGCAAGCCTTTGCACACAGTGAGTTCAAGGCCAGCCTTAGCTGCATAATGAGACCCTATCTCAGAAAAAAAGAAAGAAAGAAACATACAAGGCCAAAATTATATGTAAGAAAACCACAGGACATAATAGGTGGAGAGGGGGTAGATTGGCTGTGAACCTGAATGTCTGAGGAACAATTCAATGTTATGCTCCTGGGTTTTCTCTTTATCTCATATATCCTAGACTATACCAAAATACCTAAACTCATGAAGTTCAAATTCAATTTTAAGAGAGGATGATGTAGAGAAGAGGTATTTGAAGAATGATTATTGAAATTTTCATAAATTTGACAATAGATTTCAAGAAGCCAAATGGCCTTCAAATAAAATAAACCTAAAGAAGCTTATGCAAACACACACATTAATGAAACTTATAGACACTAAAGACAAAGAAAACAGTGCATGCTATGCAAATTCTCTGCCACTAAACTACGTATCCAACCCCCAAAGCAAATAGCTTGAAGGCAGCAAAAAGGGAAAACAAAACTTTATCTATAAGGGAAAAGTCAATTCTGATTTCAGATTTTGCACCAGAAACTATGTAAGGAATAGACAGTGCCACAACATTTTTCATGGGCTAAAGAAAAGAATTGGAACCATCAACTGTGAATTTTTTATCTCTGAGAAATTAAGGGAAATAAAGACATTCACAGATGAATGAAAAATAGAACTTATTGTTAGTGTACCTGTTCATAGTCTAATGACAACAAGAAGTTCTTGAAAAAGAAGGAGATTTTAGGAACATCAAGTAACAGTATTTTTGTTTGTTTCTTGGTTTGGTTTGGTTTGGTTTTAAGACAGGGTCTCACTATGCGGTTTAGGCTGGCCTTGAACTCCCTATGTAGCCCAGGCTGGTCTCAAATTCGTGGCAAACCTCTTGCCTCACCCTCCCAAGTGCTGGAATTGCAGGTGTGCATCACCATATCCAGCATAACAGGGCTTTTTTAATTGGGAGATTGAATGGAGGACCCAATGTCCTGACTTAATTTCATTTCTCTAACTTGTTATTTTTAAGTCGTTTCTTCTTCCCAGCTTCCAGCAGGCCATCATCTCATGCTGGGAAGGTAAACTGCCCCCCAAAACATGGCACCAGCAGCTCCGACCAGACCTCACAGAACCAGACCTGCAAGTAGACCACAGCCTGGCTGAGACTGCTATGCTCAAGCATACTCCTGGCTCCCTGCTCCCGTCCTTCCTCTATATCTTGAAGCTGTTATCCAAACAGGAAGAGGGTTTTCTACACCAGCTGTCTTCCCAGTCTGGCCAAACCAAAATGAACTCCTTTTCTGCTTCACCTGCATGTCTCTGTTGCTCTTAATTAAACTTTCCTGATAGCCTCTGGCCAGATCTGAACTGTTAAGATCCCCCGAAGCCAACTTCTGGCTGCCGAAGACTCTGACAACAATCATAGGAGGGAAGAAAAGAAAAAGAAAATGCTAACTTATGGGTACATGCAATCTCCTTAAATTTTTAAAATTACATTTAGAGCAAAGTTGATAACATCCTCTGATGTGGTTATTAATGTATGTATGCAAAGGAAGTATTTAAGATCGTTATAGAAGAGGGTATTGTATATAAATTGAAATTTAAAAATTTATGCAATCTACAGGAAAGCTGGAAGTAGAGAAATGAATAACAGAGAACATTAGAAAACAAAAAACACTATAAAACAAAAATAACGTGGCAAATCCTGGGGGTGGGGAGAACATTTTGGCCTTTTCCTTTCTTCATAGCTGTGGCCTCTATAACAAAAGCTACATTGACAAGAGGGAAAACATTTATTTCATATTTTATATGATATGAGAGCCTCCTTTAAGAAATGAACACCCAAAGGAGCAGATGAAGAGGAACATTTGAGCAGCATATTGGACAAAGAGCAGTAAAATATAAAATCCTGACGAGATAAGAAAAAGACCAAGTCTCTAGAAGTGACAGATTATGGTAAGCAGATGGCTTAACACTAACAGAACAAAAGGGACATTGCAGATGCCTCTGGTGCCTTCTCTTGCTTGAGAAGTCTAAAGTCTCCCAGTAATTAACTTTTGTCCTTCCTGATAGAGAGAGGAGGAGGGACATGTTTGTAAATTTATGTTCTGCTTAGGGAGAGAGCAGAGAGCTTGTCTTGTATCTGCTTCTCAGTTTCCTTTAACTCAAAATAATCTATGCCACAGTGATATACTGTGCTATCGTTCACAACTTTAAACCCTATGGTATTAATAGTTGTGCTAAGTGAAAATGGTATAAGTATACCAATTCAAAAACAGATTATCCAAGTGCATTAAAAATGTGCATTCCAGCTATAAACTGTCTAGAAAAATTTCATTCCAAATATAACTAAAAATATAGGTTAAAAGTAAAGATTCAAAAAGACAAGTCTTGCAAAGTTAACCAAAAGGAAGCAAGAGTATCTATATATATTAGTATCAGATAAGAAGACTTCAGAGTATAGAAAATGAGCAGGGACTAAGAGGGACAGTACATAATGATAAAAGGACCACACCAATTAGAAAAACAAGCAAGTCTAAGGATGTACCAAAGAACAGAACTGCAAAACAAGTATACAAAAGCCGATAAAATTGAAAAGAGAGGGCCGGGGATTTAGCTCAGTGGTTTCATTGCCTGCTGCTCAAGCACAAGGACCCAAGTAAAAAAAAAAAAAATTGAAAAGAGAAATAAAAGAAACCACAACTATAGACAGAATTCAACATCCCTCTCAGCTGTTCAAAGAAAAACTAAGCAAAAAATTATCAAGTATATAGAACTCAAGTGGTTATATCATTTTTTTAATCTGTAAAACAAGAATATTATTCATACCTCACTGAGATTTTGTGAAGATTAAATGAATTGGTACTTGTTAATAACCTAAAAATGTAACTTATAATGACAGTATTATAGGCAGCGAAGTTAGATAGAAATTCTCCGTGTAGAGGATTGGGCACTCAAGGAAGTTAGCACAAAAATATATAGACATCAGAATTGTGGCTGGAGGTGAACTGACGACGAGAGCCAGGCCTTAGGATGGAGATGCTATAGCCAGGCCTGAAATGTCAACAGCAACTTGAGATTACCCTGTAACTAGCACTACCAGGTCCAGTGGGCCCAGGTTGGCATCAATCACTTAGGTGAGTGACAGAACATCAGGCCCATACTCTACTTCCCCAAAATGCCTTTGTTCTTTCCATGTACCCTTGCTATGTGATTTGTTTCCCATTGGATCAATATTACCTAAGCAGCTATACTTATAATCTTATAGGTTGATTGTAGTTAGACCCACATTATACCCATGTTGTCATTTTGTTGTATAAATTACCCGAGAAAAGGCCTCGGTGCCCACCTACTCAGGACCCCTCGTGAAAATCCAAGAGCTAGTCTCCTTTTCCTTATTTCCAGTAAAACTCTCCTAACTTTGTCTTTTGGTTAGGAATTTCATTCCTTGATGTTGTGAGACCACAAATTCAGCACATTTGACATCTAATAGGTCGGGAGTTGTATTTCTCCTGTATCAATAACGTAAGCTATTAACACATGGAAACCATCTCTGTAAAAGACCATAAATACAACACTATTCCAACAGGGAAACAAAGAGGCACGAGCAATCAAATAATAGAAGAAGGGTCACTATCTAAATGCATAGTCTCAAATGATTGGTTTCAAAGTGAAAATAAAAATAAGATTTAACTATCATGTCTCTCATTTGGAAAGGTTTAAAAGACTGACAATACTCATTGTTTAAGAATATTTATAGAAGTCAGCATTCTCTGGTGAGTGTACACAAAGTTTCAGGATAGCAACTTGGAGATACGTTTTAAAATATTGTATAGATTTTGCTTGATCTATAAAAGCCACCTCTGTTATTTCCCTTAAAGCAATCTCCTAAGTATGTACCGAAGCATCAAAAAGTATTGTCATGGTAACACATTTTATAACTCTAAAAAATGGAAAGTCAAAAAAGCCAATTATGTACCCCTACAATGAAGTACTATTATGAAAGTTAAATTCTTTATTTAAATTTTAAAGATAATAAAAAGCAAAACTTGTCTCTCATTCACTTACTATTTATATATCTTCATTTATTTATATATCTTCATTTGTAATATATTTATATCTTCATTTATGGTTTATATAGTAACATTTTTGAAAGATTCCTTACCAAAATGTCCTGGATGGTGGAATTACAGTTGATTTTTAATTTTTAGGGGAGAAAAAATGTATTTTTTCTTCACTCATCACAAGGTTTATGGCTGAAGCTCCTATCAGACAAATCAAAGACAAGCACACAAATGTACTTAACATAACATTTATATAACAATGTAGACTTCAGAGACAAATATCCAAGGAAATACATGCATGCTTAAGTTAAATTTGGTGAAGAACTGGATAGCTATGAAGTGTGATCGACAAAGGATTATGATCCAGTGGTGACACAACATGGGACGTAGAAAGACCTGTTTATTCATTGTTAGGGCCCTATGTCTTCAAGCTCCTTACTTCAGTTATTTGGAGGGTACCTGCTTCAAGAGAAGATTAGAGAATTCCTTTATACCCTCTGTCAGAAGAGAAGCACTCTTCTACTATCGTCTCAAATATCATGGTGTCTTATTTGGGGTACTTGTCCTGAAACCCATCAGTATGTATTTGAAATTACTACTCACGTTGGTTATTTTTAAGCAATAAGGAGGTCATTATTTTTCCTGAAACTTTTTATAAAACAACCTTATTTAAACATGTATATTACTTAATGGAAATGAAGACAGGAAAAACATATGAACATTGCTGAGAGATGCCAAAGACAGAACTGAGAAGTCTGTGCCTTCCCACTTACATGAACGAGGTCCAGGACGGTTCTCAACTCCTGACTATGTTCTTTCCCAAATCATAAGTAGTCCCTGGACCTTCTGTCATCTATATCTTTGTAGGCCTTTTCTTTTCCAAATTCTTTTAATCTCTAAAAATTTTCTCAAGACCGCTCCTTTTAGTTTCAGTCATCCAGAGCTCAGCCAAATACAAGTCCCTTTACAAATTCAGCTCTTCCTATTCATCTTTTTACTATTCATCTTCTTTGTTGGATAGAAGGAAATGTTTCCCTCACCTGAAGGAGAACCAAGAACATTATACTTGGGTTTTCTCTCTTTTATAGTAACAGAGACGGCAGCTATGGAGAAAATGTGGGAGTTTATTATGGAAGGAAGTGTATAAAACCTTGTAGTTTCACTCAGGCTCCTGGGATTGCCCCCCGAAGGACTGTGTCTAAAGGTGATGCCTCATGAGGATGGACTGGAAGATTTACAAATATTTCTGACTTCTCACCACTCCCCAGAAAACAACCATTATTTGAGAGCGGGGGAAAAAAAACCACTTCATGCACTTATTGAATATCAGTATAGATGACAGAAAGGCCAAGCTTTGATCTTAGGAGGCCTGAGTCTTGGTGTGTGCCTGTCAAAGGTACAATTTTAGTAAACATCAAATATTCTTGTTACTTTATTACAAAAAGAAGAAAGGAGCAGGCAAGCAAAACAGCCATGAAAGACAACCTGGAGAGAAAATAATCCCTACTTCAACAGATCACATCAAAAATGTTAAGAAACAATACTACTATTAAGATTTTCACCCAGAGGAAGACCAACAATGTGTCAGACTGCAGCCTGGCCTTCTTTATCCTTAGAGGAGGGGAGTTTTACAATTCAGGACATTGATTTTTAAACCAAGCCTTTCACAGCAGCACTGTGTACACTGAAACTATTCTTACACAGTGGTTTATTAACATATTGTGTGCCATCCAGAAAATTTTTTAATCTTTTTAATTTTTTAATCCACTTTCGAGTTTTCTTTAACCGCGTTGCTGAATGTGACTGCATAAGGTGCTCACAGGCTTATTGGAACTATTTCATTTTCATAGGAAGCCCTTTCCATCACCACCTCACTCACACACCATTTTTCTCCTCCCTCTGCGCTAGACCCAGACAAGCTCCTACTGACTCACCCAGTGCTCTTCCCGGTTTTCTAGCAATTATTCATGGAGTCTCGGATTCTTGAGAAGGCTTGTAGAAGAAACCCGTTTCCCTCCCCATTAAGTGGCGCAAGACTCAGAAAGGCGCGAAATTCAAACCCTTTGTCCGCCTCTGAAGTCCAGACAACACTCGTTCCATTCTAGCCTTCAGTACCAAGCAGAAAGCGGCCCACGATTTCTGTGATGCGAGAAAACTTTGCATGGTTTCGGTGTAATCGTCAGCGTCAGTAAACAACCATAACGCGAAATCGATAATCTCTATTCTTCAGAGAACTGCAGGTATACTCCACTGAGGTCCTCAGGAAAAGCAGTTCTACTCACTTATGTTCTATGGTCCAGTACAGAATTTGCATAGCTAGCCAAAGCTCTAGAAGCAAAACTTCCCTACATTTCCTACCCTCACTCCGGAACTCCCTTCCCCAAACCAAGGAAGCTCTTCCTTTGAAATTCGCTAACGGATTCCAGGCCCAATAAAGTACTTTCAAGTCTTATCAGAAGCGCGCTGGATTAGGTAGGGGAGTCCTGGGCGTGTCCAAGTAATTGAAAAAGAACCTGTAAACTTTTGAAAGACATAGACCTAAGACTTAAAAGTTGCGATTTACGTCTTGGGTGTCATTAGGTATAAGTGAGAGTTACAGCTCTCTTTGAACAAAGTGGGTGGCTCTGAAAAGAGCCGTTGATTTAAGAAGTGCCGACAATGGCACTTACTTGGAGCTGGTGTATTTGGTGACGGCCTTGGTGCCCTCAGACACGGCGTGCTTGGCCAGCTCGCCTGGCAGCAGCAGCCGCACGGCCGTCTGGATCTCTCGCGACGTGATGGTCGAGCGCTTATTATAATGCGCCAGGCGCGACGCCTCGCCGGCGATGCGCTCGAAGATGTCGTTGACGAAGGAGTTCATGATACCCATGGCCTTGGACGAGATGCCGGTGTCGGGGTGGACCTGCTTGAGCACCTTGTACACATAAATGGAATAGCTCTCTTTGCGACTGCGCTTGCGTTTCTTACCGTCCTTTTTCTGCGCCTTAGTGATAGCCTTCTTGGAGCCCTTCTTTGGGGCGGGAGCCGACTTAGAAGGCTCTGGCATTGCTGCAACTAAGAGCGGGAAGAACTGACCTCACTCACAAAGAACACAACAGAGACTAGGAGGAAAAGGTTTGAAGCCTTTTATTTATAGCCCCGTAATGCAAATAAGGATTTGAGATTCGTCACTACTGATTGGATAAAAAAAGAGACATTCTTTTTTTTTTTTTAACTAAAGGGGAGGGCCTAATGTAAATAAAGGACTCACATTCTCTTTTTCTACTGGACAAAAAAACAGCCTTTTTCACCAATGAAGTGGTTTAGTAGCGCAGCCCGCAGTAACTCTAAGAGTCTTTCTTCAGGTTTTTCTTTTAATTTCCTTTGTTTTTGTATCATTTAGCAATGTCTGGACGCGGCAAGCAGGGCGGCAAGGCTCGCGCCAAGGCCAAGACGCGCTCCTCCCGCGCCGGGCTGCAGTTCCCCCTGGGCCGCGTGCACCGCCTGCTCCGCAAGGGCAACTACGCCGAGCGCGTGGGCGCCGGCGCCCCAGTGTACCTGGCGGCCGTGCTGGAGTACCTGACGGCTGAGATCCTGGAGCTGGCGGGCAACGCGGCGCGCGACAACAAGAAGACGCGCATCATCCCGCGCCATCTGCAGCTGGCCATCCGCAACGACGAGGAGCTCAACAAGCTGCTGGGCAAGGTGACGATCGCACAGGGCGGCGTGCTGCCCAACATCCAGGCCGTGCTGCTCCCCAAGAAGATCGAGAGCCACCACAAGGCCAAGGGAAAGTGAAAACCATGACACAGCAAAAGTCTAAAGTCTCATTTGTATCTAAAGGTTCTTTTCAGAGCCACTACATTTTCACCAAAAAAGCTAATAGCTTTTATCCTATCCTGAAACCTGGTGTGGGTTTTTTTTTTTTTACAATTATAGTAAGGACTCAGGCTTTTTTCCCCCCCTGGGGGGGGGGTTAACCGGGGATTGAACTCAGGACCACGGGTTTGAAAGGCAGGCGCAGTGCCACTGAGCTAAATTCCCAGCCGAGGACTAGGGCTTTTTAAACGCTTTCACTAGTCACTTTAAGGTTTACCGGATCATTCCAAACTAAAGATACTTGGAAAAATGAGCGGGAATGGCAGTTGGGATGGGGAACTTAATGTTTGGGGAAGTAGCGCGTTTCCCAAAATGAATTTAGACAAAAATATAGCAAAAATACCTTGAAAAGTTGGTTGTCAGCGGTACTGGTAACTGGTGTGTTAATTTACAACCTCACATCTCATTCAGACTTAATCAGCAATCACATACAAATAGGATACTAAAATGGTTCCTAGTGCACATGTCATTTGGTGACAGGATACACTAATAGAGTTCCAGAATTTGTTTTTCAAACAATTAAAATGGCGTTGAAGCCATCTGGCCAATCAGATTCTCTTTCAACTAACCAATTACACAGGTCACCTTTCAGCCAATGATTTTGTCGCGCCGGACTTTTGAAAAATTTAAGGCCAATCAGAGTGCTCCTAAGTCTATTTAAGGACAACTTGCACTGACCTTCGTACTTTCGGTTACTGTGCCTTTTGGTCCAGATGGCTCGTACTAAGCAAACCGCTCGCAAGTCCACCGGTGGCAAGGCCCCGCGCAAGCAGCTGGCCACCAAAGCTGCTCGCAAGAGCGCTCCGGCTACCGGCGGCGTGAAGAAGCCCCACCGTTACCGTCCCGGCACCGTAGCCCTGCGCGAGATCCGTCGCTACCAGAAGTCCACCGAGCTGCTGATCCGCAAGCTGCCATTCCAGCGCCTGGTGCGTGAGATCGCGCAAGACTTCAAGACCGACCTGCGCTTCCAGAGCTCTGCAGTCATGGCGTTGCAGGAGGCGTCCGAGGCCTACCTGGTGGGGCTGTTCGAGGACACCAACCTGTGCGCCATCCACGCCAAGCGAGTCACCATCATGCCCAAGGACATCCAGCTCGCCCGGCGCATTCGCGGGGAGAGGGCATAAACCAATCTGCAATTGAAAAGGCTCTTTTAAGAGCCACCCACAATATTTCAAAAGCAGCTGTAAAACGTTGCACTAAAGTTGTTAATCTGAGATCGACCATCTTTTAAATTTTCGTTCAGAATAGCGTAACATGCTAAAAATACCTGCTAGATGGTGGGATTTCTGGACTTGTAGGGACATTATTTGCTTATCAATCACTATCCAAATATTTTCCCAAGCTCATTAAAATTAAAATAGCTACTCTTTTTAAAAACTTCTTGAGCCTAACACCTTTCGAGTGTGGCAATTTAAAAACTACAAAACTAAACTGGTGTTTGGATTGGGTTTTTATTATTTTTTGAGGGGGAGGGAGGCAGAGTGACTTGTGTGTGTAGTCCAGGCTGGAGTTGAGCTCAGTACCCAGGCTTGCCTGGAACTCAATGATCCTCCTGCTTCAGCCTCCCCAGTTCTGGAATTACAGGTTTGCATCATGATGCTCAACTAAAATAGAAAATTATAAATACACTGAATATAACGGGAAAATGTAATTCCAAAAAAATTTTTTTTTAAAGTCAACGCTAAATTTAGAAAGCATTTTTATTGACTACTATAGCATTATAATGCTGTTTCTATACTTTTGACTATCTTCAGAAAAAAATTACTTTTTAATCTCTGTAACTTGGGAAGAGAATTAGTCTTCAGGTAGTTAATTCATAATTTATTTTTCATAACTTTGAAGAGTTTCTGCTTGAAAACAAATTGGTAATGTCAAGTTTTATGTTTTTATTTAGCATTGTTTTCAAATTTGGGAAAATTCGACTAAAATATCCCCTATTTAAACCGAAAGCAAAACACAGCAAAAATTTGAGACAAATTAAGTACAAGCCTAGAGCCCACCCTAGGCCTTAGAAGTGGGACAGACTTGACATTTTACTTTGTTTTAGCTTCAGAGTAAATCTGCCTCTGCTCCTTGTCATTTTCAAGTTATATAGGGCCTGTCTCTGACATTGCGTGGTATATACCTCCACAGAAGTACCCTAAGATGAGATTCACCAAGTTGTAGGTGACTTCCAGGCCTCCAAGTTAGGACACTTTGGATAATGGTACCATTCTCAGAAGGATGGGGGCGGGGGGGGTATTGTGGATTTAAAGGCAACTGTAAGCAATTTAAACGTAACATGTTCAGTGCTAAGGTCAGTTTGGAAAGTTTTATAGATCCATTCAGTACTGAATATCATCCTCTTTTACAGAGGTTTTCATGGAAGGAAATGACAACAGCTTCCTAGAGGCTGCCTATGGATCAAGTGCTACATGAAGTGCCTGGCTAGTTACAAGGCTCTCTGCCTCTCAATTTACAGAGGAACTTTAGCCTAAGAGATTTCAATAAATTGCTCAAATTCTCACTACTAGCCAGGCAGTTTCATCAAGCCCACACCCTTAATATTTTCTGATTAATAAATTTACCCCAAAGCGAATTATCAGATATAGTTTCTTCCTCAAAGGTAATTGTTTCAGAAACAGGGCTACCGCAGGGTAGATGTGGAGGGGCTGTGGTTAGCCTGGCCTGGGCTACATTCTGTCACCAGAGTCAGCTGGTCAGAGATCTGGTGTGAGTTGAAGTGGGTAGTGTTGTAGCAAATAGTTTATTTAATTAGTTTATGAGTAAGACAGCTAGCTAGGGGAAAAGCCTGAGAGAAAAGTTGGGTGGCCAGCCATATTGATAAGAATTAAAATAAGGATAGTAAAGTAGGACTTTGGATCAAGAATGAACTTCCTCAGGCAATACGAAATGTAGCCCCCTTCCTGCTAAAGGAAGATGCAGCTACTCCCCACTAAGCTCCTGAAATTTGACAAATTTAAAATGCAATGAATGTAAATAAACATTATGTACTGCAAACATGTACAAAAATAAATAAATAAAGTAAGGTGATGGATGAAGGAAAAGGAGAAGGGAAAGGGGATGAAAAAAGGAATTAAAATGTGTTATGTACATGTACCTTCTTCCCACAAGGAATGTAAACATTATGTACTGCAAAAGTACTATTAATAGAATTTTTAAATTTTTTTCAATGAACTTCCTCAGGCATCACGGAATGCAGCCCCCTCCCTACTAAAGGGAGGTGCAGCCACTCCCTGTTTAGCTACTGAGTTCTGAGAAATTTTAAATGCCAAATAACTAGGATTTCTCTCTAAAATCCCAGTTTCCTTTAAACCCTGCTTGTTGAAAAGCTGGGTTAGAGAGTCTCAGTTCCAACTGATCATTTTAACTCCAGAGTCACATATGATAGGTGGCCACGAAACAGTGGAGCAGTTCCTGTGCTCTGCTTAGCTATAATTAGCTCTCTATCAAGAAGCTATGCAGCTACAGGCTTGAGACTTCTCCTGGAAATCCAGGAGCTATTCTTATTATTTCCAACAAAAACTCTCCTAATTTCCTCCTTTAGGTTCATGACTTTATTCCTGGGCCTTGTGAGACCACGAATTCAGTACGTATAGTAATAGTATCACTTCAAAGGGACATCAGGCCTTAGGCTACATTTTAGGACCAGGACAGAATTATTGTTTCCTTGAAAACATCTAGAGTCTGCCCCAGAGCAAGTACAGAGTCCACCAAAAAAAAATGTATACACACTTCACAAAAAGGAAAACTTGAAAAAATATTTTAATACTAAGTTTATTGAGACATCATGAAATTAATACAAAATACAATTACAAGAGGTGGTCAAAGTGGTGGCCATTAGCTTCCAGACATTAGCAGTAGTGTGGCAAACTGCTACTTGGGTTAGCTTGGTCATTGATATTGCTGCACATGTATTTTCAATTTCTTCTCTAAGGGCCAGCAGTGTAGTGGGTTTTCTGTGATATAAGACATCCTCTAGGATGTCTACCCATACGAGGGTAACACTATCTATTGAAAAAAATCATACTATTTTTCTTTTCCTGAAATGTGCATATGTGTCTGTGTGTGTGTGTGTGTGTGTGTGTGAGTGAACTCTGTATTTGTGTTTTTACCATTAGTTTAAGAGCTGTGTTGGTAGCAGCCACTCGTCATATGTGGCTATGAAGCACTTGGAATGCGGCTAATCCAAATTGAGATGTGCTTTAAATATAAAATGCTTACCAGATTTCAAAGACTTAGCACACAAAAAATATTAATATTTTTACACTACTTATTGAAATAATACTCATGAACATATTAAAATAATTGTAGTTCTTTGTTTTTACTTTAATACGGCACTAGAAGATGTTAAATATGTGCCTTTCAAATTTCTGAGGCACTTGTAGGTGTCTGCAATGCTCACAGACCAGAAGCTGTAAATAAGACATTGAAATGGAATTTGAAAGTTAAGCCTTTTGTTCAGCTTCCTCATGCTGAAAGTGACAAAGGCCACCACCAGGCCCTGACCCTGGTATCATGGAAATAGAAACAGAATTACACTCAACATTTTCTGAACTCACTGGTCTGGTCTCCAGCCAGTCGCCTGTAACAAAGCCTCAGTTCTTCAATTCTAAAAGTGGGAGTAATAATGGCACCTACCTCAAAGTGCAGCAATAAGAATGTGTTCAAAACAAATGCAATCAGCAACAGCACTTGATGTGCTTTATGTAAATAAATACTAAGAAATTACTAGTTCTTAGCTGGGGATGGTGGTGCACAACTATTATCCCAGTACTCACTGGGGAGGATGAGGCAGGAGGATCACTGAAAGTTCAAGGCCAGCCTGAGCTACTTACTAAGTCCAAAATCACCCTCCACTACATAGTGAGACTCTGTCTCAAAACAAAATGAAAAAAAAAGAAATTGCTAGTTCTCAGGGGTGTTGCTGCCACTTAATACTGTTTTCTGAAATGATGCAATCCTTTCAACAGGGAGCAAGTTCACCTCTGGCATGGATTTCAAGCACAGACACTGTCTACCTTGCCCTCAGGTGTACATAGCCCATGCTTGAAATTTTATCTAGGGAAGTAACAGGGTATTTATTTTTTCAGTCATTAGATCACTACATATGAAAATGTGCATTAATGTATTACAAGTAGATGTAATTTCTGTTACTCACACTTCTATCTACCTGGACAATTTCTTAAATTTTCATGGTTGAGTCAGTCAGCAAGTTAGTTTTTGAAAAAGTCATTGATTTTTTTTTGCTAAACACCAGTGCTTGGGGAATTATATGAATATAATATCGCTATTTGTCAATATTTATTTATAAACCTAGACAAAAAGTTGAAATGATAATATTAATAATACATATCATAAATTTTGAAGGGAATCAAAATGTTACCATTAAACATGCTATATTGACATAAAAATTATTTTGAGCTGAGGGCAATTTAACATCGACAGGAGAATTCTGTTTTCCTCTCACCTAACTAAAAGTAGGGCATAAATTACACCTTGTAAAGGCAGCATTAAGTTTCCAGAATGAGATATTCTCTAGAGGAAAAGAGCAACTCTTAGCAGTGCAGATAGGGAGGTGGTACTGAGACGAGCCTTCATAAACAATCCTTACTAAAATAAGTCTAACTTTCCATTAGCTTTGTCCATATACTTCCTACTCACTTGCCCCAAACACATCATTCCTTGCCTCCCAAGCAACCTTTCCATTGTTATAGTTCTCCTGTTGCTGCAATTTGATTCAACCTGAGCTAAGGAAGGTGGCTCAGTGGCAGGCATTCAGATGGTTCAGAGACTCAGGAACTGAGATGACAAGAAGCCAGGCAGTATGGCTCCATACATCTCTCACCCATTCCTGTCCCTGCAGTTCTGTTCTGTTCTACTCTTCCCGCCCAGCGGGTGTCTTGGTTTCTTGTTTGTGGTATAAGAAAAGCCACCCCCAGGCCCAGACATCAGGTCATCTGTTTCTAAAATTCAATTCCAGTTTCTGAATGCAAAATTATTGATTGGCTAAAATTGGCCCATGACTTCTGGATCAATCTATTGTTTAAGGTCAGATATTCTGCCTTCAAAATTTTAGTACACAGACGATGGTATATATTAGAAAATACTGTTAGTTGAAACTAAGTTGAGACCAGAAAAGGCCAAGATGACACCAGAGGGCATTCTAGAGCTGCACTGTCCACTTTGTCTCTTTAAGCCACAAATGGCTGAACGCTGGCCATGGGCTCCTAGAACTGAGATGTATCACATAAAAACACATGGAGGGGCTGGGGATTTAGCTCAGTGGTTCTGCCACCTACCCTGCAAGCGCAAAGACCAGAGTTTGATCCCAATACCAAAAAACAAAAACGCATGGCAGACTGCAAAGACTTAGTATAAAAAAAAAAAAATGCAGGATATCTCACAAATACTTTTATATTCATTTTATGGTGGCTGATAATATTTTAGCTATATGGAGGTAAATAAAGCATACAATTAAAACAGATTGACCTACTTCTTTTTTCCTTGTATACATTGCTTTTAGGAAGTTTTAAACTACATATGTGGCTTGCTTTCATGCTCATCTTTCTGGCAACAGACAGAACTGTTCTACAACTAATTCATTTGCAGGAACCTCTTCAATAACTAAGTAGCATTAATGTGTGCTTTATGAAATGGCCCTCAAGGAATTTAACATATATGTTGGCCATTCCCAACAGCAACAAAGATGAAGTAGGAAAAGAGGCAGCAAGGAATGCTAAAGTGCCCAGCATGGTGGCCAAACCTGTGATCACAGCACCCTTGGAGGCTAAGGGAGGAGGCTCACCAGTCAAGAGCCCAGCCTGGGCAAATCCCGGAGACTGTGTCTCAAAAAGAAGCAGGGGAAGGGGGAGGTCAGGGAGTGTACCTCAGTGCAGTGGTCCTGGATTTAATTCCCAGTACCAGGAAAAAAAAAAATCTCAAACTTCAATAAGAAAACTCAATCCTCACAAACTAATCTATAAATTTAACAAAATCCTATTAAAACAATCAATGGATTTTAATGAGTAATGCAGGGAGGCTGGAGGACGCAATGAGAAGAATTTCACACCTATTGGCTATTGGTCATACCATGATATCAATTAGTATGAGTACCTATTATGTCAAGTATCCTGAGCATTAAGGAGAGGGCTGTGAACAATATTTACATATGCTTGATCCTACCTTAGAAATGGCCAAAAAGACCAAAGGAATAAAAGAAATCCAAGACTTAGTCTAGAGGGAATTTAGACTAAGATGTAAGTGAAATCCAAATTAGGAAGGAGATGCAGAATGAGCACTCATAAATGGTCTTAATAGATGTGAATAGGGCCATGTACGTATTCAGACTTCAGAGAGCTCAATTATTTAATGTTGATGTAAAATTATCAACACAAAGCCAGGAGGGGTGGCACAAGCCTGTAATACTAGCACTCTGGGAGGCTGAGGCAGGAAGATTCCAAGACAGGATCCAGCTCTGATCCTTTAGCGAATTTAATGAGCTCCTGTCTAAATAATTAAAAAGGATTGGAGATGTGGTTAGAGCAAAGGCCTTGAGTTCAATCTCCAGTACTGCGTGGGGGTGGGGGGGACACCTCAAAATTACTGGAAGAAATCCTAGAATTTTCTCCCCTCCTCCCTTTTTCTTCCTAGCGCTTAACTCCAAGGGGAACGCACACTAGATTACCCTTGTGGAAACTGTGCCTTAGGTCTCCTGAAACTGTAGTTCTTGTAATTTACATTTCATCGAAATCTGTATTCAACAGAAATAAACAGGAGCCAGAACTTCTGGGTCCAGGAGAAATTCCGCGGTTATGAAAGAAAGCAAGAAAAAAAAACTAATCCTAATGAAAACTAAAGCCTTTTATTGGAAATAGAAATCTCGTCTGCGCAGTTAACACTTTGTTCTGCTTTGCATAGAAATGTTTAGATGCACAAATCAGTATTAAAAAACCTCGAACTTTAAGACCCAAATTTAAGTGGAAGACCAATGTTCGTCACCCAGAAAGTAACTAAAGCTACGTTCGCGGCACCCAGTTCCTCATATCTGGGGACCCGGCTCAAAACACCGGAACCCTTGGCCTAGGCCCCCAATCCCCCACACCCTCACTCCCGGGGAATGCAAGGCCTCTGTCACCGCGATCATTTGAATCGCTCCTTCCTGCAGAAAAACGCAGGGTGTGGCTGCAGGTTCTTACCCTCCTCACAAAGTCGGCAAGGCCAGTTCTGAGGATTTTGCCCCACTACTGGCTGCTGCAAACTTTAGTAAAAGGACTACCGCTGGCTTCCGCCCAGAGACACCGGGGAATACCTCGGAGGACGCGTGGGCCAACCCAGGCGCAGGGCGGGACTTTCGAATCCCCTTTAGTCCAATCCAGATGAACACCCGACACGGAAACTATTCTCGCAGTTCAGCGTAGGATGGGGCTGGCGGCCAAAGTCCACCACCGCGGAAAAGGTCTCCGTCCCGGCCGCTGGGCAGAACGCCGAGGGAAGGGACGAGAAAGCGCAGAGCAGTCCCAGAACCGGCGGACACGCCCCAGCAGCACGAGGAGTAAACAAGTGTCAGCGCTTTCTCCCGAGATCAGTGGTGGCTCTGAAAAGAGCCTTTGGGGTTGAAGTAGCCACCGAACTGCACAAGAACAGCCTACTTCTTCTTGGGCGCCGCCTTTTTAGGCTTGACAACCTTGGGCTTGGCAGCTTTGGGTTTCACAGCCTTGGAGGTGCTCTTGACCTTCTTAGGCTTGGCAACCTTCGCCTTCTTGGGGCTCTTGGCAACCTTCTTGGCGCCAGCAGCCGCGGCGGGCTTCTTCGCCTTCTTGGGGGTCTTCCTGGCACTCTTCTTGGGGGCTGCCGCGCCCACAGCCTTCTTGGGTTTCTTGGCGGCCCCCGCGGGCTTCTTGGGCTTGGCCGCGCCCGCCTTCTTGGCTTTGGGCTTGGCCTCCCCAGAAGCCTTCTTGTTGAGCTTGAAGGAGCCGGAAGCGCCAGTTCCCTTGGTCTGCACCAGGGTGCCTTTGCTCACCAGGCTCTTGAGCCCCAGCTTGATGCGGCTGTTGTTCTTCTCCACGTCGTAGCCAGCGGCCGCCAACGCCTTCTTGAGCGCGGCCAACGACACCCCGCTGCGCTCCTTGGAGGCGGCCACGGCCTTGGTGATCAGCTCGGACACCGGAGGCCCGGTCGTCTTGCGCCGCGCCCCCGCAGGTTTCTTAGCAGCTTTTTTCTTGGCGGGAGCCTTCTCCGCCGGAGGCGCGGCGGCCGGTGCAGCAGCAGGAGCGATCTCGGACATCGTGAGGTTCCAGGACGCGGTGCTTGGGAGGCGCCTCCGAAGCTGTATATATAGAGCGCAGGAGTACGCTGATTGGTGCGCCCGCCACCCGCCTGGCTGGCAGGCTCTAAGCCGCTGCGCTACGCCCGAGTTGTGTTTGTTATACCTCACAAAAGAGAGAAAATATTAAAATGCCCCGCACCAAATCACCTGAATTTGATCAGGAAAGGATCCCTGAAGCCTCAAGCTTCGTACTGTTCATTTCTTTTCCCCACAACCTCAAAGACAACTCGTTAAGGCGTCCCCAAATCCCCCAACTCTAAAGGAAGTTCATGGCCGTGAGAGACCACTTTCTGTTTTTCTTCTAAATTACCTGGTCGCTCCTTTGCCTGTCAAAGTTCTTTTTCTCAGGAGTGGTTAGGCACATCCTTCCCTTAATTTAGGGACAAAAATGAAATGATTTCCACTAGAATTTTCAGGATAATTTTGTTTCTTCGCAAGGGAAGTAACACAGGTACTGGTGACTTCTTCGTAGAGAGCCACAGTAACTGTGGAGTGGGACAAGGAATTCCAGGGCCAGTCCAGAGCACTGAGAGTGTGAGGAAAGGGGGTAGTAAGCCTTGGAGTAGGGCTCCTGGGTGGTGGAGGATTAGGGACTTCAACCTTTGATTTAAAGGCATTGAAACTATCAAATCCCTCTTTTCATAGGCGGGGGCGGGGCATCCTTTTCACCTCTCCAAAGGCAAGAAATTGGGCTGCGTTTATAAAACTCTCAGGATCCCCTTGGAGTTGTGCAGGCAGGGGGTCTGCTCTGGAGAATAGAGGTAATAAAGGAGAAAAGAGGCTCCGTAAGCCTGCCTAGTAGACTCAAGCTGCCCCCAATAGACTTGGCAGATACGGACATTCAGATGATCTGCTTTCAAAGACAACACGCATACATGCCTTCATTCATTTATTTGTTTATATAAAATGTCTTTTGTGTATAAAATATATAAAATCCCTGCAATATACAGATGAATTTCAGTCCAGGAAAATTCTAGGCTACGCCAGTAACAATACCTTACTTATTTCACGGTAGAGAAGAACCCTCTATAACTGGGAACCCAAAGATGAAATAAAACAGTTGACTTTAATAAAACAAACGTTTTACTTAGGTGAACCACAGCTTTGCGATAGGAAAAAACCTACAAATTTTTTAACAGAAAGACAGGGAATGTACTAAAACATGTAAGTTATACCATCTGTGGTTGATGAATGCAGTATCACCTCTTATCCCCTCTGAAACCTAGCTATCTGTAGTCTATTCTAAAGTTTTATTTGCTAGTTTAAAGTTTGCTACTTCATATTTTTATGTCAGCTCTAGGAAATTGCATTTTTCCCTTGAGACAAAAGGCAGAATAAACGTTCTACTTATATATTTAGTATAATTATGTGCTTAGATTTAGGAAAGTATTAAAACTTACCCAAAATTCTTGTTCAAATATATATCTGCATGAAAATAGATGTTAAAGGTATCAGGTTCAGATTGTGGTAAAGTAAAGAAGGGTTATACAAATTGAGTTCAATAATGTTTGAAAAACAAAGCATATTCTTTTAGACTAAGAATGATCCCGTGCTTTCCCTGAATAACATTTAACATTTGAGAACACTGCCTACTACTGTTTATGCCCTCTGGGAATTAACAGCCTAATGAGGTTAGGGATGGATGAATTAGCAGCAGAAAACCACTTTAGACTGGCCTCCTTCTGGGTGAATTCTGGTATGGGAATTGTGAGAAAGTATTGACAGTATGCAAACAACTGAAGCACCTTCATCATACTGATATTTTAAAGAAAAAAAGGAAGAACATGTCACTTTGCCCTGATTCTATGTGCAGTGAGTCCCCTCCTCATTGGAACTCAGCTAAGTGTTCATATCCTCCAGGATCACACCTGGGTGGGGTCTTGATTACAAGCTCAGTGGTCTTCTCTTCACTATAAATCACCACACACACTGGTGTGTAAGTTTGATTCCTGTGATTCAGTATTCTAATACAAGCATTCATGTTGAATCAATCAAATCACATCTATTTATATGCAAATCTCTAATCCAGACCTCAAGCCGTAAAAATAGCCAGCCACCCAGGATTCTGCCCCCAACATCCTGGTAATGGTGGAACTGAGAGGCAGAAATATAAGAAATCCTTCTTCTGATCCCTTGTGAACCATATTGAGGAAATTGTGCAAAACCTAAAAGCAAGACAAAAAATTTCCTTCATGTCCTTCGAAGCCATAGTATAGAATTATTTTAAAAGCCACTTTATGCTGAAAGTCAGTGTTAGAAAACAAAACAAAATGTGAGTTACATACATAAATTTTTTAGTGGTCACATTGAAGAAAAAAAAAGAAACAGGTGATATTAATTTTAATATATTCTAACTCAATGTATCAAAATAATATCAGCTCCACATATAGTAAATATTTTTAAAAACAAGATAGTTTACATTCTTTTTTTTAAAATAGTAGAGCCTCAAAATCTAGTGTGTATTTTACACTTTGTGGAGAGCGAAAGGTTGAAATAACCTTGAGAGACCTCTGAGTCTCTTGAGAACATAATGAATCCTGGATATGCAGCTGGCACAAAAACAAGGATGGTTACTTGTAACGAGAGTGGTTAAATAGAAAGAGTTCGAATGTCTGTAATGCAAGGGAATGTTATTCCCGGAGTTGTAAAGATACATTTGACCTTTTCCATGGAAAATAATTAGTCGCCCGAATTATGTGCTGAGGAGGGGCTGGGGGTTGTGGAAAAGGTATATAAAGGGCAATAAAGTGGGAAGAGGGGTCTCTCCTCCGCCTCTCTCTTTTTTCTTTTCCTCAGAGGTTTTCTTTTTCTTTCATCCTCTCCCCTCCTCTCAGGTATTGTTCGACTAGTGACGGCTGGCACCGTCACAACACTTGTACATTGTTTCAGTGTACAATGGGAACATGTACAACGTACATGTATGATGTACAATATGCAATGGGAACAATGTACGATGGGAACATCAGTCCAATTTCAAGTTTTTGATGACCATGTGTGGTTGGTAGCTACTGTTACGGGAAATAATAGCAGAGATGAAATATGAAAAATTTGTATCTCCCAACCTGTTAACTGTATGATATGCCGAGTTCTTGTTCTCTAGAAATTGAAGAATGAGTCCCAAGAACAACAGAGGTTAAGAGTAGGAAGATATTTATTGATAGGAACACTCCTGAAGGGCAGGAGGGGTCCCAAGTGGGTAGCCAGGACCCCACTTTATAAAAGAGTTTTATAGGGTGAAATCCACGTGGGTACAACGTGGGCCACAGCCATGCTCATCCAATAAGGTTACAAATATAGTCACTTAGGTATTAGTGGTCCAATTGGGAAACAAGTCATGTAACAAATGTGTATGGGAAGAACAAAGATTCTCCTAGGAAGTGGTGGATCCAGAGGTGTCTGGTCACCATCTGGGTTGATTGATGTCTATCTAGACTTCATTAGACGCAGTGTTTGTTCTTTGAGGAAGTATGTAGGTCTGGTAATCTTGTCTTTATCTTGAGGCCTGGATTTCAGTCGATGTGTCTCCAGTCACCATTGTGGTGTGTTTCACCTTTGTCCTGACCTTCTCAAGGACCTAGCCCTATCTGACTGCCTATAATATTTCAACCTAACTCATCTGTCTATAATATCACCATACTGGATGAACAACACAGCTTATGGTAAAGGTAACTTTGACTTCATGCTTGATGGTTTGGTTTGATTTAGTTTGTTGGGGGGGGGTGGTGTTTGGGAAGGATTTTTTGTTATGTTCTTTTGTTTTGTTTTGCAATACTGGAGTTCAAACCCAAGGCTGCTCCACCACTGAATTATATCCCCAGCCTTATGTTTTTGAGACAGAGTCTTGCTAAATTGCCCAGACGTGAACTTTTGACTTGAGACAGGAGATTAGAGAGTGGCAAAATTGGCTGGGGTTAAGGTTAGGGTTGGGGTCATTGACCCTAATTCAAATAATTAAAACCTACTTTTACCTGGCCCATCAAGGAATGGAGTTAATAATAGTAACTGTCCCACTAGCAGTGCTTGTTTTGGAATGGAAAATGACAGACCTGGGGTCTACTGAGACTGTCAATGTAGGGGGCCCAAGAAAAAATATGCAGGAAGGGACTGTAGGAGTTTTGCACCAGACATAAGACTACAAACTCTCTAGGTTGCTTTTTTAGCTCAGGCTCATAAACCATTTTTACAAATAATTCAGCAATTTTCTTTTTTCAATCTTTACAGGCAAATGGCCAAAAATTGGGAGATTAAACATGAGCCAAAATATTTTCTCCATCAGCCTGTGGACACCTGAAGGGGTAAACCAAAGTTGCTGCATTTTTATTCCTTGATGGGCCTTCAAAATGGATTGGGGAACTAATAGAGAACATAGAAATGCACAGTGTCAGAGATTATTGAATACACAGAAAGTATTCTAAGAAGAATAACACACTGTAAAATATCTTTACCTAACTTTTTGGAATTGTCATTAGAACTGTTGACACAGAAAACGTAACTCATTACTAGCTGCTTTATTCTTCACTTTTTCAAATGACTTTAAACTGTTTCAGAAAGTGAGACTTACCCTTAAAGATAAAGATCTGTCATGGAGAATATATATTCTTTTAGCTTCCCAGGCTAGAACTATAATGAACCAATTATAAAGCACAAGATCCAAATATATTAGATAATAGCTTTTATCAGCGTAAGTACATTGTCTCACACAATGATTATTTTGTAGAAAACATGGCTGTAAAAAAGTTTTGCCAGATTTGTTAAGACATTATTTTTCCTGGCCCATGAGCATGATGTGCATTAATATTTCACACACTTACTGAGAACTTGGTTAAGCACATGACACCAAGAGTGAATAAAAACAAAGGTCAACTAAGTAGAAGATCTCCTCTCAAGGACTTGTACCTATGAGACTAACACAGATAAGCACAATTGTCACGCAGTATACAAAATCTGATAGGACAACCCAAGCCACTCAGCGAATAGAAGAATGAGAAAATAAAAATTTTAATGGGGTGGTTAAGCCTTTCCCCCAAGTATTTACCAATTGGGAAACTACAACATAAAATTACACTTTAAAATAGTGATTATCAAACTTAAATTTCAACTCCTCTTTGTATTACAAAAAGTTAGCAGGACCTCCAAAAATCTTTTGTAAACATGTGCTGTGACATTTATTACTTTGGGAATTGAAATTGAGTATTAAGTAATTTAATAACTGACAATGATTTATTTGATAACTTTTAAGATGTCATACAATTAGTTGTATTTATTTGTAATTATGTTATATATAAGTATATAGTTTATATATTAATTTATATTTTATACTATAGGTTTATAGTCTCTATAAAAATGCTAGAAAGCCAATCAGAAAGTTGCGCATTCACCAGTTTATTCAAATCCCCGCAGTCCCAGGCAAATCTGGACTCTGCTGGTGATGCAGAGAAAGGGAAAGACAACAGCTTAGAGCAAGCAGGTTGCTTTTAATCCCAATCCCTGTACTCCAGAAGTAGGTGACCTACCTGCTCCTCAGCCCTTCCTTTCATCTTCTGTAAAATGAGAATACAGACTCCCCCCTTATGAATATAGTGAGGATGAAATTAAGTAACATGAAACCATTCCTGGGACCTGTAAGCATACAGTAACAGCCATTCACTGAAAGTTTATCCCTTTTAAATCCTCACACTGTGACACCCTCAGGTTTTATTGGTATATGAAAAAGTTTGTCGTCTTCTTAATTTGAAGATGCATGACAGAAATCTGAGTCCAACAAGCTCACTCATTTTTTTCTAATTGTGTGTGTATTTCTTAGCAATATCTAAAAGGTCATAGCCTACCAAGAGGAGATGGAGCTAGGCATTAGAAAAAAGAGAGAGTGCACATGCTCTTGCATGTATGTGTGCATCCAGGTGATAATGTGTGTGCATTGGGAGTGACAGATGAGTAAATAATCCAGGACTATCACTCTCACTCTCATGTGAGGATCTATCCCTGACTTGCTGGGTTGGTCTGGGAACTCACTCCTTGCCCATCACAGTACGATGTGACATGATCACCCAGTTCCTGCCTCCTCCATCCCAGCCCTGTGCATACTTATGATGGCCAGCAGGTATAACTGGCTACTACCTAAGAAGAACCATGGAACTATCCATCCTGCAATCATAGCTGAATTTACCTCAGTCTGCTCACACTAAACAAAGCTTCTTGTTGAGACCAAATTCTATGTTAGCTCATCTAAAGATTTGTAGCTATGTTTCCCTCAATACACAAATTCTATTTTTTATGTTTAATTGTAGCATTATATTTTCATTTTTTAAATACAGAAAAAAACACTGAGGCAGCATGGTGTATTGATCAAAACATTAATTATCCTGTCTCAAATCTGGGATGTCTATGTTACATTCAGTTTTGCTGTTTTCCACCTGTGTAACTTAGACAAGTTAACTTCTCTACACCTCAGTTGTATCATCTGGAAAATGAGGGTAATACCATAGATTGTTATGAGGATTAGTGAGCTCATATTGATTGTTCTGAGAATCATGCCTAGAATATTTTAAGTGTGATCATATATGAGAGACCATTAATAAAAACAGTTTTACAATATTGTACATACACACTTGCATATAAACTAGTGGCACAATTCTGTAACTGTTGCTTTATGTGTCTTAATACTAATTAGGATGCTGGTTGAACCCTTCCTGTGCTGCAGACATCATGTGCACTGTTTCTATTCCAACTATAAACATTATACGAGATAACTACAATCGGTCATGAGCACTTCACTGTAATGAAGTGAAGACTGAGGATTCAGACTTCTCCAAGAAGTCCTGCAGACTGTAATTAATATATATATACATATACTGTATATATAAGATTATGACTTTATACAAATATATCATAGCACCAGTTAGACTAAAGTTGAACAGGATAAGACTTTTGTCTTTCTATATGTGAAATGACTAAAATTAAAATATACTCTCAACTACTAACTACTTAATAATCTGTGTAGTAAGTTTTAGATGGAGATATTTTTACTACTGCAAATATACCCTGTGTGGAATTCACATCTTCGCTCCAGAATCAAAATTGATCATGTATCCTGCTGTTTTTTCTTATGAACACAAGATGGCGCTCCAAAACAGTAATGCTTGTTTTAGAAACTACTACAGTATACTTCAAAGTCCTCCTGACCCAAGTAATTATTAACCCAACTGTACACCGCATTTTCTATCTTTTTCAGTGCAGAGAAATTATTATTTGACAAATAATAATTCTGAGTACTGGGGAGCCATGAGACGGAATTCTACTGGCAAGACAGACGACTAGGAGAACACTGGCTGGTTCCCTCACTCTGCAGATTCCTCAACACCTTCAATAAGCGAAGAAATGTGTTGGGCTCACAGACCAGTAATGAAAGAGGACAGGCTCCTCTGTGGTGCTGCTGGAGAATAGGGACCTAGGGAAAGTTAGGTAGCAGTGAGGCCAGAGTGGATATAAAAAAGGAGAGCAGAGTTAATTTACTTAGGCATGGAGGTTAAATAGAGACATTAAGTAATTTTAAAGGGAAATTTTGAATATTACTGTCAAAGAAGAAAATCTTTAAAATATTACATAAGTTCTTTATATATTAAAGTAAAATGACCACAGTGAAGAGGGAAAAAAAGCCCTGCCTTGCAAAGATGATCACATGAGAACTGGCTCTAAACTGATAGAAAAAAATACCTGATTGAATTATATCAATTCTGATGGTAATAATAAATTTACTGATGATCATAAGCCAATAAGAATAAAGAAATTTAAGGAATCTGTAACCTTACTGTCTGCTTGCAATTAACCCATCACGTTTATTGTAACCCACATTTCCTTAAACAAACTCCAAACAATATCCCAAAAGCAAGCTGCACCAAAGTCCAGGTTGTTAAAAAGTTAAAATCCAACAAAAGAGACATCCCTATTATCATTCCTCATCTGCAAAATGAGAGACGTAAATTAAATATCCAATTGATGACTAGTAATTTTAAAGAGCTTTAGGTGAAAAACTAACATAAAGTTGTTTTAACTCATAATTTCTAAGGCTAATGGAACTGCTGAAGAATAATAATTTCTGAAACAGACTTTCTCTGGCTTCAATTTTTTGCTGCCCAAAGATATTTGCAATGTAGGAAGTTGTTTATGTGAGCACAGCAGAGATAGTCCTCCAAATTAAACTGTTGGTCCAGGGGAACCTGTGAATCATTAACTTTGGACTGACACTGTATTACTCAGCAGATTTTTAAATTCTTTCCAATACAGAGTATTTTGGTGGACAGCAATTATTACCCACAACTGACCGTGACAGTGTGGAAAGGCTACGAGACAGAAGAGCCCTGAACGAACAAAGCCTAGGGAGTCAGCATATCCCTGAAGAAGAATACACATTGTGAAATGGATAAGAAACTCACTGGGTACAATCATTCCACTTCCTCAAACAACTGTTAAGCAGGGGAACTAATCACTCCTAAACATTACTCCTTAATGTATATAGGGCAGAACCAAAAAAGGAAGATCAGTTTTACTGAATAAAGGAGTAGAAATAGCCTCAAAGAGAAGCCACTTCCATGGGTCATGAATATAAGGAATGAATTAAGCACAACTCCCAGAACCAGCAGAGATTGAATATGTTTTACTGTTGGTTTGTTCTTTCTTATTTTAACAATGAGACAAGCATACCACAGGCATCTTATAAGAGGATTCTGAACTATTACGTGATACACAACAACATCCTTAGATCAGCATTGCAATTTAACATTAGTAGTATAACAAGCTGTGATCAAAACTATGGTGAATGCTTAAAAGAAAAATTAAAAACTTATTATAATAGAAAACACATTTTTATTAATCTCCCTTGAAATATTCCCCCTCACTTCGGATACATATATGCCATTATTCTTGTCACTTTCTGAAGTAGTTCTGAAAGTCCTCTGTCGTGAGTGTCTGAAGATGAACAGTGGTGGTTGGCTCAAGGTTCTGAATCAATTAAAAATGTTTAATTTCTGTAAAAGGAGTGGGGCAAGGAAGGAAGGAGGAGAGAGAGACAGAGAGAGAGAGCGAGAGGGAGAGAGAGAGACGGGGGGGGGTGTCCTCATCCACCTTATTAGAGATCTGGCACTGTGCAGCTTCGGGTTCTTCCCCAAAGTCAAAATGACCATGGAAAGTAAATGTTTTTAATCCATTCAGAATATCAAGGCAGCCACAACAGTATAACTAAAGACCCTCACGAAAGAGAACTTCCAGACCACTTCAGAAAATGGCAAGGATGGGATAAGTATATTCAAAGAAAGGGAAGGAAGATGCTATAAATTTTCAAGTCTTGTTTTCAGTTTTGCACTATACCCCATCTTTAAGCATGCCTGGGGTCTCTGAGTTTAGATCCTTCTGATTCATCAAAGACCCCCCCATCTTATGCTTGGATTGGATTGGTAAACTATCATTTGCATGGCTGCTAACATGGAGAGGTGATACAGCAGCCAACATGCTTCTGACCCAGATCAAAATCCTCCCCCTTCTTCATTTTAACTCTTCTCCTTGTATTTCACACCTGTTTCCTTCTAAGTATGTCTGTCACTGTGTCCAAGTTTCACCTTTTCACAAAGATACCAGTCATATTGAATTAAGGCTTATCCTAATGACTTCATTTTAGCTTGATTTCCCTTGTAAAGATTCTATCTCCAAAATGATCACGTTCTGAGGAGCTAGAAATTAGGGCTTCAATATAGGGGAGGTGAGTGGTTCTGGAATGAAGGCTTCAGAAAAATGAATTTATAACTATAAATCAAAATTTGCATGGAATTTATGTTCTAGGAAATACATATTGTCTTGGGTATCAGATTGTGTTATAATTTTTGTTTTAATTATCAAATATGATTTAGAAACTGGATAAAAAGAGAAGGGATAGTTTATTTTGTTTGTCCATATCTTTGGCCTTTTTCCATTCTTCCAGGAGTCTTAACATCGCTGCTTCCAGAATTTCTTTTCATCATTCCTTAAAGGTAGAAAAATATTCCTCTAATTTTTCCTTATCTGAGAATGTTTTTATTTCCCTACATTCCTAAAGGTAGTTTGCCCTAAAGAATATAGACTATAGTTATTTTCTTTCCGAATCTAAAAAAGATGTGCCTCTTCCTCCTTTCTTTCCTTCCCATTCCTTTTTTCCCTTTCTTTCTTCCTTCCATTCTTTTCTTCTTTCCATTCTTTCACATAACCAGTCCAACCTTATTCCCCTATACATAAGCACTTTCTTTCTGGCTGCTGTCAAGATTTTTTTTTTTTGTCTTTGTTTATAGTTTTCAGAAATTTATGTTGTGTTTGCCATGAGTATCTTTGTGTTTATCTTATTTGGGATTTACTCTCCTCCTTGAATCAGCAGGCTTATTTCACCAAATTCTGAAATTTTCAGAATTTATTTTTTCAAATACTCTTTCAGCTTCAATATCTTTCTCTTATCCCAGAATTCTGATATCAATGTTAGGCCATTGATTTAAATCCTCTCAAAGTAGCAAAAATATACATGCTCACTAGTAGACCCAAAGATATATCCTTTCCAGAGCAGATTAAAAATGAGAAGCAAAAGCATATGAAAAAGTTGTTTCAGTTTCTATCTTAGTAAGAAATTATCTTGGGGGCTGGGGATTTAGCTCAGCAGTTTCACTGCCTGCTGCATAAGCACAAGGACCAGAGTTCGATCCCTGGTACCAAAAAAAAAAAGCAAAACAGAAATTATCTTGGCATTTATGTGATGATAATACGCTAACTAAATCAATTTAACATAAGTGCAATTTTCTAAGCTAACTAAAGACCTTCCCTGAGTATCTGAAATTGTTACTTTTTCCTTTTGAAAACCTGTTAAAGAATTTTGTTTTTCCTATTTTCTCACAAATTCCTTTGTTTTTTTGTTTTGTTTTGTTTTTTGTACTGGGGATTGAACTTGGGACCTTGAACTTGCGAGGCAGGCACTGGAACCACTGAGCTAAATCCTCGGTCCTCCCTTTGATTTTAATATTTTGGGCTTTTGTTGTTATTTTTAAGACTATTGGTGTTCTGGAATGTATACATTATGTTATGGCAGAAGCAACTGTATATCCTGTGCTGATTAGTCTCAGAGCTGCAGGATTATGAAGAAAAGGGAGAGTCTCTGTCACTGAGGAATCTAATGGAGGAGCTGTAGAAACCCTGGGTTACAATGTTATAGTGAAGTGCAACAGTTTAGCATTAGAGCCATGTGTTACAGCTATCCTTAGGTCTCCAGGGAGAAGGAGGAATTCTGACTCTTTAATCTGAGCCCCAAACAGAAATGGAAGCAACCTTATATAGAGATCTATGGGGCAAGGGATTTGAATTCACCTGCCGGGCAAGCACATTTATAGAAGTGGAAGGGCAGAGTTAACAGAACATGTTGGACTATCAAGTCAGAGCATCTCGCAGTTTGTATAGTTACATTTGCAGTCAGGATGCTTGAACAGTTACATTGCTTGAACCTTTACATTTGCAGTACATGTAGCTTTAACAAAACATCTTATTGATTCCTGGCAAAAACATGGTGGGGGGGCAGTCAAAGGCCTGTCATGTGCATTATTTCCTTATCAACAGAACCACTTGCACAGTTAGAAGTGTGTACGTTGAGTTAGGTATAGGAGAAAAAAATAGCAAAGAAAGAAAGCAGCTAAATTGTAGATGAAGGCAGATGTTTAGCGTGTAGCTTTGTGAAGGCGTAAGAGGAGGCCCCGGGGAAAGAGAGAGAGAGAAGTACTAAGAGAAGCCACTGGGCTTCAGTGTTCTGGTTCTGCTCATGTAGGTGACTCTTTCTATTTTGTTAAGATTAATTAGAACCAAAGCCTCATCTATTCCTGTGCCTTTTGAGTCAGGAATTACTTGCCAAGAATTCCAGCCTTAGAAGAGAATGTGGCCCAGCTACAGGATCTTAGGACATCTATGGGCTTGATCCATAATCTCACTGGCCAGAAATCACAAATTCCTTGGGTGGCTGTGGGTGGGGTCCTCGGCCGTCCCGAGAGGATTCTCCATGTTGGAGAACTCATTTTTTGAAGAGTGCATCTTTTTTTCAGGTTTTTCTTTCCCCTACATTCTCTACATGACCATAGCTCAATCAGCCAAAGGCAGTATCAAGACAACAGGCCTTGCGTATGTGAACAAACAACTTTTTTGAAGTATAGGAACCAAAGTGTTCAGAACTGGGGTCTGTAGAAACCCATGGAGGGGTCCAAGGACTGGGGGGCTCTTGGTACAGAATATGAACCTCTTTGGAAGGGAATCCAGAGAGTTGCTGTGGAACATCATGAAGCAAAACCACCAGCAGGCTGGTGAGTACAGAAGTGAGCCCTAGAAGCCCTAGAAAATGAGTCCTGAAATTGAGTAGGACCAAGACCCAGGGAGGGGTGAACCTAAGACGTTCTGTCTTCCCCAGTTTTTCATGAACATACCAAACACTCAGAACCCTAAAAACCATCCATTTGGAGTCAGCCCTGCCTCAGAGTCTCTCTGATGGAAGGTGGTAGGTCCTCTCTGCCTACATGCTATGTGGGGAAGAAAAAGAAGAGGGAGCTTTTGCTTTTCTGGCCTGAAATAATGCTCACTTTTGGGCTTTGGGACTCCAGGGCCTCACATTTTGCAGATGGCTCTGGGTTGTGACCTCAAGAAATATGACAAATATGAGAGCTTCTGGAAATACGGTTATGAGTAACAGGACTTCTTCACCTCCCATTCAAGGACACTCGGCTGGAAGGCTAACATCCCTGAAGCACAAAACATGGTGCAGATATTATCAGAAAATAAAGATTTGACCCTACACTACCACATCTTTGTCAATGGTGACAGTAAACACTGTCTTCAGAAGTACCCAGGACCTGGGATGAAACCTCTGGTGCAATTAGGTAACTGTCCTTCTAATGGAATCTTTAAGGCTGGCTTTACTCCTGTAGCCATCTGTACCTTCATCCTCCCATCGCAATCTGAAAAGCCAGAACCCATCACCAAGGCTTAGTTTCTAGGGATTCATCCATGGTGAATGGGTCTGAGTTCTGTCAGAGCAGGGACTTGCCTAGAGCCCTAGGAAAAGCAGGTAAGGGAAGGTCCATAACTCCTGACCACACCACAATCACAAAAGAACTAGAGTAGGGACCGCAATGCCGTTTGGTTTCTAGTCTGAACACTGACCAGGGGATTGAAATTCATGTTTCAACCTGGAAGAGAAACCTGCTTCCTGATCAGAAACTCAACATGGCAAGCCAAATTACTTTTGTTTTCCATTAATAACATATAGAGCCAGAACTAGGTAAATTCTATAATATAAGTGAAGTATCTCTTCACCTAAGATAAACTATAGTTCTCTCTCTCCCCCACACTTAGTAGATATGGAGTTAAGTTTTCCTGTTGTGAATCAAGGACTCCATTCTCACTCGTAGTGCTTTTATGTTTTTCCTAACTCCTTCATGAGTATTCACGGATCATTCTTTTTCCTCTTTTTGCACATTGTTTCTTCAGACAATGTTTTAATAACCATAGCTTGGACTATAGGGTGTGTTCATCTGTTGTTGGGATGATCTTAGTCAGGACACGAGGCCAGATAAAGGCTGTGTCTGGTTGAGATCATTTATACAACTATACCCTGCACCCAGAAAGCTGGGAAAGACAATTGAGCCACTTCAGTAAAGTGCAGTTGTTCTAGGGATCTGGGCTGGAAGAGGAGTCTGTGACAGGCTAAGTTGCCTCTTCAGAGACTAAAGGCCTAGAATTATAAAATACAATCAGTTTCTAAAGAATTCATCTTATGTAGCTTCCAAAATCATTATCTGACCCAAAATCTCTAGTTATCATGCAACCATCATCGGCTAAAGGGAAATCCTCAATGATTTTCTTGATCAGGCTAGGAACCCCACAGCTGTCAGGGCAGGATCACAATAAGGAGGAGGTAAATGTGTTTTAAGCACAGGGAAATGTAAATTTATGTTATAAACGATGAAGTGAATCAAATCCATTGTGCTGATATTTTGTGTTAAGACAGAACATGCAGGACTGTCTGCAAACTGACTTAGGGGGTACGAACAAAGAATAAAGAGACAAAGACAAATTTCTAAGCAAAGAGGACCAGGAGACCCCTGCCTCAAGAGGACAGGAACATGGGGAGTCTGTTAAGTCACGTTTTTATTAGTAAACCAAGGCAATGTAGCAAACATGCTAGTCAAGGAACAAAGAACTGTCGATGATTAGGAACATAACAACCCCATACCTGGATATGTAATTTTCTTCATTTAGCCCTCAGCTGATGTTGTTCTGCCCCAGGGGTATTGCAGCTGTCCTCATCCCTGCCTGCATATAAGGGAGGGGGCAGCATTCCATCCCCTCTCCTGCCCCCAAGAGAGGTCAAGGCCTCCGTATCTGTATCTGTGTCTGATCACATAGCCTTGTCTCCCACGTCTCCCCCTGTTTGTTTTTGTAATTGCATTGGTTGAATCATGGTCAGATGAGGCTGCATGTCTCCTAAGCACTGTTTGGTCTTTCTTCTGAGGCAGCAGGCTATAAATAATATAAGCAGATAGATTGATAAAAACACAATAATCCAATATACATTCTAACATGAGCTTTAATATATGCTCACAGATTGAGCTGATGAGCTGATTGAGCATTGGCAAATTGATCCCATTCTTGTACCCGCTTATCAAATTTTTGAGTATGTTGTGACATGGAAAGTACATCTTTTTGTAATTGTTTCAGATCAAAAGTTATATTACTATCCATAATGCCTTGTAGATGTTATTTAACCATTTCCCTGGGTGTATTGATGAATTATACTGTAATGGTGTCACACAAAAATATGTCATATTAAAATGACATCGTAACCCTTGATTTGGCTATAGGCTCTCAGTTTGATTCCACATCCACAGTACTGTGATTTCTAATATGCTAATCTGAGATTATAATTTTGCATCAATGGAACATTGAATGCCCCAAGCCTTATCAGCAGGATGCATCCAGTTGTCCATGAAATGAGCAGTTTGAAGGGATTAAGTTAAAGCAACTGAGGACACTGTGACATTAAAAATTAATAAGGCCAAAGTTACTATTCCTGCAATAATGAAGCCAATCATACATTTCACACTAATGATGTTTAATGTATTGGTTGAAGCAAAAGGGGAGTTAGGTACATATGCCCAATAGGCAGTTCCCTCAGTGGGTATAATACATACAGTGCAAGCTAAAATGGCTATCATAGCAATGAAAAGGTTATCAGGAGTACATGGAAGACTCTGTCTTGACACCAACCATTCAGCTTCCTGTGTGGTCTGCTTCATTTGCCCCCACGTCATTGGCCTAGCTACTTGCATTCTGGTCAGCAGCTGCTATGATGGAACATTGTTCAGGGACATTTGGGAGAATACTGTGACTAGAAGGAAAGGTGGCATCAGACTCCACCATAGATCGTGAGCTGGGTGGTTTTCTCCATAGTAGTACATTCCAGGATGGCAGCTCTTGTCAACTAATTAAATTCTTTAAATAGTCTAAAAAATAATTTAATTTATTTGAATTTTGCTTTGAGATTCCAGCAAAGATTTTTTTCTGGAGGCATAGACTGTGTGATTCATCCTTTCTTACCATATCAGTCACTTTCGATTGTCATCGCTACCCATAAAAATAGAAATTGATTTCCTCATAGTGCTGGAAGCTAGGACACCTATTGAGACTCGGACTAATTCTGTTCCTAGTTAGAGATGCCCTCTTAGTTTGTGAGAAACTGCCCTGTCCCCATGCTCACATGATGTCTGGTCTGTGTGTATGGAGGTAAAGGAAATAGAAACAGATAAAAAGAGGGTTCTTGGGTCCTTTTGATAGGGACACTAATCACATTATGAGAGCCGCACCTGCAGCCCAAAATTACCTCCCAAAAGCCCCATCTCCAAAGAGCATCGTATTAGGAGTTAGAGCTTTAACATATATATTTTGTGAGGGGCACAAGCTTAGTCCATAGCACCTTCTGTGTTAATTTTATGGAGATGGGTGACTAAGTACCTCAAATAGGGTGTTTAAATAACAGATTCTGATTAACTCACAATTCTCAAAGCTTAGAAGGGCCTAAAGGGAAGGTGTCCTCAGGGTTGATTCTTTCTGAGGCCAAGTGGGAAAAATCTAGCTCCTGGTAGCCACAGGCATCCTTGATTAGAATGGGCATTCTTCCTGTTTCTTTTCACCACATTTTTCCTGTGTTAGTCTCTGTGCTGATTTTTTCCCTGTGCTAAGGATACCAGTCATGTTGAATTAAGGAACTCTAAGGAACTCTTCTTATCTTGATCATCTGCAAAGACCTTATTTCCAAACAAGGTAACATTCACAGCGTTAGGACTTCATAACTCTTGGGGTGGGGGAGACATATCATCCTAAAATGCCTGTGCTTCCCAGCACGTTTCCGGAGATGTGAAGGGCTGAGGCTGCAGTCTTGGCCTAGGGCTTGGGGCCAGCCTATAAGTGGATCTGCATCACACAAATTAAACTAACATCTCCAAGGAGGAAGAAATCAGCCCTGAGGAGAAGAGAGCTCAGGATTCATTTTTCAGTCTACCTTGCTCCTCAGAACCACCTTCAGTGTATGTGACAAGCCATTGGGCCTCTCCATGGGAAGTGTGGCACCCTGTGTCTCTTCCCCTGTGCTACCACACTGAGCTTGTTGAGGGACCAGGAAGCCCTGGACTTGGACAACAAAGGGTGCCAACTGAGTAGGAATGGAACCTGTCAGTGCTGTGTGAATGTGGCCATACCTAGAGGAGAAGAAGACAGATATACCTGCCATGCTAAGCACAGAGGCCTGAATGAGACCCTCACTGTCAAGTGGGGTAAGGACCAAGTTGCTAGGGTTGGTAGTACAGGTGGTTCTGCCAGATCCACCTGAGTAGGAGATCAAAGTAAAGCTTCTGGAATTCAACATGTGGTGAGCTGGGGAAAGGAATCAGAAATGCCATCCTGATACACCCAAATATTGCTTCTCCTTTCAGAGTCCTCATCTGGCTCCACAAACAGCCCTGCTTGGGTGCTCATTTTAGCATGCACTTTGGCCAAGGCTATAATTATATTCTTTGAAAAAAGCTCTTCTAATCAGGTAGGAAAGATAAGAAAGGCATGGTGGGGCTTACTCTCTACTACAGTCAGCTGCTGGAGTCCCGGACCAGAGAACAATCTCCAGTCTCCACTCATGGAGTGAGAAATCAGGCTTGGCCCTTTGCTGAGTTCAGCAAGTGGGTTGTATAAGGCCTTTAATCGTCCACCACAGCCACCTGTTCCTACCAGAAACAGCATGAGAGAAAGAGGGGAATTATGTATTTACATATTCCTTTTGTCCTCATCTTTCACTCCTAATCTGCCCTTGCTTGCAGAAAACCTTTTTAAAGAGCTAAATGAATATTTTTATTGAAAGTGTCTTATTGAAAGTGTGTTGGTTTGCATATACCTGTTTTTCATTTACTGAAGTAGTGTCTTGTGGATTCTTCTAGTTGACCATAAGAACACTGGAGTCACACTGTTTCACCTCTCCACAGTCTCAGTGAAGGAAACCACTCTGTCCACACCTGCTGTTCACCCTTATGGGTTGTACTCTTTGGAAAACATTCCCAGGAGTGGAGCTGAAGCCCCTGTCTCCACTCCCATCAGTACCATACAAGGATTCCTGTGTCAGCATACCCATACCATGGCTGGGCACTTCTCAGCTCTCTAATTTGTTAATGATCTAGTACAATGATATATCATTTTGCATTTCTTTAGTTATTAAATGCTTTTGGTTTCCTATATATAAATTTCATGTCCATTCTTTCATTCCTTTTTGAGTTTGTCTTTTTCTTGATCTAAGTTCCTTTTATATTCTAGCTACTAATCCTTTATCTCTTTCAGACATTGTATTTAAGTTCCTGCCATCCTGTCAGCTGTGTATTAACTTTATCCATAGTAACTTTCATTAAACAAAAGTCTTTTTTCCTCCAGTAGTAGAGATTGAATTCACGGCCTTCACAGTGAACTACATTACTAGCCACTCTTTATTTTTTATTTTGAGACAGGTACTCCCTAAGTTGCTAAGCTTCCCAGCCTGGATTTGAACTTGCGATCCTTCTGCCTCAGCCTCCCAGTGTTGAGATTGCAGGCATGAGTCACCACAGTCATCTATAAATACTTACTTTTGATATTTAAAAAGTCATTTATCTGTGTTTTATAATATAGCTCATGTTTTTGACATTTCTAACTGTGCTACTGGTATGTCCTTTAGTAACTGCTTTTTATTTCACCATTTGTCTCCACTAGAGTTAGGTATATGTTTATATTTAGGAGTAGGCAACGAGAGGGGTTGGTATATATGAATATATAGAAGAAAATTACGTATTTAAACAGATATGAAGGGAGGTCAGATAAATATCTATAAATGGGAAGGAGATTGATGAAAGTCAAGTATACATGAATATACGGTGTGAGGGGATCCCAGCTCTCCTCATCCAGGTGCCCACTTCTTGCCATAGAAGGTGACGGACAGACTGAGGAATCAAGACAGTGTCCCACCTTTATTATTATTATTAGCCCCTTTTAACTTATTTAAGTCTTTATACACCTTGTTTAAATAAGTGTTAAAATCACAGGTGAGAGATAAGAATAGGCCAAAAATGTTTTAAAAGCTTAACAACAACAAAATACACAAATATCTGATAAGACATATCTATTGCAGTATTACCAGGGAAACAGATCATTGACTGAGAGAACTGGCAGGAATTCAGACATTTTAGAAAGACATTTTTAATAATAGCACATAGTGACAGTTGTCTTCTCAACAAGTGACAGTGGAACAACCAAAGGTCCACATGAAAAGGAATGAAGCTGAATTCCTACCTCGCACCACGTAACACTCAGAAGATGGAGAATCAGGAAAGCCAGTGGTATGCTTTGTTCTGAGCCTGAAGGTCTGAGAGGCAGGTCAGAGAGACTGTTGGTATACACCCATACAATGGTTTGCATGTAGTTTTTCCACACCAAAACTCATAGCTTAATCCTCAATCCTTTGGGATCTGATTAGGTTATGGGAGCACCATTCTTATGAATGGATGAATGCCTTTCTCTAGATATGGAGTTAGGGTTCTTGAGAGTAAATCATCTCTTGCAGGAGTGAACTGATTCTCATTTTGTTTTTTTGGTACCGGGGATTGCACTCGGGTCCTTGCGCTTGTGCAGCAGGAGGCGAAACCACTGAGCTAAATCCCCAGCCCCAGGAATGAACTGATTCTCAACAGACTGGTTTACTTCCCTCAAGAACAGGTTGTTGTTAAGCAAATTTATTCCTAGTGTTTTACCATCCACTGTGTTACAATGTTACAGGTATTCTGTTACAGCAATACAAAATGAACTAAGTCTTGGAGCCTGAAAGGCCAAGGACCCGGAACTCCTGTGTTCAAAGAAGGAGAAGATCAATGACCCAGCTCCTAAGAAGAGAGTAATTTACCCTCCCTCTGCCTTTTGTTCTATCTGTCCCTCAAAGTACTGAATGGTGCCCACCCACAATGGTGAAGGCAGTCTTCTTTACTCAATCTACTGGTTCAAATGCTAATCTCTTTTCAGATTAATCCTCACTGACACACTCAGCAATAATGTCTTACTAGCTAGCTGAGCATCCCTTAATTCAGTCAAGTTGACAAGTAAAATTAACCTCCATATATGCAAAAAATGAATTAAAAATGGATCAAAAATCTAAATGCAAAACTTAAAGCTATCAAACTCTTAGAAAAGAACATATGTGTAAATATTCATGACTCTGGATGTGGCAATGACAAAGACATGACACCAAAAACATAAGTAACCGAAGAAACAGATAGGTAAATTTTATTCTGTCAAAATTAAATTAAAACGTCTATACTTCAAAAGAATCCTTCAAGAAAGTAAAAGGCAACCCAATGAAATAAAGAAAATATTTCCAAATAACATATGTGATATGGAACTCATATCCACAATGTTTTTTAAAAAAACACAATTCAATAATAAAAACAACCCCATTTTTTTTAATGGGCCAAGAAACTGAATGGATATTTTCAGAAGATTTACAAATGGCCAACACGCAGGTAAAATGAGCCTCAAAATCAGTATTCATTAGGGAAATGCAGATCCAAGCCACGAGTTACTTCTCACTCAGAATGCTAGAATTATAAAAATAGACAAAAGAGTGGTTGGCAAAAATGTAGAGAAATCAGAACTCTGACTTACTGCTGATGGAAGGGTAAAATGGTACAGATACTTTGGAAAAAAGTGTGGAGATTCCTGAAAATGTTAAACTGAGTTACCATATAGCCCAACAACTCTTCTAGTTAGAGACAACCAAGGGAAAGGAAAACTAAGTCCACAGAAAAGCTTGTACACTAATGTGATAGCAGCATTATTCCCAATAGAAAGTGGAAACAACTGCAAAGCCCATCACTTGAGTGGATAAATACAATGTGGAGTGATACATTCTTACTATGCAATATTATTGGTCCACGAAAAGCATACAAGAAAACCTTATACTAAATGAAAAGTTACATACACATACACACACACACACACACACACACACACACCACTTTGTATGATTCTCTGTGTGGAGAGCCTTAACAGAGTACAGTAGTGGTTGCTAGGACTGAAGGTGGGGAGGGATTTAGGAAGGGGAAGTCTCAAGTGGACAATTTCTTCTGGGGAGTGTGTAATGCTCTAACACTGATTGTGGTAATGGTTGCACACCTCTCCAAATATAGTAAAGCCAGTTAACTTTTACATTTTAAATAGTATGGCATTTGAATTATATGCCATTGAATTGTATGGCATTTGAAGAATTATATTTCAGTAAAGCTGGTAGAAAAATAGTGTAACTAATCTCAATATACTGAACATTTTCTCAGTTTTATTTCATTTATCTGCCTACTGTAAAGAAACCCCAATTTCCTACTTTGTTTTTTTTCTTGAATTGCCAAAATGTGCACGCATGCTTAGAAAAGTATTGCTCGTTGAATTTGTTAGATACTGAAAGGTACTGAGCAAATCAAATATACGAAATTTGTTAATATAGTTTGAAATGTCTAAGGAAGAATTCTTCAACTTCAGGGAGTTGAGGGAAGCTTTTAAAATCCCTGTGCCCTGCCCCGGCGTGCTGGCACAGGCCTATAATTCCAGCATTTGGGGAGATGGGGCAGGGGAGGATCGCCGCGAGTTCAGGGCCAGTCTGGAATACATAGCGACACCTTGTCTCAAAAAACTGAAAAATAAATAAATTAGTAAATAAAATCCCAGTGCCCAGGTGAGCACCCATACTAGTTAAATCAGAGTGCCCCAAGGCAGGGCGCACTTTCCAATGCGCTGGAAAGTCTGTGACATAGTTCTCAAGGAATTCAGTTATGTAAATTGCAAAAGATGTTTCAGTAAAATCTGATGTGCTAATCTCAGCATTTAATTTTAATCAAAGGACAAAATCAAATTTCTAACCAAAAAAACTTGTAATCCTAAATCAAGATTGTCAAGTTCGGTTAGAAATAAAAGTTCTGAAAACGAATCGTTGAGGTTTTAATGCAATATTTAAATATTGACTGTATCAATCCGAAAACTGTGATACGCTTTTCCCCTAGAACAATGCTCGCCCCAACCCCCATCCCCCAGATTTCAAGGCCAGGCGACGACCTTAGGGGCTCCAAGGGCGCCACCAGCGGGCACCTCGGCCTGCAGGGTAAAGTTTGGTTCTAGACGGACACTGGTCTGTTTCCCCAGATGGCCCGGAAAGGGATCGCCCTCATCAGGAAGTTTCGGCAGGCGTCCCGGAGCCTGGCCACGGCCCCGGGGTGACTTCTCGGGTCACTCGGGTCCCCAACCTCACGGGCAGGCCGCGTCCAGACGATGTGCGCCTGGGCCGGGAGCGCGCTGCTGCTGCTCCTCTTCATGCAGACCGCTGCCCCGCAGGGGCGACCGCTGCGTGAGTCCGGGGCGCGGGGACGCCTAGCGGGCCGCGAGCCCTGCTTCCGGAGCGCGTGGGCGAGGGCTGTGGGGGCCGGGGTGTGGGAGGTGCAAGGTCCGCACACGGAACCGCAACTGTGTCCGAGGCCGCCATCTACAAGCGGGTCTGAGCTGTGACTCCTGCTCCCCCGCCCCCACTCCCCACCCGGCCCTGGCGTCCCAGGTCCTGGGAGTGGCGTTCGGAACTACCACCCCGCGCCGCCACCGTGAGGCTCTTAAATCAATCTCTTGCTTTCTCACTTAAGTAAGCTGAGCCTGGTGTCCTGGAACTCGATTCTCTGATTCATTGTTTCTAGTACAGCCTGAGTGGTTTCCCCCAGTCTTTAGCGAACAGGAAGTTCCTTCCCAGGGTGTCCTCGACTGGGTCGCCCCTCGGGTGTCACGGGGCAGTAGGCGGACAAGGGGCTGAGTGCTCGCCGAGTATTGACGTAGGAGTCTGGTTAGGATCCCGATTCTACCCCACCCCACGTCCCACCCCACGGGCCCGGGTGAGGGCGCCGCAGAGAGGCCTGCCTTGGGTCTTCCTGACTCGGCAACGGTTCTTTTCCCTGGAAATTTATGTTATTTCTGAAGGTTCGCTGATGTAACAGGTTCTCTTTTTTCAGCTAGACTTTGTGGATTTGTGATCTGCTGTATAACTAAGGGGCCTTGTCTAAAGGATGCCGAAGTAATGATTAATGTTTAACCAGTGAATCCACCTTTAAACCGCATTCTGATCTGGAATCTTGTTGATTTCCCCTTATGCTTTGGGAAGTAGGGACTATTTGTAGGTTTACTGGTTCACCAGCCCTCAGGTTACAAAGAATACAATCAATCTGGTTTTTCCCTGCCAAATTAAATTCTACCACTGCTCCTAACTCGTAGTGACTTCATCCGGTTCACCGAGAGTCTGCACTCAGCACTTTACATACATAATCGCATGTCAGCCTCAGAAGAGCACTATGTACCATACCCAAACTTCACAGGTGAGAAGAGTGAGGTATGGCCAGCTTGCACGTAAATATGTTCACTGTTTTGGTAGCTTTAGCAGTAGAACTTGAGTCTCCACTTCACATTTGTGATTCCTAACATCAGTGGTTACAGAGTGAGTCATAGAATTTGATGTTAACTGGAAATACTCATTGCACAGAATGAGTTCCAACCTTGTGTTGCACTGCTCTGGGCCCAGAGGAGGTGCGAGGAACCAAGTCTTTGCCCTCTGATATTTTGCATTAAAATGAGAGAGATGACAGTTTAAAAAGGGGAGGGGGGGGATAGAGAGAGAAAAGAGAGGGAGAGGGAGATAGGGAGAAGAGGGAGAGAAAGAATGAGAATGGAGAAAGAGAACATCAGAGAACTGATATCTGATGAATACATGTGAGAGAGGAAGGTCAGGACAAGCCACTCATTCTGACATTTGAACAGAGACCTGAAAGAAATAAGAGTAGCCAAGCTTGGCGGCACATGCCTGTAATTCCAGCACTCTGGGAGGCTGAGGCAGGAGGATTACAAGTTCAAGTCCAACCCGGGCAACCTGGTGACTTAGCAAGTCTTTGTCTCAAAATTTTAAAATTCAGAAAGGGTGAGTATGTAGCTCAGTTGGAAGGGCCTAGGTAGTCCTGGGATGTAGTTCAGCAACACAGTGCCTGGCAAGCTTGAGGTCCTAACTTTGATCCCTGGTACCAAAAAAAAAGCCTAGGTTTAATCCTCCAAAAAAAAAAAAAAATAGAAAGAAAAGATGAGAAAGATTGGGAGCCAGTTTTCTAAGCAATGGACTAGACCAGCAGATCCTGCAGGCGTTCTCAGTGGTACTGACATTTTTGGTTCGGGGTAGAGGCTGTCCTGTGCATTGCATGATGTCTGCCAGCATCCCTGTCTTCCATTCACTAGATACTACTAGCTAGTAGCAAAGTGTCTACAGATGTCACAGCCAGATGTCCTTGGGAGACAAAAATCTTGTTAAAAACCACTAGATTAGTGTTGTGTGTTGTGGGGGATGCCAGACTGGGGAATTTATCAAGACTGCATGTCAAAATAAAAAATAAAAGGGGATGGGGATGGAGCTCAATGTGAGGCCCTGGGTTCAATCTTTGGTGCCACAGGAAGGAAGGGATGGAGACAAGAAGAACCACTGGGTTGAAGAAAGAGCTAGAAGTACAGCACTGGAGGCAGAGAAGTGGGTGGTGGACTCAGAAAGGCCCCACAGGTAAGGTCCCAGGAGACCCATAGGCAGGGGCATAGACTCTGAGGAGTGACAGGACCTGTCACAGGTTTTAAAAAGCTCACTCTGGCTGCTCTGTGGAAAGCAAAACAAAGAGATCAATGAGGCAGAGGGACCAGCCAGGAAGCCTTTACACGAATCCAGGCAAGAAATGGTGGAGCAGGCTAAGCTGGAGCTGAAGGGGGAAACAGGAAACATTTGAATTTTGGATGTATTTTTTAAAGAAAATTGCTGAGAGATCCATGTATGTATGACACGAAAGAGAACATTCAAAAGCAACACTGGTCTTTACTTATTTTACTTTATCAGTCTCGAAATGGGGTAATTTGTGATGCTCTTCTTAAAATGGTAAAGACAAAGGCAAACAGTTTTGGGGAAAAGTGATAGACCAGTTTGGGATATAAGTTTCAGATTTCAATCAGGTTATCTAAGTGATATTGTCAAAGCAGTAAGAGTCTAGCATTCAGGGCCAGAGGTAAAAATCTAAGAGTCATTTATTCATCCAACAAGCATTTATGAAGTACGTACCATGTGCCAGGTGACAATGTAGGCACCGGGGATGCATCTCTGAGCCCCCTCATTTTGTCATGGGGGGACACCTGCCTAGAGATCTTATCCACTCAGCTTTCAGGGGCTCCTTCTGTGTTTGCTGGACATTTGTCTTAAGCTGTGTATCAGCAGATCTCCCGGCATTTCACAGCCAACATTTGCACAGGAAAGTGTTTGGAGGTGGAAGTTTCGTAGGACTGGATCTAATTAGCTGTGAACCCCACCTGCTGAGCTCAGCTGCCATGGCTGGAAATGCTTCAGGATTCTCTAGAGTCTGTTGGCTTCAGGAGAAATTGCCCAGTCAGGAGTAATGGGGTAGAGGCCAGCTAGTGGGTGGCAGCCACCTGTGACAGAAGAAGTGCACGGGAGACATAGCCAAGCTTGTCATGCGGAAGGTGGCAGAACCGTGTCTCACTCTCCACAGGGTGACACAGACCCAGCGGGTGGTGTGAGCTGATTCAGTTGTGTGGACTCTGAAGCTGGGCCCCCTGCTGCCAGTGCTGAAGGCCTCTTGCTCTCTCTCCAGGCTCCCACACCCTGCGCTACCTCTTCATGTGTGCCTCAGAGCCCGAGCTTGGGCTGCCCTTGTTTGAGGCTCTGGGCTACGTGGACGACCAGCTGTTCGTGTCCTACAATGGTGAGAGTCGTCGTGCTGAACCCCGGGCTCAGTGGATTGGGAGGACCTCGAGCCGGATGTGGCTGCAGCTCAGTCAGAGCCTGAAAGGGTGGGAGCACATGTTCATTTTGGACTTCTGGACTATCGTGGACAACCACAACCACAGCAAGGGTGAGTGCAGAGGGCTTGCCTTCCTGAGGTGCTGGAGCATCTCACTGCCTAGGGATGCTTGTTCAGGAGAGCTGGGAGCTTGAGGGCCTAGGGGAAGGAAGAAGAGAGGCATGTTCTTCCAGGCATCGTGTGGGCCTTAGGGATGGTGGGGACAGGGACCTACTCCTCTGGCTTCAGTAACGAGCTGGGGGTGTTGCCAGAGTCCCACACCCTGCAGGTGATCTTCGGTTGCGAGGTGCAGGAGGACAACAGCACCAGGGGTTTCTGGAAGTATGGATACGATGGGCAGGACCACCTCGACTTCTGCCCTGAGACACTGGATTGGAAAGCAGCAGAACCTGCAGCCCATCCCACCAAGCTGGAGTGGGAAAAGAACAAGATTCGGGAGAAGCAGAACAAGGCCTACTTGGAGAAAGACTGCCCCGGGCAGCTCCAGAAGTTCCTGGAGCTGGGGAAAGGGATTCTGGACCAGCCAGGTATGGTGACAGAACCGTCCTATCCACACACTCTAGTGAGGGAGTGGAGGGATTCGAGGTGCAGGGTTCTTAGCTGAGGATTCAGCGGTGGCCAAGGCTGTATACAGTATCTCAAAGGACTTTCCCAATCCTAGGGTATCCACCTTATGATTGAGATATATGACGCAGCCATGAGACATGATTTTATTTTTCCCCACGCATATGACCAAAGAAGAAGTATCTATAATCTTCTTTTGAGCTAGCCAGAAACATTGTGTGTATTTATACCTTTTAGGAGTTTAGAAATGTCAACAATCACATGAATACCCAGGCAGCAAAATGCACAGTGAAACAGTCCTTCAGAACAGCAGGATCTGTGCAGGTTAAAGTTACTTTTACAAAACATAGCAACAATCACTAAGGCCTGCTATCTTCTGAGAGCCTTTCTTACAAGAATACTTACAGGGTTGAGCCCGATGGAATTGAGAGTCTGTGTACATATTTACGTAGAAAGCAGACAAGAGAGACATTGACAAGAGAGCAGACAGCTGGGTCTGTGGTGGTTCTCCATATAACGCTACGTTGGAGCTGAATCTTGGAACAAGTTGTAGGGCACAAAATGGTGTCTCTCTTGCAGCCCATTTTGTCTGAAAAACATGTGTCCTTCCTCCAACCCACAGAGGGAAGTGAAAGCTGAAATCCTCTAGGCAAGGGTAAAAAGATCCCCTCTCTTCATCCTTCCTCTTTCTCGTTAAGTACCTCCTTTGGCGAAGGTGACTCATCATGTGGCCCCTGCGGCGACCACTCTACAGTGTCAGGCTCTGAGGTTCTACCCCCAGAACATCACCATGAGATGGCTGAAGGACAAACAGCTACTGGATGCCAAGGAGGGTGGGCAGAAGGACGTGCTGCCCAATGGGGATGGAACCTACCAGGGCCAGGTGGTCTTGTCTGTGCCTCTTGGGGAGGAGCAGAGGTATACTTGCCTAGTGGAGCATGAAGGCCTGGATCACCCCCTCACCGCCACCTGGGGTAAGGACAAGAGCCTCAGGCTGAGAAAATCTGTTGTAGGGGTTCAGGGGTGCTCACTATGGAAGTGAGGGGAGGGTCTGCTTTGGGGGAGCAGACAAAGGCTTGAACTTGCTCTTGCTTTTTTAGAGCCTTCGCCATCTAGTGCCCTGGTCATTGGAGTCAGCAGTGGCATCATTGTCTGTGTCATCATCTTCTTTACTGGAATTTTGTTCCGAACCTTAAGGAAGAAGCAGGCTTCAAGTGAGTAGGAAGGAGAAGGAAGTGTCATTGTGCCTCTGCCCCAGAATGTAACTCGTCTTCTTGCAGAAAATGGGGCAGCGGGAAAGCCTTGTCCATGAGAAGACTTCTCCTCTCTTCCTTTCTTTGGGAGCACCAGCACCTCTGGGAAGCAGGAAAGGAAAGAATGTGGGTTTCCCCCCAGAGTTAAATTTCTTAATTTAACCTTTTGAGGACTTAATATTATACAGGTGCTGTGAAAGGCAAGGGAGAAATTCTGAGGTTGATAAAGTCACTGTAGCTATTCTCAGGAGGGAATAACATGCATGACAAGTAAACACAGGTGAAGAGCCCTGAGGTCCTAGGGCAGATATGGAGCCCTTGCTCTAGGTGGCAGAGGATCACAACAGCTGGGGACCAAGAAGGCTTCTGAATCTTGAAAGAGAACTGACATTTCCTTAGATGAGGTTTAGGACAAGGAAAAGTCTACAAAGGTGGAGTAGCTGTGTGAGTAGGAAACTGTAGAACATACAGGAAGTGAGAGGTAGTGCACCTTGGTGTCCCTGGTTATGTACCTGTGGGTCACCAGTTCTGCATATCTATGCTCTGAACATCTGTGGTGTGGGGAAGAAGAGAGAACAGAAGCCAAATAATGTATCCCTTTGGGACATTAGAGTATGACCACTGGGGTATCAGTTAAGGAGAGATATAATCTCCTTCCGATGGTAGATGGATTGTTAGGAGGTGGGATGGGCAGCAAGACCAGGTAGAAAGCAAAGGAACGATTTCAGAAGAGGGAGCAGCAGGACCTGAAGTCCGGTAGTGCCCCTGGACAAGAGTGGCCCAAGTTGAGATGAGTGAAAGAGGAGGGTAAGGGACCGGAAAGAGGCCAGATGATGCCAAGGTCTGTGACACTTCTCCCTGGGTCCCTTATCTCCCCAGGAGGAGCCATTCAGGACTATGTCCTAGCCGGGTGTGAGTGACTCAAAGCCTGCAGACCTGTTCTGTGGAGGAGACACAACTAGAGACTCAAAAAGGGAGCATCCTTGTGGAGTTCTCCATATTTTAGAACAGTAGGACTTAACAAATAGAAACTGCCCAAACAACTCTCTGCCCTTAGCTTTCCCTGTTCACTTTCTAAAAAGTCTACCTTGGGTAGCTCTTTGAGTTCCGGCATGACTGTGTCCAGCACGGACTTCCCGGAGAGCTACTTTGTATAAATCTCAAACTGCATCCAGAAGGTTCATTTCCTCCCATCACTTCAGACCCTGTACACCTATACCATCTCATCTCCAACCTCTGAAAGAAGGCTTTTCAAATTTGGGTGTTTCTTTTTAACATCTGAGAAAAGCTTCACCCTGGCACATGGACACTCGCTCCCCTTCTAGAATTTTGCACACACGTGCTGGCATCCAGGACCCACTCAACTTTCCCTGTGAGTCCACTTTCTCTGCTGTCCAGTAATTCATCTGTTACCAAGCCCTGGATTCCCTTCCTTCACAGCAAGGTATGGGTGATTGCGCAGCTGTGAAGGCTGTGCACTGCTCAATTTGAAGAGGCACCTTTCCTGGAAAACAATGGGTATTCTGTGTGCTTTGGTAGTTTTATAGCATGGGGGAAGGAAGTACCTTAAAGGGGATTTTCTAATTTGTACAAAGGCAGCGTATAGATTTTCAAAGATTAGTGACACCTGCAGGTTGGTTCCACCCTAGGATGCCAGAGCTGAAATACCATTTCTCCTGTTCTGTAATGAAAATCATGGAAAGTATAATTATAATAACAAAAGTATGGCTGACACTTATTTTTTAAAAGCATATGGTATCATATTCTGTTCTGCACACTGCTTACAGGATTATTGCATGCAATTCTTATAATATTCTATGAGGTAGGCACTTAATCCTCTGTCCCTTTTGTAGTGTCGATCCCATGGCATACCTACCGGAGCCAGCTGTTTGTTATCATTGAAAACTCTAAAAGGTTCACCATCACTGGTATACATGAAGAAAGTGAAGTAGAGAATCATACAGCTTGCCCAGGAAAGATAGCCCTCAATCCCAGCTATTCAGCGATGTAATCCATGCCAGTACTGATACATCCTGGTGGTACAGAGGCAGTGGGTAAATGAAGGAGGAGGACATGGCTCTTCTCTGTCTCTTTGCATTTCTTCTCAGTGAGCTTGATCCATATGAAGGAAACCAAAACAATCTATGGACCTCAGCTGCATTTTCAAATGGACCAGATGGTGACTCCCTTGAGCCTCCATTGCTCTGTCTCTTTAGCTCTGCACACAGACTGGGGTCAGTCAGTGACTGTGCTGAGCTTCACATTGTCCTCCCCTGAACAGTGTCTGTGGAGTCAGAATCCTATCAATTCCCCTGACAAACTGTGGCTTGGAGGATGCCCAGGAATCTTCCTGGGGCTGCTGTGATTCTGACTGTCTCCTCCAGCTATAGACATTTGAAACAGTTTGAACCAGGCCACATGGGAATAGCTAGACTCTGGGAAAGGGATTTATCCAAACATGACCCAAAGAATCATATACACCTATATCTCCATCCATAAGGCACATGTTTACTTTATGCTGCTGCATATATTGGCCACATAACTGTACTACAAGCACTGTGTTGGAGGGTGAGTGGCTCAGGAGACCAAACACAGTTCAAAAAGTTTTAAATTTGAGCAGAAATCTCAACTTTTTTTTAAAATCCCTTTTTTTTTCTGGTTGTGGAAGTTACACAGAAAAAAGTAAAAATAATTTGCACTTGTAGAAAAGGTGAAAAATGAATAACATTAAACTTAAAATTTCATTAGCTTTTATACTCTATTAACAATTTGTTTAATATCTCTTAGGATCATATTGCTGTGTTACAATGTATAAAATTAACATATTTTAAAAAGTGTACACTTGTGTACTGCTTAATTTTACCAGTGTCCATGTCCTCCTTATGTATATAATTGTAAGGTCATTTCAGGACACAGCACTTCTAATTTTTTCTTACATTTTGTTTCATGGAATATTTTCATTAAACTGTGGTAGCTGAGTTGTTTTTCTTCACTGTAGGGACAGTCATACCTAAGTCATAAGTCACTGACTGTCGCATCTCCAAACCAAGCTAGAAGCACATTGATGAGTTCTTCATAAACATCATCCTATATTCAAAGCAGGATGGCAAAGGTCTTCTCTTACTCTTCACCTCATGTGTGGCTATGTTTCAATTTGGTTTGATTATACTCAGACTGAGATTGTAAGAAACACCATACCCTTCACCACAACATTTAGTCTATTAATTTTTTGTCACAGAAATAATAATTAATAAAACTCCATTTTCTTTTGTTGTTCCTGACCTTATCCATTTTTAAAATCAACCACATTGAAAAGTCAAAGACTTACATTTTCAGTTCTGTACTGTATTTTCTCTCAATTCTGGCAGTGTGGCAGTAGGGAGGAGGGCGACACCTAGTGGCCTTGGTCAGATGTATCTCACTGGTCAGGACACTGGAGAGCTAGGCCTGGGCTTTTCCTGAGGGTAAATGGTTGTACTAGCTGGTGCAAGTGATACCACTTGCAGAGTCCCTGAAAATCAAAGAAAGCAAACCACTTACCAGTTGTTTGAACAGCTGGGATCTCAGGCCACTGCTGAGCTCCTGAACTGGTAACAAGAGAAAGAAAACAACCTAGTAATCTCTTAGTCAAGTGGAGCAGCTGATTGAGGCCTGCTAAGAGGTACAAGCCAGAGGTCTCATATCACATGGTAATGCAAATTTCATGGTGCTGTGTCTACCTTATGTATTATAAAACATTCTTTGGGGACATACGCACATTTAGAAGCAAAACTCTGTAAATGCCAGAATTTCTCATAAAGTTATCAGCTTTAATCTACTGTTCTCTAACTACACTCTGATTTAAAAATGATTAGTAAACTAATCTGTGCCTTTAAACATCAAAAATGTTTTTGTGTGGGCTGGAATTTGTAATTGCCATTCTCTCTGTAGACTTTGGTCATAATTTGTTCTCTCTTTTTGCTTTCATGAATAACTTGCATTCTCTAACTTGTAGAACATTAATGCAATATTAAAGGATAGTGTATGATGATTTTATTAGCCTGGACTGCTTTGAAATCCTGCATACATTTACATTTTCCTGGACATTCTGATAGCTCGGGCATTCTGTTTCTTAGTAACTGTTTAAGACATGAGAGATAAATATGGTGTGTTTTGAGTAGAGGCTTCTATTTTTTGGCTGGATGGATTTTCACCCTCAATAAAGTTTTCTGTGGCATGAATTTTTTAAAATTTTTAGTTAATTGTTTTCGAATACTTACTAATGCCAGGTTTTGTCTGCATTTTAATTTAATTCTTCCAAAGACCCCTCTGAAGTATAAACTATTATTATCTTCATCTTTATTTTGAGTTTATGGAAACCAAGGCACAGAAAGGTTAACTTGCTAAAGTTTACACAGAAAATAGTTGTGCTGGAATTGGATTAAAATTCTAACCATTCTGGCTTAGAGTAGAGCTTCTAACTATAACGCAATACTTACCTCTCAGGCAAGAAAACATGGTGTTACCAACTTCTTGGGATGATATTTGAGTTATTCATTCTGGGAGCTCATAGCAACTCTGATGTTTTCTACAGTGACTTGGAAATCTGCTTTAACATTTCAGGATTTACCATATTCCTATTATTTTATCGGAAGTATCTTGAAGTATTTTTCAGGTATTTATACTTTTTAATTTAAGATATTTTTCTTAACGTACACAAATTTCTAACTACTGAATTCATGCTTCTGTTTATTCTTTTTATCATTCATGGAGAAATCAGATATGGGTAGTTTTAAAATGCCTATACAACATTTTATCCACTACATTTGGGTATTGTTATTGTTTTTTAAAAACCAAACTATGGCTTTTGGGCGTAAAACTGCAAAAAATTTTGGACCTATCAATGAACTTTTTAGGAGGTTAATGCCAATATTTATATAAATGTAAGTATAAGTATCATTAATTAATTTTGCAGGTCAATTAAATATGCTATGTTTGTTCCAGTGAATAACCAATTTCACCTACTGAAAGAGCTTGGTGTGTGTGTGTGAGAATATGTGCTTTAAGTACAAATGGTTAATGGACTTCTTTTTGTCTGCGTTTAGGCTCATAATTTCATCATTAACCCAAGTGCAAAATAGTTTATTTTGTGTGTGTCATTGAGAAAGCATTCAAGAAAATTTTGAAAAACTAATCTAATTGCAAATATGTTTATAAAAATTTTGAAACAAATATTTAAGAAGGATAATGTTAGAAATCCTCCGTATAAATAACTTTTTTAAACACAAGTCAAAGTGTGTTGAGTGTTTATAGGAAAGCGCTCACACAGGACCCAGGCCAGGAAGTACACATGAAGAAAAAATTTGGACTGAAAGGGGAAAGCAGGAGCATTTTCTTAGAAGAGGAAGGATAGGAAGGAAGGGAAATGGGGGCAGACATAGATTAAGTTATGAAACCAAAGTCATGTCGATACCAATGACAGTGAATCCAGGGAAGGAGAAAAAGGAAATGGGCCTTCATAACTAGAATAAAGGTGAGGCACCTGAAATGAGAAATGCTGTGAAAGCTGAGTGGAGAGTGAGATCATTCTGCCAGCGGCTAGAGGAACTTTCTACACCAGACCAGGGGTGGTGGCCAGAAAAGACTGTGATAAAGCTCCAGCAGGCCCAGCCTAAACACTCTGAGACTAAACATAAGCATTTCCTCAACTGTAACAGAGCTTGTAATCCTTGGATTTCCTTACTATAAGTACAGTTATACATTTAAAAGTACCGGTGTGTGCAGGGCTGCCTTTGATTCAGAATTATTTGAAGAAAAAATACATATATGCTATTTCATAATTCCAGTATTCTGATGGAATTAGACTGAGGAGCATCCTGGGCATTTCATACTTTGTTTTTTCATTTCATACTTTTTTAATACCTCCAATTAATATAGTTTCAAGTCTGAATGTTCCATGGGTCCTATTAGCCACAATGTTGCTTTGTAGAGCCTTTATCTGAAGGGCTTGATTCACCTGTCAAAAGAATAGTATTCTGCCAGGCTAGGTTCACCTGGAGGATGAGAAGAAGGTGACAAGAAAGGAGAATAGTAAGCCACATGGACTGAAGGGTGAGCCACCCCTCTCTCAACCCACACATGATTAATATCTGTACTCTTCCTACAGTGGAAAAGATCAAGTACTGTATATTTTTACTTGGACATATTTTTTTTTAATTTTTTATTTTTCCAGTCCTGGAGATTGAACCTAGGGCCTCACATATGCTAGGCAGGTACTCCACCACCAAGCTACATTCCTGGCCCTTTTCATTTCTTATTTTGAGACAAAGTATAGCTAAATTGTCCAGACTGACCTATAACTTGTAATCCTCCTGCCTCAGCCTTTCAAGCAGCTGAGATTACAGATTGTACCACCACACCAAGTTTACACATTCACTACTTTTGAATCATTGTTATTGCAAAAAATTAGAAAATGAGATTAGAAGGAATAGAAAAAAACCAATAAATTAAAATTTCCAAATAAAAGTGAGGGTTTTGTTTTTAATGCTGTAATAAGCAAAATTGATTTAGGGAAAAAGCAACCTAAATGTGCAGTTATACTTAAAATGGCATTTCCTGGGACATATTTTAGAGTAGTTCTCACCATGAATTTTTTTCCCCAAAATTACCATGTTGTATACACTATATTTTCACGTTTATGAATTTAAAAACATGTTGCAATTTCAGAGTTTTGCCAGTAACCTGGCACTTTTTCTCAGTAGTGTTTGACTTTCTTACTAGCTAAGTCTCCTGTTATGAAGTGCGAGGTGTGGTGAGTTGATAATCAGGAAACTAAAAATTTTCAATTTAGGTGCAGAAAATAACCACTTATTTTAGAAGTGTAACAAAACCCAGCATTTAGATATCCTGCCCTGAGTCTCTTCTCCTTTTGTGCATCAGTTTTCATGTATGTTTGAGGTTGTAATATGTTGTCTCAGGCCATAGACTAAATCTCATGTATACACAATAGGCATTTGTTTATTAACTAGGATTTTGTTTTTAAACTACAGTGATTCTTACCATGAAAACTTCCAAAAGCTGCAGCAGGAAGCTAAGGAGAAAATTTGGAGAAAGTCTAAACTACAGCAGACTGAATTCTGCTATTCTACCTTATTTTTTTTTAACGGGATTAGCCTCAGCATTACTAATCTCATCAAAGGCCTTTAAGGGGAAGAACTTGTAGGCTTTGTAATGACCTTAATCAAGTATTAGCCCTATACAATTATTCCCAATTCTACAAATGTATGTTCTTGTCTCTAAAACTGGAGCAGGTTGAAAAGGAATTACTAAAAGAAGGAAGAGAAGCGTGTTTGGAACTGTAGGCACGTCAGACAGGCACAGGGGCCCTGGAATAGGGCTAACTGAATACCCAAGCTTAGCTTCAGGTTTCCTGCCTCCCTCGCAGAGATTCACGGAAAAGGGAGTCACTCAATAAATGTCTGAATTGAGGTAGGGAAAAAGACGAAAAATTTGCACTTACAAGGTTTTAATTTGCAGTTTTCTTCCACTTTTGTCTGCAAACATAGAGGCTATGAGGGCAGAGTTATATCATGGCCAGGTTTGCACTCCGTCCAGCACAAGGTTTTGACTCTGTCCGTTAAAATGAGTTGGTTTGAATAGAAATGTAAGTATCCAGAGGGAAACCCACTTGCTATATTAATCCACTTATCTTAGATGTAATTTGTATTTCAAGGAATCGATCTCTAATTAGTGGAAATTTTTAAAAAGAAAATGGAACGGGAATCTTTGCTTATAGTGATTGACCTGATAAAAATACTTTTAATTTAGAAATGTGCAAAGAAACAGTAATGCAATACAGAAGAAAACTGAAGCATTTCGGGCCAATGAAATCTGTACCTCTCCATCCAGCCCGCCCAATGAAAAGCAAGGTTTCACTGGCCAATCAAAACACTGAAATTTTAATAAAGCCTTGACCTTCCCCCACCCCCTCGGTGAAGTAATTTGTGAAAAAAAGCCTACCAACCCTGTGGTTTTCAATGAGGTCCGCAAACCTAGTATTTAGGGGCTGCACCCACCTTCTGTAGTACTGTAGTCTGAAGCATGTCTGGACGCGGTAAGGGTGGTAAGGGCCTCGGGAAAGGCGGCGCTAAGCGCCACCGCAAGGTGTTGCGCGACAACATCCAGGGCATCACCAAGCCCGCCATCCGCCGCCTGGCCCGCCGCGGCGGCGTCAAGCGCATTTCTGGCCTCATCTACGAGGAGACACGCGGGGTGCTGAAGGTCTTTCTGGAAAACGTGATTCGCGACGCCGTCACCTACACGGAGCACGCCAAGCGCAAGACGGTTACGGCCATGGACGTGGTCTACGCGCTCAAGCGCCAGGGACGCACGCTCTACGGCTTCGGCGGCTGAGATTTCTGGGTTTTGCCATCGCTCGCACTTTGAACAAAGGCCCTTTTCAGGGCCACCCACAAAGTCACGTAAAGGGCTGAGTATGTTGCCAGGCTTAGTTTAAATCTGATCAGTTAGACTAGTTATAGCAATCTTAGGTGGCTGCTAGGCAGACAAAACTGGTTTCCTAGTCTGGTTGGTTTTACGACGTTTCTTACGAAGTTGGTGATGAACTAAGATCTGAAGTGAACGCGAGATGTGAGCACAAATTATAACAATCTCTTCCCTCTACAGGATGCGCGTACTTAGGGCTTTTTGAGAAGCCTCTGCGCTGGCGGCAGCTAGAAGCCTCCGTGTGCATAAACATCTCTAGCGGCTCGTACTGATAGATGCATAGGAAGCGACTTCCGTAAAGAGCGCTCGAAGGAATGCAAAAGTAGTTTTGCAGAGAATAGGGTGAGTCCATCGCTGCTATCTTATAAGGCAAAAACAAGGAGACCTAGTGAACAGGCTCAACCTAGAAACGGGGTTAACAGCTTTTAACTGGAGCTGTTTGAGGCGCTAGGAAGCGGGAGGCTCAAAGGTGCAGTCCCATCTAGAGGATCCCCTGGTGCCAAAGGACCTGCTGGCTATTGGTGAGGGCAGCACGTCATCATCCTGGGACGAGGACCGGGGGACAGCCACTGCAGTGCACAGTGGTCGACAAGTGCTTAATTTATGCCAGGCATAATTGCCCCACCTTCAATTCCAACCTCATAGGAACAGTGACCCTAATATCTAAACAAGGCAAGGGCTGGAGATGATTACGAATTGAAACCATTATGCATATAGTCATTTTCCATGTTAGTATACAATTTTAAATTTACCAAAAGCCCTAACTATACAGTTTCATTGAGCTACCCAGAGAACGTGCTTGTAATAATATCAAATAATGGTCAAAGAAATGGTTTCCACCTTTGCTCAAAGTTGCCCCCAAAACAAAAAGTTCGAAATAGATTAACAGTATGGCTTTATTGTGTGTTAAGGAGGAATGCAGAAGAATGCTAAATCACAGATTAAGAAGCAAACAATCACAGATCAAGAAACAAATTTCACAAAGTTATTTCGGGTTGGACTCGAGTCTAAATAAAATTTTTATATCTTAGGAAGGTTAAATTCAGCTCTTTATTGTGCAACCACAAACATTTCCATAAAGATAATGGGTTCCGTTGTTCAACCTGTGGAGTGCCCTGGCAATCTCATGAAGCCTGTACATTATTTTCATTAAAAAGATACATGAATTAGTATTTAGGATTACAATCCTATAGGCCAATAGTATCAGGTCACTTTTAAAGACACATCTGCTTCTATTTATACACCAGACATGTAATAGTATATACCACTGGTGGCATCTAGCTGTTTATCATTGAAAGCTTTCAAAGATTCACCATCACTGTTATACTAAGATTCATGTACACTGAAAGTACTGTCAAACTCAGAAAACTGTAAAATTTCAACTGAAAGCTATTAAGAATTTTAAAAAGGTAAAACTCTCCTATAGCCTAAATTCTAGGACACTTTGACTTAATTTACTGATCCCACAGAAGTCTGTGGACACCAAGGAACCTCTTAGATGACATTAAGTAAGAGTAAATTTTAAATAGCGCTAAGCAGGTTAAAAAAAAAAAATGTTAACATGTTTTCTGATGCTGAACCCATTTGTTCTCCCATTTCCAGGGGCCTTTTCTAGAAAAAAAATACAGGACACTTAAGTGACAAGCCCTACCCTGTAAATTCTTGCATATTCACCTTTTGGAATGGGCAACACCCATGAACTTAAGCATTTTTACACCTATAAATTTATGTCTTTTCACCTAATCAGAATGCAATTTGTTAGTAGACAATTAGGTTAAAAACATATTGTTCCATTAACTTATAGAAGTTTTTCAGCATCACGCTACTCTAAAATTATTTAAGTGGCTCTTAAAAGAGCCTTTGGGTTCTTTGAAAACTGGGCTTTTACTTCTCAAGCTGCTCACGTCTTAGACTCTGCCTTCCTGGAGTTCGACTTCCGCAGGGCCGACCTTGGCCTCTCGGCCTTGGCCACTCTAGCCTTGCCAGCCTCTTCCACTGTTTCAGGCTCTTAGACCTTTGGGCCTTCTTCTTGCTGCCTGAGGTTTCCCTGTGTGGAGTCCTCTACTTCCTGCTCCCCCGTTGGTCTTAGTGCTCTTTGGGGGTCTGGAGTACCTGGGCAAGCCCGGTTTCTTAGATCTTCACAGAAGGTCTTCTGACCTTGCCCTTGGCGGCTTCAGGAGCAGCTTTCTTGCTGAGCCGGAAGGACCCAGAGGCACCAGTCCTTCAGATCTGCACCAGAACTCCCTTGCTCTCTAAGCTCTTAAGAGCCTGTTTGATGCGGCTGTTGTTTTTTCACATTATAGCCAGCAGCAGCCAAGGATTTCTTGAGCCCGGCAAAGAACATGCCAACTCGGTTTGGTGACTCCACCAGAGCCTCAGTGATCAACTTGGGACACTGAGGAGCTCTGGACCTTCTGGTTTGTACTTGGGCTGCCAACCGCCTTCCTGCCTCCCGCCTTCTCTGCCTCATCTTTTAGCAAGTAACTTCCCTATGGGGTCTGGAGCACGAGCAGCGAGAACTGTAGGTAGTGTTTCAGACTTAAGTGACTAGGAGACCACAGTATAATGGCCACTGGAAGGTGTAAACGCTGGGCATGCTGCAGGGCCTTATATAGGGTAGGACGCACTCTGACTGGTGCATCGCTGGGGCACCGCCCCCACCCCTCAGAGGCGGAGCATTTGTGTTGGTTTTACCCTCAAAAGTTGAATCCTACAAAACTGCTCCTTAGGAAATCACCCAGGTTTCCCTGCTGATTGATCCGTGGGGATTCAAATTTCACCTGACTTTTTACTTGTTAGTAACAGATAACCCTACCTTCCAAAATTATTCAAGAAAACCCTCAATTTTCAGCCAGGTTCAACAGGGCGAACAAAACTTCCTCTTCTCCTTGCAATTTAAAAATTAATTTTTAAGTGAAAATTGGTCTCATCTCTTCTGAATGGTTTTCCATAAGGGTGGCTTCTAAATGGTGAAGGAAAAAAATTAGTCATCCCCCAATTTTTAATGAAAACGACTTGTATATGTGAGGGAAGTAACACAAGTCTAGCTGCCTCATTCCAGAGTTCATAGAATGAAAAACCTCAGTGTTTTTGTATTTAGGCAAGCCCACGTGGAATATGGGTTTTCTGGGATTTAAACCATTCCCCACTTCCTGAAGCCTTGTAGAAGATCTTCATGGATGGGCTAAAGACAAGGCTCTTACATATGAAATCTGCTTGGCCAAAATCAGGTCATTCTCATGGCTGTTGTCTTCAACTGAGTTTAGCTTCCATTTACATTAATTCCACACTCTCACCCCGGTTTTCCCCCACCCAAGGTAAGGAGACATAGTCCCTGCTCCTCATTAAGCACCAGGAGACAGGAGCCCTGGCCTGAGAGACCAATTAAATCTGCAGATCCTATCTCTAACAAGATTGGGCTGGCAAGTGCTGCAGTAGATGCTTTGGAAAGGTGGTACTGGAAGAATGTCCAAAAGGCTCCCCTATGCATCTCCTGGGACTGTCTTGTGACAGCCCTGAAAATGAGAGTTTGCTCATGAAGGCCAGTCCTTTCTGGGGGTGCTGAGAAAGCAGCATACTGTGAACAGAGGTCAGTATGTTAGACAAGCAAAACTGCAGAAGCACAATTTTGTAAAGATCCCCAAATGCCTGTATGAGAAACTTGGGAGAAAATTTACAGGCCAGAAGCCATGAGGGGAGACATTGTTACACTGTTATTGTATTTGCCTCGGCTTTAGATTTATTGCACAATCATTATTAAGAAGGGCCTAAAGTCAGAGGTCAAAGTCCATTGCAATTGTCTTAGAATGGGTTTTGCCTGAGACAGGATGGGGAAGAGTGCACATTTAAAATATTTGTAGGGCTGTGGATTTAGCTCAGTGGTTCTGCCGCCTGCCTCACAAGCACAAGGTCCCGAGTTCGATCTCTGGTACCAAAAAAAAAAAACTTCATTAAAACATTTGTGAAATAAAAGCTAAAACATGAGACTTCACATCTGTTTGCAAAGTACTAAAAGATTCTTCTTCTTCCTCCTCCTCCTCTTCCTCTTCTTCCTCTCTATCTCTCTCTCTCCCTCTCTCTCACACACACACACATACACACACCTGAAACAAAAACTTGGAAAACTACCTTAAGCACTTGCATTAATCAATTTTATTTTTTTAAAAACTACTTGTTTCACATCATGAGAATGATTTTGCACCCCACCAATGGACTGTGATCCTCATTTTGGAGTATATCTGTAGGGAATGTATTAGTCTCTTTCCCACCACTGAGATAAAATACCTGACACCAGCAACTTACTGGAAGAGAGATTTATTTTGGCTTATGGATTCAGTGTTCAGTCCATAATTGACTGGCTCCAAGGCAAAAACAGCAATGTAGAAGGGCATGGCAGAGGAAAGCTGCTCAATCCATGGTGGTGAGGATACAAACAAAGAGGAAAGGAGCCAGGACAAGGATACATCTTTTCAGATTATGTCCCTGGTGACCTTCTCCCTTGCAACCAGACCCCAACTCCTAATAAAGCTTTGAGTTGGGAACTCATTGGTGGATTAATTCACTGGTAAGTTTAGTGCTCCCATGGTCCAATCACTTTACAAAATCCAAGTTCTGAATTTAAAAGACACATTTTAGATATAAATCATAACAAGATTATAGGTCCATTTTTCTGAGCACCCTAATCTTATATATCTGTTTGGATTCTCTGACTTTTGATGATCTCCAAACTTTTGTGTCCTTAAATATCAATAGCTTATGGGTCAGAAAGTAGATCAGGTTGAGCCTTATATTTAGAGGTTGACAGGGTATATAGCATTCTATTGCTTTAAAAATAACACACAACTGGTGAGTTTAGGAAATTCCTAGACTATAATTTATAACCCAGATAAAGAACCATGATTCATATTTTGCCTTAGATAACTGAAAAAATACCATAAAAACAAATAAAAGATGACCTGTGCCAGTTGTTAAATCAAGTCTTTCTCCTAAAAGAAAATGCAAGAAAATTTACAATTTGCAGGATCTACATGGCATATAAATGGGAGTCAATCAAAATAGTCAAAAACAGAAAACTAATTACATAAGTAATGATACAACCATAAAATACATATCCATAAAAATTGTGTTTCTAACCACATTTAGTCACCTAAAATTTATTTATGCATATTTGTACCATGATATTTATTTATTATATGTACATTATAATATACATTCATATTCTTATGGGTAGCTACCTCACATCTGTATAAAAACAATAGGAGACACTAGGAGTTATTTTAATTTTCTTCTTTTTATGTTTCTCTTTTCAAAAATTTCTACCACTAACATTATTTTTATACTCAGAAAAAAACCCAATATTTTAGCCAGGTGCTTATTGGTCTTTCTTGATTCTTTTAATGCTTCTGGTGATCTTCCAGTAGCTATCATATTTCACTGGGTGATTTGTGAGATGAAACAGTGTCCAGCAGTGGTAAGTGGTAGAAAAGATAAGTCTAAAGGCTATTTGCCCCTCTTGGCAAAAAGAGACTCATTGATTCACGTCTGTGATTCATCCAATCTTCATCATTGTACTTGACTCTGAAAACAATAAAAATTATAATGATGAATTTCACTGGATCTTTTCTCTCGGCCGGGCAGCGTTCTGAGCACTATAAAGATACCAATGTATTTGGTTATTGCAATAACATTATGAGGTACCCCCATTACTCTCCCTGTTTCCACATGAGGAAATTAAGGTATGGAGAGAGTGAGTTTTCCAGATGGCACAGCTGCTGGGTAGGGGACCACTGGAGTAAGCCCACACACACCATGCAGTACTTGAATGTATGTGTTATGGTTTGTTTATAGATGTCCCCCTAAAACTTCATGCAGTCATAGGGCTTTTTCAGAGGTGGCTGAATCTAGAGTGTGTGACACTGAGAGTTGGCACTGCCCTAATGCCAATAGTCACAGTGGCACAGTGACACAGGTCAACAAGTAGAGATTGTCTAAGGAGGAGGTAAGCTTGCCCAGGAGCCCTGCGGAGCTGCCTGTGAGGGATGCAGAGAGCCTCATGTCATGACAGGCAGGAGAAGTCAGGCTTGTGATTCCCATGTGGGGCAGCTGTTTCCAAGAGACTCCCTTCTCTCCAGCGATCATCTTCCAGTCAGCTGGTAGAAGTCACTCCCAAGCTCCCCACATCTCTCTTCCTTAAAATTAGTGCAGTCAAATGAAATATCTGATGGAGAAGTGCCCAAATAAGTGCTGAGTCTGTTTCTTGGGTTGTTATACAATGTATTTTCTCCCTATATTGTCATCAAAGACAAATCTCATTTTATGCTCTCCACATGTCTAAATACAGTTCAGGGAATGTATGCAAGGTTTACTTAACAAAGAATCCCCCTTTAATTCCTGTGAGGTGACACATTATTCTGGTGGGGCAATGTAGGTTTCTGTGGCAAATGTTCCCACATCCAGCTAATCCAAGAGTATGTAATTGTGACACACTAGACATATCTTAATGCTCAGGGCCTCACCTTACTTTGGAAAGACAGAGACTTTTGCTATATATTTAATATATACTACTTGTTTAAAAACTAATAAAAAGAAAAAAGTCACATTTAGAAAATTTTTTACAAAAAGCCAGTCTGGAAGCAGAGCCTGGGGACAGTGGCAATAAGCTGGTGAGAGGCACAGCCTCCACCAAAAACCTTTGGCCACCTCTACTACTCAAAGAGTGACCTCTGATGTAATCGCGCATTTTATAGACTTTCTGTTGTTTCCAGTACTGTGGTCTTAACACATCCAAGTGCCACACTCTCAAACACTACTGCCAAAGCACCAAATTTAGGGACCGTGTGTATCACACTCACATGTCCCCTTCTCATCTCACAACACAATGATGGTAGTGAAAATGCACAAGAGAAGACCACTACTCAGAACAGTTAAAAGACAGAACACAAACGGTGTTATTTCTCCTCTCTTCCACCTTATTGGTTCATCCTTCAAGGACTTCCTTTATGCTTCCTTGCTACGATTTTATTATCTGAGGATTAATTGAGTTAATATAGTAAAATAAAACAATGCCTGTCTCACGTTAAGTACCATACTGCTATGAGTTGCTCTTGTTGTGTGAAGCATTTGCATTAATATATTAATGTTAATATGGATATTATCACATCTCTGACTATGCCTGATGCCTGTTTGCATGCTCTTTTTCTATCCCCAGACCTTAGTCTTTTCTCCCACTCTATATAATTACTCATAAAATTACTATATAATTAATACTTATAATTACTTTACTGCCATTCTTCCCCACTGAAATGTAAGCTCCATGAAGGTGGTATCCATTTCTAAGGAGAAAGGCTCTGAAGATTAGCTCCTTAGCAGCTGGAGGACTGAGAGATAGGAATGTTCCTTCAGGGAAGGAAGAGAAAGAGAAGAAGCCTTCTTTTAGATCATCCCCAAACTATGGCTACAGGCAGTCTGTGCTACATAGATGCTGTCACTGGCTGATTTAAAACCATTGTGGGGCCTTGTAGTAAAAAGAGAAAGGTAACAGGAAGAGGGGAAGGGAGAAAAGAAAATGAGGACCAAGAAGAACTGGACATCATGGCTGACACAATCCGCTTGCTCTTTATCTACTAATCCTTGTTTGTTTTTCTGCACAGCCACAGAGCCAGTCTGCATTTCCTTGTTTTCTAGGAAAGTGGGTGGGGCTAAACCTGAGATTTGGCCAAGGAAGAAATGCAGAAATGATAAGCATCACTTCCAGGCCCAATTCATAACAATTTCTCTCATAGAGGCATTTTTTTTTCTTTCTTCCTCTGTCTGTTAGCTTGATATTGAGACTCCAGGAGAAATCTCAGAGGCCCAAGGATGCTCTAAATCCAAGGTGTAAGGAGACTTTCTCTCTGGAAGCCTAGAGAGGAGCCCCATTCCTCATTATGACACAACACATTGTAACAGGTGATGAACTGCTATAGTATTTAGCCACTAATTGATACAACAGCAATTATTACTTGCTGTCTTAGCTATTTTCTCTCCTTGCTCAGACAAAATATCTGACACCCAAAGTTAACAGGGAAAAGGTTTATTTAGCTCACCACAGGTAGAGGTTTCAGTCCATAATTGTCTGGCTCCAAGGCATGGTGGTGTGGCAGAGAGGCCTTGCAGAACAGAAACAGTTCCAGGTGGCCAGATGCCCCTTTTATCTTATTCAGACTACTTAGGCCAGCTAGCACTCACACCCTTAATCCAAGTGCCCTCAGGCCTGGCATAACAACATGAATCAATCAAACACTCTAGATTCAGCCACCTCTGAAAAAGCCCCACCTATATCTAAAAAAAGCCATCACACTTCCTTAGTTTTGATCTAAGGGTTTTTTTGAAGCAAGCTCAACATTGCCAGTTCATAGTAGTACAAACCCTCCACTAGTCCATAATGACTAGGCCCTAATGCCAGATCTGGTTTCCTCCTGAATAAATAACGAATTACCCCTAGCAAACCTCAAATACCTCAAAACTTTGGAACCACTAGCTGGCTCCACTGGGACCCCCCCCCCCAAAATCAGGATTTTATGTTCAGCATTTTTTTCATTGGTTCATCATTGCCATCCCCCAACCCCTACTCAGTCCTTATCCCCCTAAACTTGCTATGTTCTTTGTTTCCTTTGTTTTTCTCCATGACACTCACTTTCCAACATGCAAATATTTCCCAGGGTCACTGTTTTTCTGTGTTAGGAGAGTCCTGGCCCAGGGCAGGGATTTTGCATCTCCTGACCTATACACAATAGAGATCAATGTTTGGTACATAGAAGGTATTCAAAACCTTTCTCAGATAGATTGATCAATCATTATCATGCACCTATTGTGAAGCAGTCTAAGTGATAGACCCTAGGGATATTATGGTGATTAAATCAGAGATCAGAGCCTGGGGTTGAGGTGGGGGTGATAGCTAGATAAGTAATGATAATTAAATGCAAACTGTGCAACACTTGGGCAGAGCAGCTAGGAGAGGATGCTCAGAGACACTTTCTGGAGAAGGCAGCAGCCAAGCAGATGCCTGTACAATGAGTATGAGTTCTCCAGTCAGAAAGGAAAGAAAAAATTCCAAGAAGGAGGTCTAGCATATGGATTAGGCAGGGAGCCAGGGAAAGCTGGATGTGTGTATATCTGACTGCAGGACACAGCAAGACAGAGAGAGGGACAGAAGAGACTCCAAGAAGGGGCAGGGATAGATAGAGCAAGTCAATCCATGAATGTCTTAGGAGCTTGTAGAGTATCCTGAAGGCAAGATAAAACTTTCAAATCCATTCCAGATCACCCTTGCAACCAGTTCACTTGCTAGCAGGATGGGGACCCATTGCCAGTGCCTCTCATTTACAGGGGATTAAATTCCAGCCTTATTTGTGTTTAGAACTGACTAGGTCAAGTTCAGTCTAGTCTAGAGTCCTAGGCACTCTCTTCAAACTCTCCAAAAAATCCCATATGCTGTTTTCTGCTAGGCAATTTTGAACCACACTTGAGGCTACCAGATTTTCTTCCATCGAAGATCTTCAAACGCTCATTATCTGTATAAAATTCCTAAACACAATTTTATTATATATTTTTTAATTTTAAAAAATTATTTCGCTGCATTAAAGCACAAATGTGTTTGTTGTGTTTCAAAATCTAGTACCAAGGTCCATGACCTCACTTGTTTAAGCAAGTCTAACAATAAAACTAAAAATTTATTTAAAAATTAACAATTTCAATATTTTTATGTTCTATTCTATACCTGAATTTAGGCCAATGAAAGTATAAATACGAATGGAAAAGTAAGGAGAAGAAAATAAAGGGAGAAGGGGAGGAGAGGAAGAAAAAAAAGTGAGAAACAAGTTTATTCTTATTGCTCTGGAATCCATTTTTTTTTACTGTTGGAGAACATGATGTAGTCAGAGGATGACCCTAGGGCTCTCAGCCATTGGGTCAAGGTTTTACTCAGGGCTGCTTCTTCTAGGCAAGTGTCTCCCTTGGAATGAAACAAGCCTCGTCATTTCTGTCCCTTCATCCCTTCTGAGCCAGCTGTGAGGAGATCTAATATAGGGCACAAATGACAATAGTGAGATGAAGCCAAACCTTTCCACGAACTATTCTCCAAGTTGCTCTCTGGATGATAAGGCTACACGACAAGTCTTTAAAGGAGCAAAAAAAAGGTTCATTCTTTTTTCTCTTTCTCAGAACTGGGATGGGGAATAGTAGAAAAGTAGTTCACTCTCCAAATTGACTTCCTGTTTCCTAACTTATGATCAACCCATAGTGCTTGAGAACATATCGAGCTGATTTTCAGAATCTAAAGAATTTAGTCAGAGCCTTGAATGTCTTGTAGGAAAGGTCACAGGCAACTGTATATTCTACCTAATCTAATTTTATGATTAATCATCCAGTATTATACACACTGAAGATTTTAAAAGCTTTCAATGCCTTTTAATTTAGGATTCTTGGATTGTCTGATAATGTGCTGAATGTATATACCATTCCAACTCTGGAAGAGTAAAGATTGATAGTTGTGTTTTTTATATCCTTAGGAATATACCTAAATAAATAAATAAGTGTGGAAAAACATGCATTTCTTCTAAATCTATTGGATAAGTACAATATAACCAATTGTCTTTTTTATATTAAATAATTTATAAAATTCTTATTATTTTTCATAGACTAACTCCCACCAAGGTCTCTCATCATAAGCTGCCTTGAGTCCTTTTAGTGTAAGGACAATTATAAATAAATATTATTTGAAAAAAATAAAAGTATAAATAAATAAATATTATTTGGCAAACAGCAGTAAACACAGTGCTTTATATTCATCTTAATCTTTACCCACCTCCAGAAGTTATGTGCTGTCCCTCATGCTCAAGGTGCAGATGAGCAGAGATATGAATGACTTGCCTCAGTCTCACATCCCAAAAATGGAGACTGGAGTCAAACCTGAAGATTCTGTCAAGAGACTGCACTATGTTTATCATGGAACAATGTTTTTGCAACTACTTTCCCTATATGATACCATTTCTGGAGAGTATTCTTTAGTTACTATTTCATTTCATCTTTTCCGTTTATGAGTAGGTAATTAGTAGCATAGTACAGGATCAGGGTAGTTCAATAAAGCTAAAAAATATTATAAAATTGATATATAACTCATATATAGACACTCATAGACTGTCTACAAATAGGAAATTGTGTCACTAAAAATGTATTATTTTTAGTAAAGAATTCAGTATGAAGAGGTTGTTCTGGCATAGCCTATGAAAGACTTTCAAAGCATTTGTTTTATCTATTACAATTAGTTATTCTCTAGAAACTCGCAAATGCAACTAATTATTTTAGCATTTTTATGGTGAGGGAAAAAAATTATTTGTTACTCAATGACTATCAAGGGAACCCCAGAGATAGACTCTTTTTTTGGTACAAAATGTGTCTTAAGAGTTTCATTACTTTGAATTTAGAGCTTGAATTTAGAATAGGTTTAAAAAGTTGTCAGAGAAAAGTTTTATTACATTAAGATAGGAACATAGATTATGTGCATATAAAAAACAAGAAAAAGACTGCAGTTTCATTTTAAAGTGACTACACATATTGAAATGAATTACAAGATTACTAAATAATACCAACTTCCTTAAATAATAAACATATCCATTATCTTCTATGCTTATTCATGGTTCTATGTAGCTATATTACCTGGCTGCATCAGAGTTGTTTATATTAACAGCAGCCCTTAAACACAGCAGGCAGTTGTCTTCCCTCCAGTATAAGGAGAAAAACTAGTCATATAAACCTACATGGTCCTCAGGGCCCACACATGCATATGACGTATCCATCCATTTTACAGATCTAAAGTGACCAAGGCAAAACTATTTACTGCCTTTCTCTTAAGGCAACCATACATTCTCTAACCTGATAGTCAATGGTCAATATAAGCTGTATAGAAATATACTTCCATCAAGAACGTTTTTTAGTATTTTGTATTTTGTAAACTCCACGTTAGAAAGTGTACAGGTACTCAAAGATTAGGCATTAATTTCCTCAATTTAATGTTCATCTAAATTCTTCAAGTTATACATTGTGAGGTCAGTTTTTATTATTAATTAATTATATTAAAATTATTATTTATAATTCTATTATAAATTATATTAAAATAATTCAATTTTTAAATGATATTATTTAATTTAGTTCAATTAACTTACAATTTTAAAATTATAGTAGTGTTTACTCATCTGACCAATAAATCTAGTAAAAGGTTAATTCAAATTGATTAGGTTTTTTAATAAAACAAATGCTAGGCTGCTGTAACTAAATTATGCTAACACTATTTTTATATTATAATAAAGATATAGAACCATTTTAAAGCAATATTAAGTCAGTGAATTCTTCCAAAAAGTAATCTTAATTAAAAACATGATTTTCCTTATAAAAATGTATACCATGTATAGAAAATTTTGTTGTTTTTAAATAGTGAAGTACTTTTTTTATTCCTTTAATCTGTTAACTAAAACCACTAATTAGTCATGCTGAAACTTTTCTTTCAGTTACAATCTAAAGAGATAGAACTGTTAAAGACTTTTTTGAAAGAATTCTTTTAGGAGAATTCTTTAGAAAAATTGGAGTTTTTAATTTAAACTGATGTATTTTAAAATTTTATATAAGCCACATAAAATTTGAATGTACATTATAATTTATTAATATCCTGTTGAAATGCACAATTTGCTCAAACTTACTTGCATTCATGAAATAGAAAACATTTTCAATTGTCCTGCAAATTAGATGAGCGAAGTGTTTTACAAGAACAGTATTTAAGATACATGAAAGCAGCCAAAAGCCTGTGTTTCCCCCAAAATAACCCCTAACAACCTTGAAAACTAGAGACCAAAAATGCCAACCCCAATCAGCCTATCCTTGTCTTATCTGCCTTACAAAATAGCCAAAATAGCAGAATAGTGAGGTTTAATCTTCTGCACGACTTTGGCCATCACCATCATAACAACCAGCTAGGGCTTATTTTCTGATTAAGCCTTATTTTCAGAGAAACACAGAATCTATTAAGTATATATGTTGACTAGTTAAAGAAAGGTATGTAATTAAGATTAGAAATCCTGGCCTGGGGATTTAGCTCAGTGTTGCAGCACCATGCCTCAAAATCACAAGGTCCTGAGTTCGATCCCCAGTATCAAAAAAAAAAAAAATTAGAGATCCTTTAGGAATTACCATTGCTGAGAATATAAATCTCTAACCTTATAAGTTTGGTAGAAAATTCCAGGTTCATGCCATATACCTTATAATAAACTTATTGTTTAGAAAATGTGAAATCTACAGTATGCTTTATATGAATATTGGAAGCACCGTCTTTTTTCTGACTCAGTTTTATCTGTAATGACGTGCTTTCTCTCTTCTCTGTAATATTACATAAAGAGTCTGAAGAAACAATAATTTGGAATCACTAAACCATGAACTCTAGAACACTAGAGTCAGAAAATTTTGTTTCTTTGGTTTCCTTCTTGTCCTAAGTCTTTTCTTAGGCCTGACAGTTTATTAAAGTCAAAAGTTACTGTAGGCTGCCATTTTATATGTGGATTATCTTTGACACAAACTGCTACTTTTACATATATTGACAACCATTTGGACATATATCGTGTAAAGACATACGCAGACACACACAAAAAAAGTTCTGGAAGCAGGAAAGAAGCCTACAAACTCAGGCCCATGGTGGATCCCATCAATGATCAGAGAAAAACCACTAACTCCCAGATTCTGTTCCCAAATTCACAAAGTATCAACAATCCTTAGACAAACACCAACAAACTTCTAAAAAATAATAAATAAACCACATTTGCAGCCCTCACCAGCAACTAATCAGAATGAGAACCAGAACAGGAAACAAACTTGGGCAAGGCTAAATAAAGTTTTAGCATGCAAGAGCCAAGAAAACATAAGCAAAAACCTCAGAGGAAAAAGCTAAGAGAGAAGTGCTTGCAGGCCACATTGCTGTGGATTCCTGTTACATTCAAACATTATCTGGTGAAATCCCCAAAAATAAATGGTCAGTTATTGATTAGCCTACTGTTTCCTTGTATTAAGGAGAGCATTACTTCATCACACACAACGAAAGTAGCATTTATATGAGTGAAAAGACCAGAGGGGAACAACTTCCATTCTGCCTACGAACAGTAAATCCTGTTCCAGTTTTTGTTTAACTGATTAGTTGCAGTTAGAACAGAGGTTAGGCTGAAATGAACATCAATCCTTCCACAAACCACCTAGGGGCATAGCAAAGACAGCTGTGAAGGGCTCTACAAATCGTGAGGCTTGGTTGTGGAGCCTGTGTGACAAGTATCGCTAATGTCTTGTATTTGCATTTTCACCTTAAATGCTGCACCATTTCTCGTAGGAATCTCGGGTAACTCAAATCAGGCAGCCAGTGATTGCAAAGCAGTCTTCAAGGCAGGCAGCGTTTATTTTACACTCCCATATCAAAGAAAACTGGAGATTTCAGGTCACAGGGTCTTTTCTGTAATTTTGTAACACAAAGTACAGGGTGTCTTACTAAAATTGTAAAACTACTTTATTCGTAACATTTTGCTTGTACTTTCCAACATTAAGGGAGAAAGCAATTTCTAGATGCAGAAAATATTTCAGACTTTAAAAGATGAGTAAAGAGCTTCTATTTCATCTTAAAATCTCTATGTGGAACAAAGATCCTAAGAGCTAAAAGGAAGGTTGAATTTCCCAGTCCCGGAAAACAGCCTGCATTGTCAGACTTGGAAGCACTCCAGACTAGGCTACTCCTACCGGCTTCTCTATTGTCTCACCTTTGTTCTAGGACCTGCCCGCAGCTGTTTGCGTTCAAGGTTTCCCAATTGATCTAGCGCTTCCAGCTGCTCTTTCCAGAAATTGAGCTTTTCAAACCTTGATGGCTCCTTCTAAGAACCATACCTTTAGTTCAACACTACAGCAACTATGGCAGACAGGGAAGCCTGAGATTTATGCAAAGAACTGTTTTCGGTCTGCATAGGCAAACTAGTGAGATACATATTGGGGACATTAAATGTCTAGCTCACTACTAACACCTTAGTCCCATTAAAATGTAATCTTTTTTAACAGCGGTCCCGTTGTCATTCAGGTATGCTTCACCTGCCACCCCCACCAACACCCAATAGTACGTGAAAACAGCTCTTTTTGGGGAAAATAGGTGGCTCTTAAAAGAGCCTTTGGTGATAGAGAAAGCTTACTTGCCAAATTCACTTGGAGCTGGTATACTTGGTGACGGCCTTGGTGCCCTCGGACACGGCGTGCTTGGCCAGCTCCCCGGGCAGCAGCAGCCGCACGGCCGTCTGGATCTCCCGCGACGTGATGGTCGAGCGCTTGTTGTAATGCGCCAGGCGCGACGCCTCGCCGGCGATGCGCTCGAAGATGTCGTTGACGAAGGAGTTCATGATGCCCATGGCCTTGGACGAGATGCCGGTGTCGGGGTGGACCTGCTTGAGCACCTTGTACACGTAGACGGAGTAGCTCTCCTTGCGGCTGCGCTTGCGCTTCTTGCCGTCCTTCTTCTGCGCCTTGGTCACTGCCTTCTTCGAGCCCTTCTTCGGGGCGGGCGCGGACTTCGCTGGCTCTGGCATGTTTAAGATCTCAAAATACAAGTAGAATGAAAGTACCAAGCGGATTTCTGCTATTTATAGAGCATTTATGCTAATGAGGGATTCAGAGAGACTCTTAGATAATTGGAAGAAAAACGGCGAGGCCGTCATACATGGGCAGAACCATGCAAATAAAGGATGGAAATGCAACTTTTCTATTGGCTACTTTCCTGATGCTTTTTCTAGCCAATCAGACAGTGTTATTTACGATCCAGGAAATAGCTATAAAAGCCGCCATGTTTTACATTCTTCCCTACTGCATTTGCTTTTTTGTGAACCTTGTCTGTGTTTTTGTTTGAGATGTCTGGACGCGGCAAGCAGGGAGGTAAAGCCCGCGCCAAAGCCAAATCTCGCTCTTCCCGCGCTGGGCTGCAGTTCCCCGTGGGCCGCGTGCACCGCCTGCTCCGCAAGGGCAACTACGCCGAGCGCGTGGGCGCCGGCGCCCCGGTGTACCTGGCGGCCGTGCTCGAGTACCTGACGGCTGAGATCCTGGAGCTGGCGGGCAACGCGGCGCGCGACAACAAGAAGACGCGCATCATCCCGCGCCATCTGCAGCTGGCCATCCGCAACGACGAGGAGCTCAACAAGCTGCTGGGCAAGGTGACGATCGCGCAGGGTGGCGTGCTGCCCAACATCCAGGCCGTGCTGCTGCCCAAGAAGACCGAGAGCCACCACAAGGCCAAGGGCAAGTGATTTGATAAGCATCTGAGCTTCCGGAAACCACTCTAAACCCAAAGGCTCTTTTCAGAGCCCCCACCCATTCAAATGAAGAGCCAAAAACACTTACAGGTCCTACCAAGGTAAGTTTTAAGGAAGAAAGGGTTAGTGTTACTGATCGGATGTGGTGGCGTATGCTTGTAGTTGCAGCACTAGGAAGACTGAGGCAGAATTGCCGCGAGGTAGAGACCACCTGGGCTATAGTGAGTTCAAGGCCAGCCTGAGCTATATAGCAAGATCCTGTCTGAAAAACAAATGGGCAGGAAACGGGAATTAGGCAATTGTTGACAGTAGACTATTCTTAAAAGAGCATATTGTACAGTCGAATGATTGACTAATAATCACCCAGAGCTAGCTGGAGAGTAAAGTGACATGAAAACTAAGATTCCCGTAAAAAGCATGAGATTCTCAAAGAAAAACTCCCTGACATTTTAACTTTTGACATAAGCTGCGTGTAGATTGTGCCTTGGCTAACTTCATTCCCTAATAACCTGATATTCAAAGACCTGTACTACATAGTAGAAATATTTTGGGTAGTTGAAATCCCTAGGTTCCAACCCAGGCTAAAAAGCAATTGTAGAGGGACCCCAGGCCTCAGACACTTTTGTTACTATAATAGGTATCTGGTAATAATTTCTCCAACCACAAGAAGTGCAGATCTGGGGCCGTGCAAAAACCTCTAGCGTACTGTTCTGGGTTCTTAGTCCTACTGGGCTTTAGGAAGACATGGTATGTGACTTGAACGGGAAATGGCCATTGAGGGACGCACAGTGGCTAAAGGCTAGCCAATGCCCTTGGGCTTCCACTGGCCAAGCAGGCCAGCCAAGTAATCGAAGGCTTCTGGAACTCTACAGAAGCATTTTTTTTTTTTTTTTTGTACCAGGGATCAAACTCTGGACCTTGTGCTTGCAAGGCAGGTGGTGGAACCACTGAGCTAAATCCCTGGCCCATCTATGGAAGCATTTTGAGTGGAGTCGTTTGTCTAGAGTTCAAAGCCATATGTGGTGTAAAGAATTTTTTTTTTTTAATCCAAGCAGAAGCTGGTTCCTGTGGACACATCTTTCCAGATGTTGACATCTCTCCCCTGCATTCTTGTGGCAACCTCTACTTCCCTATTTTGCCCCAGCAGCATCCTAAAAAGGAAACAATTGAGAGTCGTGGCACTTGGTGAAGGCAAGGAAAAACCAAAAATAATATTGATGAACACATATTAAAATTCTCTGAGGTGTTTTTTAAAACACAGTGATTGTACAGGCTGGGCTGAGGATCATCAGACTGGGAGGAAGTCTGACCTCTTAAGTGTCCTGGCCCGGGTCGCCTGTGAGGATCACGTTCTTTCAGCCTAGCATTTCTTGTATGTGGAAACACTTGGGGGTTTTAGGTTGAAATTACTTCATTTGAGGCTTGGGACCCTTTTCATTTACTTGCCAGGCTGCCCTGGAACCCAGCCCCCACACGCCCTAGGTGTGTGACCTGGGCCTAGTTACTTCACTACTCTCTGCTGCCATCTCGTTTCTTTATTCACCTTGCTATGAGAAAAACCCAGTTCAGCAGTGTGGGTTTAGAAATCAAAACAAAGGCTGATCAAGAGAGATGTTGTGTTGGGCATTTACTGTATAAGACACGTTTTTGTATACTCCCAGCATATGGGCTCATTTAATATATTTCAGAGGTAGGTTATATCCCTATAACATTTATGGTGAGGAAACAGAAACATTAAAATACTTAAGTCCCAAGGTCAGGAATCTAGAACTTATAATGGCGATTTTTTTCATAACCACTCTTTTCTTTGAAGGGAAAGTCAGAAAAATGGAAACGAAAAATAAAATCAATATGCAGTGTGTGAACTTTACCCACGTACTAGAATGTTTCTGATGCCATCCTAAACTCTGAAGAATTTAAGGAGAGTTGATTTTCCCCAGAATCTACATAAAGAGATAAATCTGCAATGCATTAGCACAGTGAACCCAGAAAAAAAGCCAGTAATGTTTGATTTAGGGTGTGATAAATGAAACAAAGGGACTTGGTTTGGTAGGAGATGGTTTTCTAAGGGCTACAAGAATTGATAAACTGATTTATTATGGTGAGTAAGGAAAGAAGATTGGGAAGACTAGGTTTGAATTCTCTGGACTCCAATAACAAAACTTTTTTTTTGATTGTTTAGTAGTCAATGATACATTTAGTAGTCAATGATACTTTGTTAACCAGAATGTTTTCATATTTAGCAAGACCTACATAAAATAAAGGACTTCATCTTGTTAAATTGTAGATAATCAGCATAGATCATGCCACACAAGAGACCTTACTTACTACAGGGACACAGATTAAATGTTGAGCTCAGTGAATCCCAGGCTAGACAGCCAGGAAGCCCTGTGTCCTACAAAGACAGTTTCTCACCAGGAAGACATTAAGCAGTCACAACAAAAACAGTCAAAAACAAAGAGAGTTCTTATCTGATACTTAACTGGATAGTCTGCATTTGTGTTTGCTGAATCTGGCAACCTTATCTAAAGGGCAAAATTACAGTATCTTCTCTAGGAGTCTGGGCCTTTTAGCCATGGGGAGTTGTATTTGAGAAATCGAGAAGAGTAGGTACCTTGAGAAAGACCAACTCATTACACAGAAAAGAGTCTATAAGCTTTCTATACATGTGAAGAAGGCTGTGCAGGAAGTTTCCAGATACATTTGCTTTGATTTCTTCTTTTCCTTTGGTTTCAAACCTTATTACCAAGAGATGCCAAGATCCCAAGGGGCTGCTAAAAACAGCAATTCTTGAAATAAAAGGATAGTGTCAAAGTTTTATATCGCTGATTGAGTGCTCACCTGGCCTTGCCTCGATGAAGGAATGAGTGAGGGCTCTCGTGACTCTTCTTACAAGGGCATAAGCTCTACAGAATTTGGGCTCCATCCTAACCACTTTCTTTACCCCTAATAACTTTCTAAAGGACCTGTCTCCATATAACTGTCACATTGGAATTTCAAGCTTCAACATATGAATTAGGGGAGCACAAATCAGTCTAGCATTTCCTCCCGGAGCAACAAAGTTCATCTGTCTCTCATGCAAAGTGCTTTCATTCCATCCTAACAAATCCAGTTTTATCCCATTCCAGCATCACTTCTATAGTCAAAAGTATCATCTGTATCATCTATTATACGAGTGAAGCTCATGGTACAATTCATCCTGAGTGAAAATTTCTTTCTAGCTGTAAAACTGTAAAACCACACGTTTTTTCCTCCAAAAACACAATTATGGAACAGATCTTGTCTAGATCTTTCCATCCCAAAGGAACAGATAATGAAGAAGTAAAGGTTCTCGCTTCAGCAGCACATATACTAGAAAGAAGTAAAGGATGATGGGTCCTACATAAGTCCATGAACTGGTGGGCAAAGCCCATTAGCTCTTATATCTAGAGAATAAGCCTCCTCAGCCCAATGTCCTGCCACTGAGGCCTACTAGGGTGGCAGTGTTACCCATGGCTCTTTGTGCAGCCTGCCACTTCTCTGCAGACCTTGCTCCTCCAGTTTGCAGTGTGTGCTCCTGAGCAGTTCCGTAGGGACTGGCCCCTGCATATCTCCAAAAGGTGGAGGTAGAGCAGCTCTCCTTCAGTCCTACCTCCTCTATCCTGTCTGTCCACTCAGAGCCTGAGGTGGAAGTGAAAGCCCCAATGGTCTCTGCAGTGCCTTTGAGTCCCTTCTTCCCTTATTCTTAAGAATAGTACACATTTATAGCTGGAGAGCTCTAGAGTCTTATCCTCTAGAATGGAAAAAGCCTGACGACCTTCCCTCCTTTTCATTTTCTATGTTTAGTTTAAAGTGGCAGCATCTCTGCTGGCATCTCGTCTTTCTTTTCAGCTTCTGCTGAGATGGCTGATTAAGTCCCTAGTCCTAGGACATTTCTATTAAGTGGTTACTCAACTGTACCTCTTTAAGAATACTTTTCTCTAGGGGCCAGGAATTTAGCTCAGTGGTTCTGGCGCTGACCTTGCAAGCGCAAGGTCCCACGTTCAATCCCTGGTACCCCCCAAAAAAGAACAACTTTCTCAACTTTAATAATACAGATGAGCTGACAATTTTCCAAATCTCCAAGTTTTAGTTCATTTTACTTAACAATTCCTAATTCAATTCTTCTCTTTCCTGTAGCATCTTACTATAAGGAGTAAGCAGAACCCAAACTGCACTTTCCAAACTTTACATGGAAATCTGCTCTGCTGAATATCCATTTTGTTGCTTGTAAATTCTGTCTTCCAAGAAACACTAGAATACAGTTCAGCCAGGTTTGTACCACTTTAAAGGAAGAATCACCTTTCCTTTGGTTTCTGACAACCTGTCCCTCATTTCCAAAACTTCATAAGAATGGTCTTTAATGCTCATACTTGAACCAACATTTTGTTCATGAATATTTATGTATTCTCTAGAAAAATGGAAGTTTTCTCTCCAGTTCTCTTCTTTCCTTTCTTAACCTTCACCAGAATTGCCTTTCACATTTATCAACAGTCCCTTCACAGCAAATGACTTTTTCTAGCATGAACCTCAAGACCCAGCCTTTACCTTTTGCCTAGTGCAAAAGCCACTTCCACAGGTTTAGATGTTTATTGTGGCTATGCCCCATTTTCTTGGTAGCCAATCCATCAGTTGGCTTGGGCTGACATAGCAAACTACCAGACTGGGTAGCTTAAACAACAGAAAAGTATTTCTTCACCATTCTAGAGGCAATCAGTGCCCACATGGTCACTTTCCTGTTAGGCTCTCTTCCTGGTTTACACTTTATCCCCTAGGTCCCAAGCAGATGAACATGTTCATGCTCTCTTTTATTTAATAGCTTGAGCTGAAAGTATAAGGCTTTGACTTTATGCCACCGCAAGTAGTCCTTGCATTAAATATCTGCCTCAAAGTGATCAGTCTGACCTGTGCTCTAAATTTTAGAAATCCAGAGCTTGGTTTGGGTCCCTGCTTATTATTCTGTCTCCTTGATGACTTCATGAATATTGCAGTTTCAAAGACCGTATAACAACAGTAAACCTCCAATTTTACATCTCCAATCCTGACATTTCCCTGAAATGCGAACATCCATCTACAAACTTTTACTTGATATTCTCACTTGGAACTCGGGCCTCTACACAACACAGCGGTACCATAGTGCTCCCTAAGCCAGTTATCTCTTCCTGACTTCTTAAACACAAGAAGTAACACAAACGTAATTTCCCTTGCTCAAATCAAGATTCTAGGAGTGAGACTTGCTGTTATTCCTCCATCTCCACAAACACAAACCAATCGTTAGTCATGTGACCTACCTCTTCAACAGATTAACTTACGCCTCCACACTTCTTCCTATGACCTGAGAACTCACACAAGACCACCTCTGGCCTCTGTCCATCTCTTGTTCTTTGCTCTGTTCTAGAAAGGTAATCCCTCTTCCAACTACACAGCTAAGCCCCACTGCTTCCTGATATTTGTATTGCTGATTTCAGTCTCTGATCCTCTGACTTTTCTTCTGGTAGTTCATTTTCACCCTTCAAATCTCAGAACTTCCTTAAACAATCCTATCTAAATAGATTTACCTAGAATGACTGAAGATCTAAAAAGATGACCAAAAAAAAAAAAGCCAAAAGTGGGGCCAGATGGGACAAGCCTGTAATCCCATCACTGTGGGAGGCTGAAGCAAGAGAGTCACAAGTTCATGTCCCACTTGGGCAACTTAGTGAAAATATGTCTCAAGCTTAAAAAAAAAAAAACAACAAGTATAAAATATAAATATCAGATGACATTTTAAGAGGCCTTTTGCATACCTCAGTGTGTATGTGTCTTTTGGGTGAGGGGTGTCATTATTAAGAAAGAAAAGAAAGAAAGAAAGAAAGAAGAAAGAAAGAAAGAGTATATAGGAAAGTGTACAGACCATATAAGTGAAAGAGATTTAATATACAATATATATAAATAAAACGTACAATAAATTGAGATAAAGGATTTACAAAATAATGCATATAAAGTTAATGATCTCACTTGACAACTGCAAAATGTTAGGAAAAGCCAAACAGTGTACCATGAAAAAGGAATAAACAGAGTATTTTATATCCTTTATTAAATTCAAATGGCCAATACATTTGGAGAAAAAAAACTTCTAGTAGTTAACTTATGGACATTGCAGCAATGAAAGAATACCATTTCTCCCCTACAAATAGAGAACCACTAAAACCAGTGAGATCAGTACTATCGAGGGTAAGAAATAGCTGCCACTGTCATGCAGTCTTCAAGAAGTTACCCCCAGTGACATCTCTGAATCTTGATTATAGACTCTTGGGGAGGAAAGTATCTATCAACTAACAATAAATGCAAAACTAGATAAAGGGATGTGTCTGAGAACTGTTTTCAACACTGTAATGAAAAAAATCTAATTATAGTTGTAAGTCACCTAAATAACATAAAAAAAGGTTTACTTAAACTACGGGACATCTATCCACACTCTGGACTATTTATGGGGCTCCCAAGAATAGTAAGGCAGTGAGACAGAGTCACATACACAACAGAGGAAAATAAATAAAGATTAAAAAAAAATTGGAAGAAAATCCATCACACTATTTATCTTAAGGAAATAAAAATAGATGAAATGTGAAAAGATTAGTAACCTATACAGAAATCTGTTTGTCAAATGTTAAAATGATCATGTATTGATCTTGTAACTTAAACCATAAAAAGAGAAAAAACTAAGTTCTCTCTTTCCACTTTCCACCCCTAATTTTTTTTTTCAGTGATCCTGATAAGTTTATGTAAAATACAGTCTGAGATAATTTTATCATTTCTTTTGTTATACATGTCTCCCCACTATACTCTGTTAAATTAAGCAGTGAGCTGGTCTGTCTGTAAACTGTTATGTCCCAGCACGTTGCAGAAGGCTCGGAATTTTTGTGCTCTCAAATGTCTGGTCAGTGAATGTTTTAGCCACAATAGCCCTTTCACTGCCCAGGCCATGGTTATCCGAATTTCTTTATAAAAATATCTACTCACAAATCATTGCTAATATGTTACCTACTCACTTACCTGGGTACCAGGAACACAGGGAAATTCAAAAGTACATTTTGTTTGTTTTTCCACATTCTGCTTTCCCCTGTTTCTGCACTAACCTGTCCAGATTTAGTGTCATAATAATCCTCAGGGGCCAGGGATTTAGCTCAGTGGTTCTGCCACCTGCCTCAAAAGTGCAAGGTCCTGAGCTTGATCTCTGGTACCAAAAAAAAAATAATAACCCTCAGTTTCCCCAAAGTATTGTAGCTGTTAAATCCTTAACAGGCTTGTTCTCTGCTCTCTGGGTCATACATAAAATAATCCTTTCTAAAATGCCCTGAGTCTATGGCAGATAGATGATTGGTTAAAATGATGGAAAGAGGAGGGTCACATAGCTGGCATGTGCAGCCAAATCAATGCTGTTTCACTCATTTAAATGTCTACTTGCAGTAAGGAAAACTCACTGGTTTTTATATTCTAATTGCTGGGATTATTCAGTTAACATTTTCATCTCCAGGGTAAATTTGTTGAAAAATTAGATTTTACTCAATTCTATACTCTGGCGCTTCACATGCTTCCCATAAAATAGACCGTTGATAAATACTTGAAACAAATACTAGAAATAAATATGTTAACAACCAAACATATTTGCACAGAATGGGGTATTCACTATCTAATGTATAGGAACCGGTGGCTCTATTCCCAGTTTATGTACCATTTTAGTCATCACTTGGTCATAAATTCTAGTAGCTAAATTTGGAGAGAATATATATGACTAGTTCTAGAGCTATTCTGTCCGATACAACAATCATTAACAACCCATGACATTTTAAATTTAAATTTAATAATTAAAAGTTCATTTTCACAGTCTCACCACATTTCAGGTTGCTAGAGGATACTGTATTGGACAGTGTTATGGTTTGAGTTTAGACGTACCCCTAAAGCCTCATGTGGTCATAGGCTTGATCTAGAGTATGTGAAGTTGGAATTGATTCACAATGCAATGCTAGGCTCAAGGGCACTAGGATTAAGAGTGTGAGTCCTACCCACACTAAGTCGTCTGAATAAGATAAAAAGGGCAGAAAGACGCTGTTGAACCCCCTTGTTACCTTTGCTGCCTTGTGCACGCCATGTTGTTTCTCATCTGTGATGCTTGTTTGCCATCCCAGCCTGAGAGCCAGCTGATTATGACCTGAAATCTCTATGAACTGTAAGCTAAATAAACCCCTTCCTTTTTAACTTTGGGTGTTGGGTATTTTGTCTCAGCAAATGAGAGGAAAGTAATTAACACAAACAGTATGGATATACAACAGTCTATCATCACAGAAATTCTGCTGGCTAACACTGGGCTAGGTATTTCTTGTACCTTTGAACTAACAAGTATACTTAACCAGTTTTGTCCAGGTGGCATCTGAGGATAAGTTGACCAGATAAAATATAGGACAACACTGAAATCTGAATTTCAGATAAGCAACAATAATTATTTTAGTATAAGTATGTCCTACTCCAGTACTGCATCATACACACACACACACACACACACACACACACACACACACAAACTGTCAAAAACAAAGAGAGTTCTTATCTGAAACTTAACTGGATAGTCTGCATTTGTATTTGCTAAATCTGGCAACCTTATCTAAAGGGCAAAATTACAGTATCTTCTCTAGGAGTCTGGGTCTTTTAGCCATGAGGAGTTGTATTTGAGGAATTGAGAAGAATAGATACCTGGAGAAAGACCAACTCATTACACAGAAAAGAGTCTATAAGCTTTCTATACATGTGAAGAAGGCTGTGCAGGAAGTTTCCAGATACATTTGCTTTGATTTCTTCTTTTCCTTTGGTTTCAAACCTTATTACCAAGAGATGCCAAGATCCCAAGGGGCTGCTAAAAACAGCAATTCTTGAAATAAAAGGATAGTGTCAAAGTTTTATATGACTGATTGATTCTGAACATACAATTTTTTTCTTATTAAAACTTACTCTAGATTTGTTTCTTTGTGTTTACACATGTGTACTGGAAATAGGAGGGGGGGAATGATATTATCAAAAGGAACTTTGGTCCCTACAAAATGTGTCTAAAACAAATGATACATTCACAGAGTTCAAACACCTTGAAATAACAAGGTATATAGTAAGAATCTATCCCTCCATCTCCCTAGTTGATCAAATTTTTCACTTACATATCTTCCCGGTGTAAATTTTTGCTGATGACAGTCAGGAATTAATATATGTTTTGTGTCTTCCCTCCCTCCTTTTTATTCTTGAAATGGAAGCAGGTTGTATACATTGGTTTGCATTACTGTTTTAGTTAAAAAAAAGAAAAAAGCTTCCCATACATGTTCGAGTGGTAATACAACCCAAGTCTGTAAATTAGTTTATGCAACCCCTCCTGCATTAGTCAGAGCTCTCCAGAGAGACAGAATCAGTGGGGAAAAGGGAGAGAGAAAGACAAAAGGGATTTATGAGGGATGTTGGCACACTCAATTACGAAGGTTGAGAGAAGTTCTATAACTGACTATTTGCAGACTGAAGACCCTGGGTAGGAGGTAACAATGCTGAGTCCAAGTCCAAAGGCCCCAGAAGGAATGAAGGACAGACACTGTGTTTCTCTCTGTTCAAAGCCAGAGCCTGAAATCCAGTGGGTTGCTGGTGTTAAGTGCTAACTCCAGAGGCCAGAGAGCCAGAACATGTAATGTCCAAGTGAAGAAGAGAGTGTCTCCCAACTCCAGGAGAGAGAACAATCATCATTCTTGTTTATGTTCCCTCCAGGCTTCCAATTGATTGGATGATAGTCACCCACAATGAAGGTAGATTTTTCTCCCACCACCAAGGTCCATCAACCCATGACTTGTGGTATTAAGTTTATAACACATGAACTTGGTGGGGGAGCAAACTATAGCCTCTTCATTACTGGTAGGCACTTGAGTTGTTTCCAGTCTTGCTATTAAAATAATTCTGGAATGATTAAACTTAAGTCATAATTAAATTGAAATTACTCATATCCTGCTGGGATGGTGGATAGCGAACTAAAATTCATATCACTCTTGGATTGAACTTGGGATTCTTCCCCTTAGAAACTAATATGGCTCTGAAAAGGTTAGTCATCTTGAACCTCAACATCTTCATCTCTAAAATAGAGGTAATGCCAGCCTAAGAGACTCAGAAAATGAAAAAAAAAAAAAAAAGTGTAGCAAGTATTTGAAGCACCAAAGAACAGCCCAAATAAAATGATTTAATACTCAACATCATTTCTTCTGTGGAAGTTTTTTATCTGTTACATGTTGTGCTAGGAGCTGATTGGCCACATTCCACTCTGGTGTGAAGAAATAGAAGGTGAGGCAAGGGAGGAAGGCAGTGTCACCAATTGTCTGCTTGGGACACCTCCCAGGTTAAATTGTCATTTCCTGCCCTTCCTTGTAGGAATTAGGAAGCACACCTCCCACCCTGCTGGACCCTGTGCCTTCAGTTTCTTTACCTGCCGTAGAGATCAGCTTTTTAAGAATGTCTCTGCTGTGCTGGGGGAGTAGCTGACTGGTAGAGCACTTGCCTTGCATGTGTGAGGACTAGGGTAGATCCACTACTTGGCAAGAAAAAAGTCTCTGCTGTTGTAAAAACTTCTCTGGATGTCAGGGCCAGGGCTATTTGGTCTACCACTGTGTTCTCTGTCCCCAATATGGTACCTGACATTGCCTGGCATACAGTAGCCCCTTAAGAAATATCTGATGATTTCATTATGCCCACTCTGAGTAGAGATTTACTTTCTGTCCATGAACTTCCAGGAACTGGAGGGACAGTCACTCAGTCTTATAGGCTGATTTGGAAGAAGGGGACCCTCAACTTACTCTTAATACCGCTATACACACATCCATACACACATACACACATGTGTAGAGACACAGAGAGGTGTTCTGGAAAGAGAGGCTAATCTGGAGCTAAATATCTTGAAGTTGTTTTCCAGCCCTGTCATTTAACAAGTATCTCACTGTGGGTTAGTCACCTGCCATCTCTGGAGATCAGACTTTTCATCTATGAAATGAAGTAATGGCACCTTTCAAAAATTAGGTGGTGGGCTGGGGATTTAGCTCAGTGGTTCCACCACCTGCCTCAAAAGTGCAAGGTCCTGAGTTCAATCCCTGGGACCCCAAAAAAAGAAAAAGAATTAGATGGCACATAAGAAAGCACCTGGCTCCTAAGAAACCTAATATAAACATGGACAAAATTAAGGACAAGGATAGTGAAATTTCTGCCGAGAATTTCTTGGCTTTCACCTGCAGAGATTGAAATTATTGAGATTGTAAACCACAGCACTGTTTTATCCATGACATCTGGAGGAGCCACCCGGCAGACATGTCCTACTGTAGTGCCAGTGGGGTGCACCCACATACTCCTACCAAGTCTGCTCTGGCTAGAAAAACAACAGCCCCATTAGAATGGGTGGGTATTTCAACCTCAGCCAAACCCCTTTTCAGGAGCAGAAGCTCTCAAGACAGAGAAGTTTCCTTGCAGCCAATTCTGCTCATCTCTGTGGGATTCTTGAGCAACTGTGATCAAGGAAAGAAAAATGAGGAATAGCCGAAAGAGAATGGTCCTAGGCGTGTTGGTCCTGTGTGTGGATAAAGTGAAGAGTGGAGCACAGAAGGAAACTCCCATTTCCTTTATCACTGTTCAGTTGTAGATGAAGAGGGTGGAGCTCTGAACTAATAATTGGTCTTATCTTGGTCACAAAAACAGGCCAGTGGTTTATTCACATTCACAAGCTGAGTTCTATTTGTGTCCTGTTGTGATCCCTTCAGATCTCCAGTTGAGAAATTTGTCTTGTTTTCAGTATAACATCAGTAGCCTGAAATTGGCCATTCTGACAGTATTTACACCATGGGAAAAGCTACAAATCAAGATTTTGTATTGTTCCTGCAAAGCATTTTCCAGCACACCACTATCTTGAGTATTCCTGGAGCCAGTCCCCCCCTCCCTCTCTCTCTCTCTCTCTCTCTCTCTCTCTCACTGGCTTAATCTGTTGTGTTGTTTTCCTACCTAAAAGGCTCTTTCTCACTTCCCAAATGACTGGATTCTTCTGAATTGATTCAGGTTCCACACTCTCTCCTATGATCTGCAGTGATCATATTATATTTCTGTATCGTTTCTCACCTCCTACATTTCTATGTCTGCTTTGCAAATTTTATAAGGAAACCTAGAACACTCTTCTCACATAATCTCACCTGCCATGACCCCTCATTTCCATCAGTCTTTTATTCAAATATCCCCTGTCAGTGAGGCCTTCCCTGACAGTCCTCCTATCCCCAGAGGGGCAGAAGTGTGTCCTGGGAGGATGGCTGTGGTCTGGTGGATGCTGATGCTGGGACTGTGGCCTGTCAGCACACCTGGGCCAGAAGCACCATGACCAAAGGCACCGTAGCACTAAGCAGAGCTCTTCAACCAGCAACCCCAGGGATTTTCTCTGGGTTGCCTGGTGATGAGCTCCATAGGAATTGTGCCTGCTTTGCTCCTTTGAGAGGATTAGCCTGTGTTCCTCCTGCTGGGATCTGGTTCTCTTCTCTGACACCAGCATAGAAAATGTTCACTCTTCTTATTCAAACCTGAGCTCTTGCTTCCTTGTTGAGTGTGGGTCCTTTTATGCAGCACAGCCCATCTGGCATGAGGCTATCATTTGCCTGCCACATAGTGAAAGCCACAAAGCAACAGTCTTCTTTGTAATTTTCCATGTATTCCTTTGAACAACCATCTTTTTATTATCCATTTTTTACACTGTCTTGCTCTCCTCTTCCTTTTGCACCACTTTTGAAGAGCACTTTCTAAAAGTATCTTTCCTCTTTCCCACTGGATAGTCAGGGCTGAAACACGTGGAGGCCCTGCTGCTGCACTGCAAACATCTGAGGGAACTCAACCATGCGGCAGGACCCAGGAGCTCAACTGTCCATCTCTGATGCCCACATCCCCATTGTGGAGCAGCACACCTCGCATAGTAACCTGGCTTCAGAGTTCTCTGGTTTAACTGGAAGTTCAGAAGCTGTGCCTCAGAATCAGATACATATTCCTGGTTTCCAAAATTCACATTGATATGCCAGACATGGTGGTGCATGCCTGTAATCTCAGCACTTGGGAGGCTAAGGCAAGAGGATTGCCCAGAGTTTGAGACCAGCCTGGGCTACATAAAACCATAAAAAGCCTCAAAAAGCCATGAAAAAAAGAGTACACAGGGCCGGGGATTTAGCTCCGTGGTTTCGCTGCCTGCTGCACAAGCTCAAGGACCCGAGTTCGATCCCCGGTACCAAAAAAAGAGAGTACAAATTCAAACTAGATTAGAATTGTGAGAAATGTAATTCCTACCTCCTTTCATTAGTTTGTGATGTTCACTGTGGACCAGAGAGTAAGATTAACTCGTTAACTTAGTTAACCCTCACAATATATTTATCAATCAAGTACTATTATTGTTCCTTTTTTTTAAATGAAGAAACAGGCCTAGAGAAATTAAACAACTTCCCCAGGTCAAGTACCTGTAAAATGCAGAGTTCAGAGGATGACTTCCACACTGGAAGTCATATTTAGGGTTAACGGGAAAGTAAACAAAGTAATACATGTAAGAACCTCAGAAGAGCACTGAACACAAAAGAAACCTTCAGTAAATGCCAGCTGTTGTTTGTTAGTGGGCACTGCTGTGATTTGCATGATAGTATATTTTTATGCAATGATACCAGTGGTCTACTAACCCAGTAAGCCAAGAACCATCTACGTCTTTGGAGATTTTGTTTTATTTGGCATCATTTTTTTATTATCATGTGGCACCCTGTATTTTACTCTTCAGTAAGAAATAAAAACCTAATCCTTTAAAGAAGAAGAAGAGGAAGAAGAAGAAGGAGAAGGAGAAGGAGGAGAAGGAGAAGAAGAAGGAGATGGGGAAAAGAAAGAAGAGGAAGAGTAAAAAGAATAATTTAGGTTAGTTATAATGTTCTGTGAGAGAGAAAAATGGGGCTTGGATTTGTTTTGTTTTGTTTTGTTTTTTTGGTACTGGGGATCAAACTCCGGTCCTTGCACTTGCGCAGCAGGTGGTGAAACCATGGAGCTAAATCCCCGGCTGGGATTGGATCTTTTAAACGAACTGATTTTAGACAATTTATTTTTTTTATTTGTACACAAATGAAAGCAAATGACAATAGCCTTGAAGGTTAGTCATTTTGATTTCTTAGATAGTGAGAGATAATAGAAATAACAGCACAGGTTTGGCTATCCCTCAATCATGTATTTTGAATCATTACATGACCTTGCATTAATTATTTTCCCTCTTTGTCCTTACATCCCTTGTCTGGAAAACAGAACTAGTCATAATTACCCACTTAAGGGGATGAGTAAGGAGATAATGTACTTATTAATGAATAGACACTGAAACCCATGTGTTCTCTTCCCTATACTTTCCCTTGTAGGTGTGTTTGGTTCATTGCCAATTATATTCATATCTGTTGGTGTGTCACAAGTTGTCCCAAAATTTAGCAGCATCAATATCTGAGCCAAGGCAAGCTGGCCCCTTCCTCAGCATTTCTCACAGGCTATAGCCAAGGTGATCACCAGGATGCTGGCATCCCAGGGCTCAGTGTGGAACTGATCACATCCGAGGGTACTGATGAGCTAATCACCAGAATTCACTTCCTGCGGGTCCATTAGACTGAGGTCTCAAGTCTTTGTTGGTTGTTTCTTGGGCTAAACAGCTCCCCTCCTGACAGTAGGCTTTCCACAGGAATGGGCAAGTGAAAGACAGAACTCACAACGTTTTATACCTAATCTCAAAAAAGAGACACCATCACTTTTGACTATTCTATTTGTTAGCAATTTACTAGATATAACACAGTGGAAGGGGATTAAAATAAAGGTAAGAGCCTTCAGAGGCACACATCCCCCAAAGAGCTTAGCTACCTACCGTCCTGGGCAAACCACAACCTGCTTCAAATAAGACAAAATTGTACTCTTGATCCCCTGTTATTAAAAATAGAAGTGCACCTCTGTGATTTTAGGGGACCTATTTGAATGCAAATATAGGATTGGCTCTTAGAAATGCAAAATTTCAAAAATAAGTGACTTGTTTGTTTTCTGCCCTTTCATATCTCTTGGCAGTTTACTCTCTGTTGTGGCTGAATATCACTGAAAACTACATTTCCCAGGTTTCTTCATTGTGATCTTCATAGATTTGGCCAATGAGAGGTACGAGACAAGAGTATTTGTATTTCTCCTTACTCTTGTTTCCTGGGGCTTTTCAAGCCTCACTTCTACTGTTTGATGAGGTACCCCTTCTCCACTGTCTCAGCTCCTGCCTTTCCTGTTCTAAGAGGAGGTACAGCTCCAAGCCTGAATGCTAAGCAGTACCATTTCTGTGTCCATGTGGTCTTCTAGCAGAGGAGAGGTGGCCACCACTTTCTTCTGCTCCTTACGTTTGGTTTAGTGCCTCTCTCCCTCTCCCCCCCCCCAAATATACCAACACCAAGACTATCCTAAATCCTAAATATCTGCCTAGCTTCTCTTCTCACTGGAATCCTTGACTGTGGTTGCTTCCTCAAGATGAATCTTCACCACCCAGAACTCATTTCCTGTTTTGGAGAGTGAGAGACTTTGAAGCACCTGTGGTCCCTTACATCCTTGAATATTGCAGACTTCAGAATTTCTCCATAGGGAAAGGTTAGAGACTGCATTCTGGTAGAGAACGGTATGGAAAGGCTTTCTATGAGACCAGAAGGGCAGAGATGAGGGAAGGGAGAAAAAGAAAAACAAAGCAAAAACCTAAAACACTGAGTTGTATACATCATAGAAGGGAGGGAGACTACTACTGGAGACTACTACTGCTAATATACATCATGCCAGGATTTCATAAATTCAGTTGGCCTCCTTATTCACAGATTCCACATCCACAGTTCAACCAACCACAAATCTAAAATAATTTTTTAAAAAGAAATTGTATCTGAACTGAATATGTACAGACATTTTCTTGTCATCATTACCTAAACAATATAGTATAACAACTATTTACATGGATATTACACTGTATTAAGTATTAAAAAGTAATCTAGATATGTGTTATGGCTTATAACTAAATGTCCCCCAAAACCTCATGGGTCCATGGGTTCATGGGTGGGACTTTTGGGAGTGAGTGCATCGTGGGTGTGTGATACTGGATTAGTCCACTGATTGGTTCAGCATAGCTCTGGATGTGGATGATGCATTTCCTAAAGAGGAATGACACACCCTGCATGTAGGTGGCACCAATCAATAGGTTTGTAGCCTGCATGGAATAAAAAGGGAAAGAAGAGAGGCTTGCTGCTTCCTACCTGCCACCCCATGGACTGTGTCTCCTCCGCCAGACCCCTGTGCCATGTGACCCTTCCTTGAAACCAGCTGATTATGGACCGAAACTTCTACAAACTGAGAGCTAAAATAAAACTCTCCTTCCATAACTTGTGTTATATGTTTTGTCCCAGCAACAAGAAAGTAACAAAGGAAAGATGATTCAAAGTATGCAAGAGAATATGTACAGGCTATGTACAAATGCTATACTATTTCATATAAGGGATCTGAAAATCCATGGACTTTGCTGTCTGTGAGAGTCCTGGAACCCATCCCCTGAGCACACCAAAGGATGAAAACATTGCCCTACAAATTGGTTGCTGTGTTCTGTTCCAACTCCTGCTTTCTGTCCAACCCCCAAATCATAGAAGAGTTCTTAGGAATAGTTAAGAAATATTAAAATAACATTTTCTTATACGTTGGATAACAATAATTTACAAAGTGTGATAGAATGGATCACTAAACAAATATTTCCAAAAGGAAAGGCAGCAAAACAAATTCTCTTAGCTGTAAGATCCTTGAGCAAGTTATTTAGCATCCTTAGATTCAGCTTTGTCTTCTGGAAAATAGTGCAAATAATAGAATGAGACAGGAATGGTGGTGCATGTTTGTAATCACAGCTCTGAGGGAAGCTGAGGCAGAGGCAGAAGGACTGCATGTTAGAGTCCTATCTGGGAAACTTAGCAAGATCCTGTCTCAAAATAAAAAATAAAAAAGAGTTGTGAATCAGAGTGCCCTGGGTTCAATCCCAGCAACAATCAATAACAACAATAATAATATGGTTACTATAAGGATTAAATGAATATTTGGCAACTGCTTAGAGCACTTCCTAGTACATAGTAGCTACTGCATAGGAAACTTTTTCAGTATATTGCAATGTCTAAATTGTAACTGACTACACTTATTTTGTAACTGATGTAAATTACATAGGGACATTATGATTAGTATATGTTTAGAAAATTCATGTAACAGCAAATATGGAAGAAAAAGAAAAAGAAGATTGATGAGTGTCTTAGTTACTTTTCTCATTGCTGAGACAAAATATCTAACACCAAAGTTAATGGAGGAATGGTGTATTTACCTCACAGTTTGTAGAGGTTTCAGTCCATAATTGGCTGGCTCCAAGGCAGAGTGGCATAGTAGACAGGTATCACAGAGGAGAAAGTGTTCATGGTGGGCAGAAGGTAGCAAAGCAAGCAAGGGAGAAGACAAGCCTCTTTCTGTCCCTCATATTGTATCCAGGCTATGGGGATTAGGGCGATGACAAACCAGTCAGTGGACTGATTTAATAATCACCCATCTGTAATCAGAACACCCTTAATACTATCATTGCACCATGAATCAATCACACACTCTAGATTGAGCTGCCTCTGGTAAAGCCCTATGTATGACCACTTGAGGCTTTGAGGGAACATCTACACACAAGTGAAAACAATGAGCATCTAGAAAAGGAAGAGTTCATAGAATAGTGATTTGTTTAGTGTCTTTTTTCAACATAGCAGAATACAATGTACAAATATCCCTAAGTTAAAGGAGCTAACTGATCAGGAGAATTTGCCTTAAGAAAAATATTCTTTATTATAACTCTGTGAGGTGTGGTGGTACACACTTGTAAGCCTGAGGCAGGAGGATTGCTGCAAGTTCGAGCCCAGCCTGGGATACATAGTGAGTTCAAGGCCAGCCTGAACTACATAGTGAGACCTTGTTTTAAAAAAGAAAAGAAAAGTTATAACTCTGTGCTCAGAAAGTATCCTTCAATCTGTACCTTAGCCTCTTGATGAGAAAGTAATGTGATAAACATACCTCTTATACTCATGTTTAGTACAATATGTGCTTTAAATAAATTAATAACACATTTATAAATCTATTTTAGGTGAATTCATATTTGTGTAATCATGGCAGCAGGTCACATATATGGTTATTTACTACATGTCAGACACCTTTATAAGCACTTAAAAAATATAATCTAATCCTAGCAGCAATTCTTAGTAGGTAATAGTTGTCTTTGATTTGGCTAAACCTAATAATCCCCAAGTCTTGGTTATCCTGATGAATAACAAAGGATTATTTCAGGCCCACATTGAATGCCTTTCTGGATCTGCAGTGCCTCTGCTTTACGTCTTACTCATGGAGGAACCCATGATGAAGGAAGATGACATAAAAAGAACTCATTTCTCTTGATAATTTTGCTTGAAAATGAGTAAACATCACTTCTACTTTATCTACAAACCTACTCATAGGGAAATGATTGATGTAGATGTGGTAGAAAAAGAGTACTCCTGATGGGGAAGAAGAGTACAAATCCATAAAAATGGGAAGAGATTGTGCTCTCTTAGAACAAGAGCAATAAAAAATTGGGAACAATGGTATAAATCTACTTCAATACACTCATCCAAATTGTAGGCATGAGAAAATTGGGAAATAGAGTTTAGTAAATTTATTAAAGTCATCTAGTAAAGAATAAGCTTGAAATGTGAAGTGGAATCGTTTGTCTCCAGAACTATGAAAGCCAGACTTCAAGATGGTCCTGGTAATTCTCACTTTCTAGTATTAAAACATTTGTGTGGTTTCCTCAAAAATTAGACAGGCCTAATTGAATATTGTGACTTTTACTTTTTTTTTTGCATCATTCACTCTGCAGGGCCCAGGTATAACTTAGACCTCATGCAGCCCCATGGATAGCAACATGCACCAAGAAGCAGAGGCCTCTGCCAACTGGTACTACCAACCTGCCAGCCAGGAACCAGCAGGGAATTGGATTTTCCAGCCCCATTCTTCAACTTGAGTTGGCAGATGACTGAAGCCCCAGCTAACATCTTGACTTTAATCACATTGGCAATCCCAAGTCAAAACCACTTAATCGTTACCCCCAAATTCATGACCTATTAAGACTATATGAAAAAATGACATTTATTATTATTTTAAAACACTAAGTTTTGAGATAATTTGTTATGCAGCAATAGAGCACTATACAAGATTCTATCTGCTTAACCATTATTCCATACCACCATCACAAATGAATCCTGTTTAGTAGATAAAACTTACACTTCAAAACCAGCAAATTTATGTAGTGAACTTCCTAGTACTATTTATAATTTAAAAAAATAAGAGGATATAGAAGAAATAGTATTAAGAAATATGATTTTGCTATAGTTTGGATTTTGAATGTCCCCCTAAAGACATAGACTGGTCCCCAGCCCAAGGAGCTATTAGGAGGTAGTAGAACTTTTCAGAGGTGGGGCTTAGTGCGACAAAGTTAAATCATTTGGGATATACACTTGAGGGATATTAAGAAATCCTACTCTCCTTCTCCTGGGCTTTCCCTCCTTCTCTTCTCTCTCCTCCTTTATTTTCTTCTTTTCCTCCTTCCTCTTCTTGTTCTTCTTGTTTGTTCTTATTTTCCCTCCGTGTCCTCCTTCCTCTCTCTTCTCTCTTCTCTTCCCTCTCTCCCCTCTCTCTCTCTCTCTCTCTCTCTCTCTCTCTCTGTCTTTCCCTCTCTCCCTCTCTCCCTTTCTCCTTCTCCTCCTAGTCACCATGAGGTGAGTAGCTTTCCCTGCCACTGCTCCCACCATGATATGATGTCCCCTTTCCTGTCTCACCACTGGAACAAAAGCAATGGTGCCAACTGACTTTGGATTGAAACCTTCAAAACTATGAACATTTCCCCCTTGTAAGTTGCTTTCTCAGGTATTTTTTTAGAGTAATAGAAAGGTAACTAGTAGGTAGAGAAAAGCTGAAGAATGAAAATATACTAGAAATCAAAATACAATCTGTTCTTCTTCACTGAACTATCTCTTCTAAAGACACCAATAAGATATTTTTACAAATAGATCTTAAAGATATTTATCGGAAAAATGATTTTAGATTCAATATTAAGGTTAGTCTAGACTTATTATTTCTGACAAAACATCTTTTCCATGTAGAAAAGAATATGCCCCATCTCTTGCCAGGATTAAGAGATCTGTGTTTGCCTGTAAATAGCATATATGTAGGCATTTATGCTCTATATTCTTCAAATCTCCTATCCCAATAAAGTACATACAGACCTTCTTCTCATCTCCAGAGCCAACCCACCCTCTACCTGCACCTTTTACAAGGATCCTCCTTGCCTCCAGATTCCACAGGATTCCCTTCCCATAGCCCAGAGAAAGTCACTGACCTCTCTCAGGCATTTACCTTGAAACAGTAATAGACTCGGAGGTATCCCCTGCTTCTACCTTCAAATTATATTTGGAATCATTTATTAGATTTACTCTTTTCTTTTTGTTTAATTTATTTACCCTTAGGCTAATGTGAAACAATTTAACTCTGAGGTTGAGCTTAAAATGTATGTGGAGGGCACATATACATATATGTAAGGTGAAGTATATGAAATATAGATACTGTTGTAAAACATAAAAGTATATAAACAGATGAAGATTATCCCTTAAACCACTGCCTATGATAGAATGTTTCTTCAGTTTGCTAGTTAAAACCCATTATTCACGAAACAACTTGGTTGTGGTCAGTTTTACTGAAATTAAGTAAAAAAAGAGAGGAAAGAGAAGAGGAGAAGACAAGGTGGGACATGAGAAGGGAGTAGAGCAGGGGAGAGGAGGAGAAGGGAGGGGAGAGGAAAGGAGAGGGAAAAAGAGAGATTATAGCAGAGTAAATTGCATTTAAAATGGACCTCTATTACTGTTCTTCCTCATACTTTTGTTTTAGCTAGGATATGTGTTCATGAGTGCATATGAGAGAGTGTGCAATGTAAAACATGCTTTGTTATATAAGTTATGCCCAAAAAGATTTCTTTGTAAAATAACTGGTCAGTAAGTAAACACATGGAAATAAATTGAAATCATCACTCACTATTGAGGTTACTCATGCCATTTTAAAAAGGTCCCCAAAACCTAGTGTCTTGCAACAACAACTTCAGAACATGTTGAAATTCTGTGCACCAGGAATTCACGTAAGGCAGCATCTTTGTGCCAGAATGCTCAGGGTTTCAGCTAAGCAGACTCAACTTCAGGTACATGGAGACATCTGGAGGCACCTTCTTTCAGATTTCTATATTTGAATAAGGATGGTTCACAAAGTAAAACAGCCAAGCAGAGAGTCCAAAAACTTATCTCCACATGTAATGTGGTCTTCGCACAGTACGGTGGCCTCAAAAACAATAAAACAAATTCTTATGAGATGGCTCAGAAATCCAAGCCTGAAAATTGCACCAAAACTTGATTTGTTACAACTATAAGAATGTCCATGGGGAGTAGTTTTTTTGGTTTTTTCTAAATAACTTTTTTATCCAACACACACACATACAAAAATTAAAACCATTCAAAGAAGAACAATGCAAGGGAAAAAAACTACAATAATATTCAAATACAGTAGAACTCAACCAAAACAAAACTGAAAAGCACTTAAACATTTTTCCGTATAACTTAATGTGGGGAGTAGTTTATAAAAAATAAATATGCTAGGGCTACATTTATAATATTAGGCAACAATAAAAATTGATAGCCTTAAATTTTCTGCATCAACATAATACAGAGGGATGAATCTCATTGAAGGAAGAAAAGCAAGGGACAAAATAATAAATCTGCAATTGTTTCACAAATATAATTTCAAAAGCAAGACAAATTAAACCATATTATTTATGGATACATGTATAGGTGATGAATCAAAAAAGAAATGGAAATTATTTCAATGAAAGTTCAGATAATAAGAAGGCAAGAGTGGAAAAGGATCTGAATGTCCAGGGAACTTAGCATACACTTTTTTAAAAATATATTTTCAAACTTTTAAGGAAAATAGATTATTTAGACACAAGAAAAAAATAATCAGTGTCACATTTTGGGCTATTTCTTCTGTCTATTAGAAGTGCTGTAGCATAATGAAATACTAAGAAAAAAATTTTAGAGAAATTTTATTTTGACATAATTTTAAATTTGCAGGAAAGCTTCAACAGTAGTTCAAAAACTCCCTACCTCTCACAAACGACCCCCCCAGTGTTACTGTTTTACTAAACTGTGTATAATCAGAATAGTACACGCACATTGACACAATATTAATTAACCATTACATTTCATTCCAGTTTCATAGTTTTTCTGCTAATGTGTTTTGTCTGTTCCAGGATTCTACTCTGGTTCTCACATTCAATTGCTCCTTATTTTCCTATGTCTCTTCTAGACTAGTTTTTACAGTCAGTCTTTGTCTTTTATGACTTTCATCCTTTTGAAAAGTGCTGATAAATTATTTGGAAGAATGGCCTTCAGTGTGAATTTGTTTGATGTCTTTGCCTTATTGAAGTAAGTTCATATAATTGTGCCTCAAAATTCCACCTAAATGATGTAGTACCCTTCTCAATGCAAAGAATCCATGACTTACGTAGGTCTCATTACTTTGTGAGGTTTACCTTGTTTATTCAAGGTGCCCACCAGGATTCTTTACCCTAGTCTAATCATCTTTCCCTTTGTCATTCCCATCTCTGTCTTTTCTTCTTCATTTCTTAATTAGAATTATGCTATAATGAAGAGTTAGAGCTCTTCGTATTTATTTATGAATATATTTTTTATTCTATACGTTAAAATCCAATACTCTCACTTCTTATTTTGTTGCTCATATGGTGCTAACTTTGGCCATCAGGAGTTCCTTAAGATTAGCTTGCTTGTTATTGTAATAAAATTTTATTTGTTTTTTGGTTTCTTTGTTTTGTTTTATTTTGCTTTACTATGGCCTTATTTTCTAATCCAACGAGATGTTTCAAGCCTCATCTATATTTTCCCAGTCCCAGCCTTGGAATTAACCCCTTCTCTAAGGAACCTTGGTTCTTTCTGTTGAGAAATGGTGCTTAAAAAACAAAAATTGCCTACTAGTATGCTAATTGGTATTGAGGTGTTAACTACTTTAGACTCTCTCAGTTGACAAAGCAAAGGATACATTTATATATTTTGACCTTTGCATATACATATATAGACCTATGCTCTACAGATATAACTGTAGATGCATTTTAAAATATGAATTTATATGCATACCTCTGATTCTAATCCAGCACCATGAGATTCACTTTGACCAAACACTTTTTCTCCACCAGAGAGCACGACCACTGGATCTCATTATCTGCAACACAGGTAACATATTGATTTGCTCAGTTCTAATATAATATAGAGTAGAATTGAAAATCCACATACATACCTGACGAAATATTTTAGTAGATTACTATGTATATTATTGTGTTTAGCTTTCATTGTCTTTATCCAATAAATATTGTTTACCACGATTATTTAACTTTTACGTTCTTCAATCCCTTCAGTGTTAAAATGTTATTATTTTTATTATACAGTTGATTCAGTAGCTAGCCTTGTATTTAATTTTTAATTTCCTCATTCCTTTGCGTGTAGTTTATTTAATAATTTATTTTGCCAGTATATAAAACATTACTATGGTTGTATGAGTTAGTCTATATAAAAAAATTTTACTCAAAAAAAAAAAAGCACTGTTCTCATTTCTGCTACCCTCTTCCCATATTGCATCTACTTTCCATCTCTTTCTTCCTTATCCTTCTCCTATAGATGAGCAATCTTGATTTTTGGCCTTCCTTTCCTGTATTTCTTCTGCACAAATGAGTAGAAAATTGCTTTCCTATGTTTCTTCTGTTCCATACAAAGGGAGATATTCTTTCCTACTTTGCTTTATCAGTTAAACATATTTCTTGGAATTTATTCCCTATCAGCCCATAAAGATTTTCAGTCATCTTCTTCCTTCTCTTTATCCTCCTCTTCTTTCTTTTTGAGACAGAGTCTGGCTAAATTGCCCAGGCTGGCCTCAAACCCCAAATCATCCTGTCTCAGCCTCTCTATTAGCTCTGATGACAGGCAAGTGTCCCCACACCAAGGCCTCAGTTATTCTCACAGCTGCATATTATGCCATTGAGTGAATGTGCCTTAATTTATTCAACCACTGTCTTATATATCAACATTAAAGTTGTTTCCAATGTTCTACAATTCCAAACAATTCTGGAATGGGTAACCTGGAGCATGCAACCCACAGTTTTAGATGTTGAAATAAATAAAAAGAAAAACAATGTCACAGATAAACTACTTATCCAATGCAAAACACATTTACCCCAAACTCTGTCTTTAATAAACAAAAGAGCCAAGGTAATATCATAGTAAGATGGCAAAGTCCAGAATTAAGTACTTGAGGCCTAAAGGAACCAAGCAAAAAGCTCCCTTTCTGTTCAATTTTTCTAAAAATCACATTTTTCCTCTTAGCCCAGATGCTATCCCATCCAAATCACTCTGGGCTTCTTAGAGGTTTAAAAATTGTCAATAGTAGGACAAAACATTTTTAGCTCACTAAAGAATAGCACAGTTAACAATATTTTATTAATACAAAAGCTAAAAAAAATTATATAAGGAGGGTGCATTAGCCAGTCTGGACACAAAAAACTGCGTAGTAAGCAATGCCCTTTGGTTGGGGCGGGAGGGTCTGGTTTTAAAAAAAAAAGATTTGTATATTTAACAAATTACACACATTGCGCTCTGTTAGTTTATATTCTGTTCTAATTCATTAAGAAAGAAAAATTGTGTCTTTGCACTATTACATTAATTTCATAATTTTTAATCATTGTTAAAGACCTGCAGTCCGAAAAACACTGGTTAACAAGAACATATGCATGCCAGTTAGAGCACTGTGAGGGAAATCTGGGATGTACCTCTCTCAGGTGAATTCCTTAACCTTTGCAAGTCTGTTTCCACCCATTGAAAATGATGATACTATATATAGCTGATTAGTATATTGACTGTGTCCAGGTAACCCACAGTACAGTAGTAAAGAAACAGAAGGTATAATTATTAAACTGGATGAAGTTAGGTAAGGCTTTGCTACACTAAGGAAGTCAAATTAGACCATTGGCACTCAAGGTTCAGTCAACCCTGTGCAGATGGAAAATAAACACAGAATGCTTAACTTTGCTCTTCTTTCTCCTTCTTGAGCCCACTAAAGTGGCCAGTCATGTGTGAATCTAAGGAAGTTAGAATTGGATTGCTGCTGCCCCCATCCTCCCAACATGTGGTCACACCCAGCATGGATGTCTCCAGCAGTTTCAGTCAGGCCAGGAAATCCAGGGAAGCACTCACGTGACAGGAAATACTTTTGCCCCGCCAATAACTGCAATGAGAGCAGCAATCCTTCTCAGATTTGACTGCCCATAATACTAGCAAGAGAAGCTTGCTAAATGTTCAGATTCTGAGGACACACTGGAGATTTATTAGATTGAATTCCTTGGAGAAATGCTTTGGAAGATACTGTAAATGTATAGATAAAGATGGATCTGTTACAGAATTTCTGATATAGCCAGCCTAGTAGGCAGATCAGTGAGGAAGGGAAGCCTTTTGGTATATCATCTATTTCATCACGTTAAAGTGTCAAGTAAATATTTGATTCGATAATAAGCCAAACATCAATGACTTCTTTGTCAGCCAATAGGTTTATTCATCAGCCAGACATGTGGTGGCACATGCCTGTAATCCCAGCACTCTGGAGGTTGAAGTAGAGGGACTGAGGGTAGTTCAAAGCCAAGCTACATAGTAAACTCAAAATTAGTCTGAACTACACAGTGATCCCATCTCAAAAAAAAAATAGTTTTATTCACCAGAAAATATACTGTGCCATAAAGGACACATAGAGATGACTTGAAAGATCAAAGAATTTAGAGAGTTTCAGTCCCTCTCAATTGGAAACAGTGAGAAAGTAGACTAAAGAAAGGCATTAAGAACAAACTTCAATGTGTTGTAGAAAGTTCTATTCACATCATTAGTTGTCATTAACAGTGAGTATAAGCCCAGCATTATGTAATCAAATGCCCATATACTGACAGTTTCTCTAGTCTGTTCTTGAATTTTTCCCACTTTCTTTTTATTTTAACAAATTTTAAAGGGCATATGTATTTTGCACTACCATGCACTAATTAAACTGAACATATTAGCTTGGCATGGTGGTAGACACTTATAATTCCAGAACTCTGGGAGGTTGAAGCAGGAGGATGGCAAGTTTTATCCCATCCTGAGCAACTTATCTTAGTGACATCCAATCTCAAAATTTTAAAAATGCACTTAAGATGCTGTTCAGTGTAAAGGCCATTGGTTCAATCACCAGCACCCTCTGCAAATTGAAAATATTCACAAATCAAGGCTTAAAAAATACTGATAGAGTACATCATTTTACCCCAAATGGAGCATTAATTTAAACAAGGCTACATTATTTTTAAAATATTTCATTAATGTAGCATAAAAGTTCTATATTCTCTTTATCTCAGTAGGTGGGTTTATGTGTGTGGAAAAGATTTGGGGAGCTAACACTTAAAATGTTGTCCAGTGTCATTTTACAACTAATCATATCCATAAAATAGTATCATATCATCTTAGAGCACTGTACAATATTATATTTTGTCCTGTAGTGGTGGCTTGCAGTTTTTAAAAGTCAAAATATTCCCAGAAATAATTCTTTTTGTGGGGCTTTCATTGTCAATTTACACTTTTCCTTGGTTGGACAACTAGTTTAAACCCACTTTGTCAGTACTTTGCAAAGGTACCTTCAGGAGACAAAGACGTAACATCTCAACGCTGCTTCTGAGATTGAAATTTTAACTTGTCATTCAATCCCTGCCTGTTACTTATTTTGTTTTTCAAGGAGCCCTAGGAAGCATTAGGCCATAATCTTCATGACGATTGAAACCATATATGTTGGGTAGGCTAGTCATTCATCAACTATTCAGTAATAACAGGGTCTGAGTTTCTTTAACAATGGGATTAGTAATGTTCCAATCCACACTTCTCGTTTATTTTTCTCTTATGATCAATGTTTGGATTCCAGTTCTCATTAGTATATAATAATTTCATCCTGAAACACATGCTTAAAAAAACAGAAACGCTGTAGACAAATACTTCAAAGGAAAGTGCACCTCTGCTTCCAGGGACTTTATGGACATCATATGTGCTTTATTCGAAAATTAATCCTTTTTCATCTCTATACCCTGAGTATGTTTCAGACTTCTCTTACTTCCCAAAAATCCTGAATTCAAGGTATCTCAGCTCATGGAACAGTAGTCCAGAGGAAAGAGAAGCAACAGCCCCGCCCCCAACCCTTGGGAGCAGAAAGGAGAAGAATTTTCCTAAGGAATTATTGTAAAACTCAGGTGCTGTAGAAGGAAATAAAACCATAGTTGCTTAGACTGATGTCCCAGGGGTCCAAAATTGAACCTCAAATGGGCAATAATTTGTGTGGCATTAAACTAAACCAGTTTGATGAACTCAAATGCCCTCGGCTCAATAGGCAGGACTCTCCCAGGAGCTTGTGTTACTTCCCTCACTTAAGTGAAGATTTGTAATAAAAATCTTAATGCCAGTGGCATGTTTTTTGGATATACTAGAAGCTAACCACTTGGAGAATCATGTTTGAGAGGTCAGAAAACTCTACAGTTAAAGATCAGTTTATAATTTACGAAGAAAATAGAAAGTTTTGTTTCTCTGAGTTGAAATTTGCCGAGCACGGCAGGAAATATTACTAGTTTTTGGCAAAAGGTTCAGTGCTTTCCTCATTATTTCAGATCTGCATGAAGCCTGAGACTTCAGGGATCATTATCTGAGAAAAATCAAGCAATTCAATGTAGAGAATTTTGATATTTTTGGCTTTTTTTGAGGTGTAACAAACACAACTCGGGATCGGAGAGGACACTCTGCGGCTGCCAGCGAGGCGGGCTGGACAGCGCACCAATCACGGCGCAGCTCCGCCCTATATAAACGGGCGGGCGCAGCGCCGCGGCCGAGTCCCGATCAGTGCCTCTGCTTCCGGCTCGAGTTCTTTCCCCACGCCGCCTTCAGCATGTCCGAGACTGCGCCCGCTGCGCCCGCTGCTCCGGCCCCCGCCGAAAAGACGCCTGTGAAGAAAAAGGCGCGCAAGCCAGCAGGTGCCGCGAAGCGCAAAACGACCGGGCCCCCGGTGTCCGAGCTGATCACCAAGGCCGTGGCCGCCTCCAAGGAGCGCAGCGGGGTGTCGCTGGCCGCGCTTAAGAAGGCGCTGGCGGCCGCTGGCTACGACGTGGAGAAGAACAACAGCCGCATCAAGCTGGGGCTCAAAAGCCTGGTGAGCAAAGGTACCCTGGTGCAGACCAAGGGCACTGGCGCCTCTGGTTCCTTCAAACTCAACAAGAAGGCAGCTTCTGGGGAGGCCAAGCCCAAGGCCAAGAAGGCGGGCTCGGCCAAACCCAAGAAGCCCACGGGGGCCGCCAAAAAACCCAAGAAGGCTGCGGGCGCGGCTGCCCCCAAAAAGAGCGCGAAGAAGACCCCCAAGAAGGCGAAGAAGCCTGCTGCGGCTGCTGGCGCCAAGAAGGTGGCCAAGAGCCCCAAGAAGGCAAAAGCGGCCAAGCCCAAGAAAGCCCCCAAGAGTCCAGCGAAGGCCAAAGCGGTGAAGCCCAAGGCGGCCAAACCAAAGACCGCCAAGCCCAAGGCTACCAAACCCAAGAAGGCGGCGGCCAAGAAGAAATAAAGTTCCTTTGGCCAGCTGCTCAGAAGTTCCACACAACCCAAAGGCTCTTTTCAGAGCCACCCACTGATTTCAGGAAGAGAGCTGTTGCACATTTTGGGGGCGTGGCCACTACGCGTGCGCCGTGGGGTAGAGTGGCTCCGGGAGGGCGGGGTCGACAGCCGCGCGCTTCGCTAAACACACTAACGCAGCCGGGGGAGAATTACTAGGGGCGTCCCCTGCGTCAGGGTTGAGGTCTGCGGAGTACAAGAGTAGGATTTACACAGCTAACCTTAAGGCTTGGTAGCTTCGCGGAAGTTATTCCTACTACTTCCTAGAGGTGTGCATTTCCACTCTGCTTTCAGATCTGGAGGCGTGGCCTGTAAAAACAACCGTAATTTGGGGGTACAAAATTTACGAAATGTGAACTCTTAGCATCAAAGCGGCCAAGGCATTCTTAACTAAATTTGGAATAGTAAGCTGTAAGGCTTCAGGTTAGCAGTTTGCTGTCCTCGCACAGAATTCTCCTTTGCCGACTAGGTGATTTCACTTAGCCACAAATAAAAATGTGACCGATCACCAAAAGTGCCCAAGTGCTCTAAGAACTAGCGTCACTGCTTGGAGAGGACTATTTATAGCAGCTTTGGGGAGCCTAGTTAGAGCTTGCTGATTGGGCAAAAGTGAAATTACAAAATAGCCAATGAAAAAGTAGACCTTTAAATGTCGTTTACAATCGCATTTGTGACGACATTCTAAAATTAATCCAATCGTAGACGAAATATTACTAACCTCATTTGAATACCGCATCTATAAATGAGTGTGTCCTAGCTGGCGGGGGAGAGGCGAGTGATTCGCCAGATATAAGCTGTAGTGTAGTGATTCCTTTTTTTTTTAAGCACTAAAATGCCTGAACCCACGAAGGTCTCCCAGGCCCCGAAGAAGGGCTCGAAGAAGGCGGTGACCAAGGCGCAGAAGAAGGACGGCAAGAAGCTCAAGCGCAGCCGCAAGGAGAGCTACTCCGTCTACGTGTACAAGGTGCTCAAGCAGGTCCACCCCGACACCGGCATCTCGTCCAAGGCCATGGGCATCATGAACTCCTTCGTCAACGACATCTTCGAGCGCATCGCCGGCGAGGCGTCGCGCCTGGCGCGTTACAACAAGCGCTCGACCATCACGTCGCGGGAGATCCAGACGGCCGTGCGGCTGCTGCTGCCAGGCGAGCTGGCCAAGCACGCCGTGTCCGAGGGCACCAAGGCCGTCACCAAGTACACCAGCTCCAAATGAACTTGGCAAGTAAGCTGTCTTTACACCTAAGTCCAAAGACTTAAGATCTATGCATGATTTCGATCCATGAGTTGTAATTTTTTCACTCGGAGGAATTTTTTTCTTCATTGCATACTTAAAACTTAGTTAGCAACCTTTAATGTTTCATCATTCCCGCATACAAAATACTTGAAAAGTACAGGAAATAACTATTAGAAGTTGTCTACTCCCTACGGGCCCGTACAAGTTAGTGTTAACTATCACGTAAATATATAACCAATATGAGCTGCAAATGGCATTCTAAATTTGTAGCTCATCGTGTTCTTATACAGGTCTCAAGTTTTTCTTGATCTGAGTCGATGACGACTACTTACAGTGAGCACAAAAGACTGTGCTCTGGCAACTTCTATCTGCTCAGAGCTGGCATTTTCTTTTACTTTTTTCATCTTTACCATTTAGATGTGTGGTATTAAAACGTGACTGAAGACAATGTGAGATTTCACTAAAATAAGAAAAACTGCTGTCTCGCTTTGCTGCCCAGCGGATTTCCAGGCAAGGCTATGATATGCAAAAGGGCAGGCAGAGGCAATTATTTTGTATCCAAAAGGCCTGGAGGAACAGAGAAAGGGAAACAACCTTTGAGACACTTGCGAGTTGTACGTTACTGTGGTTTTCTAAGAAAGTTACTTAGTTTATGGTCCTTTTGCGCCCTTCAGCTCACAAATTCCTCACAAATCCCCACAGCGAAAATTTTTGTTTGAATAGAGCAAGTCCACACTCCGTGAAACGTGGAAGTATGAGCAGAAAGAGCAATTTAGAGAAATACAAATGAAAACAACACTGAGATTCCATCTTACTCTAGAAAGAATAGCTATCATCAAGAAATCAGATAGCAAGTGCTAGTGAGTCAGGTGAGAAACTAAACTAATACCATTATGGAATTTAGGATGCATACTCCTCAAAACACTAAAATAAATTCATACGACCCAGCTATCTCCATCCTAGGTATCTTCCCTAAAAAGCATGTATCATATTACAGCACAATTCACAATAGGTAAAACTTGGAAGCAGCCTATATGTCCATGAACATATGAATGGATAAAGAAAATGTATTTATACACAATGGAGTACTACTTTGCCATAATGAGGGATAAACTTGAATCATTTGTGGGAAAATGAATGTTTCTCAAGAACTTTAAATGAAATAAATCAGACACACAAGCTAAAAAATATTGTGTGCTTTCTCTTATATGGGAAGTCCAAAATATAAATAAAGAGCAAAATAAAAGATAATAGGAAAGAAAAGATGGTGGGAGGGATGGTAGGGAAAAGTGTAGATGGGAAGGGAACATAAGAATTGAGATGTCTTATATACCTGTACCAATTGCTTATGAGGTTGAGATGTCTTGCATACATGTACCAACTGCTTATGAGGAATGTAATCATTATGTGCTGAAAATATGTACAATAAAAATTTGTAAAGAAAAATAGAAAAATGAAATGAGCAACTGACAATGGAAACAAGGAATAAAAAACAAAACAGACCTAGAATGACTCACTTTAGTAATCTGTGTAAACATAAAAAGTATATAGAAAGACTAAACACTACAAACATCAGAATTTTAAGAGAACCAAACAAGAATCTAGACAAGTTTTTATAATTAGCTCTATAAATGAAAAACTGATTTTCATATGCTTGTACCTTCTGCTCCATATTGACTGGCATCAGATTAAAGGACTTTGCAATGATACAAGTGTGAGAATATTTAAGCAGTTAATTATTTACATATATTTTGTATCTAGTGAACTTTACCAAATTGTTAATTCTACTACTTAATACATTGCCTTGATTTTATTGCTTAAGCTATTAATATTAACAAATGTTATTCTTTCTAGTAACTATTTGCTTTTATTATCTTATGTTAACTACAATTATATGCCATATTAGAAATGCTAGCAGTCATTCTTGTCTTTTTTCCTTATTTCCATAGAAATGGCTTTTGTCGTTTGTGATTGTGTGTATGTGTTTAGTATTTGTGTTGATGGGGTCTTCTTCCTAGTTTGTTTTAAAATTTTTATAAGAAACGATTTATGAATTTCATTCAGTCCCTTCTTTGGCATCTGACAGAAGTATGTGCTTTTGCTCCTTTAACCTGTTGCAATGCTGTATAGGCAAATTTCCTAATGTTCGTTCATATTTGCATTCCTGTGCCAAATCTTACTGTTCATGTTGTATTGTTAACTTAAATAATTACTGACTAAATTCTGCTTATATTTTACATGGATTTTTTTTCCATTTGTATTCATACATAAAATTATTCTATGATTGTCTCTTTTGGGTTTGCCGTCTTCAGATTTTGAATCTCCATCTCAGTTGTCCATTGCTGTTCAAATTATTCCAGAATTGAGTAGTTTAAATCAATGAAGATAAAACATTTACCACTTCTTTTGCTGTCTGTGGGTCAGGAACAGAATGAATGGAAGTGCCTCACAGCCTCTTCCCAGGTAAAAGTCAAGACAGAAGCATAAGCTGTAGTGAAGGCTACCATCTTCTAAACATGGCAGCTGTTATCACTCAAAAGAAATCAAAGACAAAGTGGAGCAAGCCACAATGCATTATCTAGCAGGAGAATTAGGATCAATTTTTTAATAGAGGGATTAAAAAAAAGTTTTGTGGACATATTTTAAAAGTACTATATCATCCTTTTTTTATATCAGAAATACTGGAATATAAAAAGTATTTGCGCTTCAAAGACAACATAGAAATTAGCTGTATAATCACCTGGATATGATACCTTTATAAACAATAGACCTTCAAGAATTCCAAAAACATGGACTACAATTGACCATTGTTTACAATGAACAATAAAATCCCCATAAGTCCCTGATGGACATTTCCATGCCTCTGAATAGGATAAAATGCCTCTGTACAATATTAGCAGGAGCAGGAGCCTTTTTTTAAAAAGACTGAATTAATGTGAGAAATCCTAAACTGCAATCTGTAAGGAAATCTCTGCTGTATGACTGTTGGAATATCCAACAAATTGGTTTGAAAAGAAAAATAATGAGGTAGAACAATAAATACTTAATGATAAAAATTAAAATCTTGGAAAGTATGAGGCAGTATAAAAATATGAGAAAATAATAGTCTAAAAAAACATGAGATTTTAATTTGGGTGAAAAGATAAAAGCTAACAATAGCTTATTTGATGTATAGAATTTAAGACTGAATAACTGTAAAATAAAAGTACAATGTGGAAAATGTAAGATAACAGGTTAAAAGCCTCAGGTATGTCAAAGAAGAAACTAAATAGAACAACTTATTCATGAAGAAATATAAGGAGATTCTTGAAGTGTGTACAAATACACTGGTAATTACAGCAGACCTATATTCAGAGTGCTTATTTATAAATCAATTTATTCAAGAAATTGTCACTGAATGTCCTTGGGCTGGGCACCAATGTTGGCATGGGGGGGAGGTGGTATAAGACTACAATTCTTGACCTCCTGGTTTCTTTCAGTCAAGAAGCAAGAGTAATGTTAATGCCATTGTGACATATCATGAAGTTAAGGAACAGTTTATAATAGTACACTTTAATGTGACACCAAATGCGGAGTTTAGGGTCTCCAAAGCCACCCCCAGATTTGATAATTCACTAAAATTCACAGAACTCAGTAAAAGCTATCATATTTAAGATTACAGTTAGTGACAACAACAGGATACAGATTAAAATCAGCCAAGTGAATAGACAGAGCAGTAAGAGAGTTCCAAATGCAGTATCATCTATAGGCAATAAGAGAAGGCAACATGGTGCGATGTGGATTACTGACAACCAGGAAAACTGCTGCAGCTTTGGTGTCTAGACTCTTTACTAGGCCTCTATTACATGAAAGACTGCTTATGTGTCTGGCTTTTCATCTTCAGTCTCTCCAGAGGGCAGGTAGATATGGCATGGCTCAAGCCCCCACCATAGATCATCTCGTTAAATTATCTGGAACAGCCTAGGGTCCCTGGTAAACACAAACTCTCAACAGGCAGGACATCTGTAAACCCTGGAGATCACCTCCTAGCCAAGGACAAAAGCCATGCTGCTCTTTGGATAATGTGAACTCTCTACAAATAGTCATAAGTCAAACTGTGTTCTCAATTTTTAATTAGATATATAGCATTAATCATAATGAACTGTACACCTATTTGGTTTTTGATTGTTCTATCCCATTATTGTATTGTCTGCCTTTGTTTTCATTTTGTTTGGCAGTACTGGAGACTGAACCCAGAGTCCTTGCACTGAGCTACATCCTCAGGCCTTTATTTTAATTTCTGTATTAAATTTTGAGTCAGAATCTTCATAAGTCCCTAAGTTGCCCAGGCAGGACTCAAACATGAAAGTTGTTCTGCTACATCCCTCAAGAGTGGTAGGATTACAGAAGTATGCCACCACACCCAACATATTATAGATATTTAGATCAACTGTAGACCTAGAAGCTATGAGAAAATTTCTCATTGATTTTTTTTTTTTTTTTTTTTTTTTTGTAGTTTACTCAGATGAGCACCTTCAACAGTATCCTCCTTTATTTGCACTCCCTAACTCTCCTTCTAGAAGAATATTTGGGAGACTAGAGATCAATTTTGGGCAAAGTTTGGAGATCTTGAACTTCATTTTGGTAGCTCAGACATTCTGTGCTGTATACAAAAAGAGCTCCCTTTTTTCATATGATTGGCAGCACTAACTCTACTGGCTTTTCCTTCCATAAACCATGAAGTTTGCCACACTGGTAGGGAACAGGGATTGTAGAAAAATAGATTGTATTTTTAAATTTTGTTTAACAATGTTAAACTACACTTTAGAAATACAAAACTGTTTTATAAACAACTGCAGGCTTGTGGCTATTTTTTTTAAAAACAGGTAGCATGAAGGGACAATGTGGCATAGATGGAAAAGACAAACTAGAACTTTGGGAAAGATCTTAGAGACGCAAAGAAAATCCTACAACAAAACGTGGAAGGAGAAAGGCTGAGAGAAAAGGGGGGATGAGTAAATTGATCTTTTCTTGTATTTGATGTCTTGGCTGTGTATAATACTTGTCATATAGTAACAGAAAGACTTTTCACATTTCTTGGGTTTTGAGTTGAGTGGATTGGTTAAAATGTCACAACTGGAAGGCTTTCACTGACCATCACATGTAAAATCCATCTTTCTCTCCCCATTCTTATTCTTAGCATTCTTCTTAATTGTAGTTAGCCTTAACAAGCAACTTGTTTATTGTTTACCTCTGCTTCCCATCCTTAAGACTGTTCTACAGGAGTAAGGACTTCATCTTTTTTGCTGGCTCCCTAATACTTAACAGTATTCTGTACATACAGAAGATGCTCAAAAGCTATTCACAGGGAGATATAACTGATTATTTAAAGTGCATATATGTCTATACCAACAGGGGAGGAAGACAAGGGTGAGGTGTCATAATGGTTCAATTGAGTAAGTAACCCAGAAAAAGGATCTTACTTTCCTCATCTATACAAGGAGGATAATAATAATAGGTCACTTCTCAGGACTATTTTAAGCTTTGAGATAATTCACATTAAGCTTCTAAAGCAATGATAGACATCTCGTAAGCACTTAGCAAGTGTTAGCAATTGCTATATTTTCGTTTTCACTGAGTTGAAATAAAAAACAATTATAGTTGGTGGCCAAATCTCTTCAGCTCAAAAACTGAAGGATAAGGATATCAGATTTTGAACTGTTCGATTGCCACTCAAAAAGGATACTTGAGGGAATTCAAAGTAAAATCACAATATTTAAAGTCCCTTAATTAAACATGATTTGAGCTACTATTTGTAAATGCTAGTAATGAGTAAGGTGAAGGTAACAGTGGAGTGGAGATTTCCTGGTAGACCATTATACAAGCACATGTAAAAACTACCCTCTTCTTTATATAGAAAATATTACTTCTGATGATAAAATGACACCTAAAATACATTCTTCTTATTTCTTGAATCAGGGGACAGGTGCACATGAATGCAGAGAAGGAATGACTTCATAAAGTGAAAATATGAATCTGTCCATAGAAGTTATGACATATGAAGTCTCATCTGCATAAGAATGATTGACTAGTGTGTATCTCCTACCCAAATTTATAACCTACCCTGGTTTGCTGCACATTAATTCATCAAAAGGATAATTGCCTGAGCACAAGAGATTAAATAAGATGTGGCTTTTTTATTTTTTGTTTGATTTACAAAACTAGGATTTTCTTTAGTAGTAGTAGTAGTAGTAGTAGTAGTAGTAGTAGTAGTACTATTACTATTATTAGACAGATCTTCCTAACTTGCTCTGGCTGAGCTCAAACTTGAAATCTTTCTACCTCAGCCTCCCAAGTGCTAAAATTACAGGCATGAACCAACGTGCTTGCTTAGAATTTTTACTTCTTTTACAGGCCTAGTTACCTGTAATTGATTATTTACCATGGACTAACCTTTCCACAAGAAGTTTGCATGAGAGGATAGCAGACAGTTTATAAATTAAACATGATTGATAAAATATGTGAGTTGGAATTCTGGCTTCATTGTTAATTCGAGTCTTTATTCTAGTCTTCTCTTTCTCCATATCTTGTCTGTCCATGTATGCATGCACCCATCCATCCATCCATCTACCTATCTTACCTTCACATTATTTTCTGGCATCAAGACCTAAATGAGTTAAACCCTAAGCACTGTTGGAGCTCTGGTAATGATTCTGATGGTAAAACAGCTTAGTTTAACCAAGCCACCATTTTGAGGTCACTTTCTGTATCTGAAGTAAAGGAAATGATACTTCGACGCAGTCTCAAACTTGAGTGCACACCAAATTTTCTAAAAGATTTTTATAATCACAGATTCCTGGGCACCACCTGCATAGTTTCTGACTCATTAGGTGTGGTGCAGGACCTCAGTTTGTATTTATAAACTACCTAGGTGACGCCAACGCTGCTGATCTGGCAACGTGTGGGTGGGACATAAAATTGTCTTTAACTGCTAATACCAAGTACCCACACAAACCCCAAAAGTTTGCAGCTTTAAACTGGACAAGAGAGGTCCTGGGAAAGTCAGTCCTCCTCGTGCGATTATCCAGGCTCAGGTTTAACAACAAATGGCTCTCTGATAGGACTGACTTGCTACGCCCCCTCACGCAGCCTCGCTGATAGGACTGTATTGCCACGCCTCTACACGCCAACGCTCTGATAGGGCCATCCTGCTATGCCCCCTCACGCCGTTCCCTGTGAGGTCTGTACGCTTCCTCCTCCTGGCTCGCGCTCCTGGACAGTCTCACCACGCCCCCTCACCCGGTCCTTACACTCTGGTCTCCTTGCACCACTGGCTCCTCTATGGGGCAGCAAGTACCTTTAGGAAGCGACGTCGCTTGCGGGCGCCCCCTGGTGGATTCAAGACCCTCTCCTACTAAGTCCCTGGTTTAGGCGACCACAGAAGGACTGTATGAACACAGCTGGGCCAATGTGCACCTCAAACTAGAGAACCGCGAGGTTTGATGTTCGAAAAGTAGGGCAACGACGCACTCTCAGTCTGTTTGCTCCACTTCTAGCTTTTCTCTGCCAGCTGAAACCTCCAAGGAGTGACGCAACTTGCAGCTGCAGCCTCCTTGCACATCCTCGCTCTCTGGGCAACTGATGCGTCCCCTTTCTGTAGAAGCTGGGGACACCCCTCACGACCTCAGGGACACCTGTTGCTATGGGCACTTGGTGTGAGGATTGAGTGGTGTGTGTGGATAGTTATTTCCTAATTGAATACCTACATATGCACTTAATTCCATCTTCAGGCACAATGCCTAGGAAACACTATCATTTTAGACGCTTACAAAAATATTGAATTTCTTCTGCAATCATAAGAAAAAATGAATTTTTAGGTCGAAAATGTTTTAGTACATATTAATCTTTGTATTGTTTTAGTAGAGAAAGGGGCCCAAGAAGGCAGAAGCGCTTTGGACCCAAGAAAAACAATGTGGCTATGGATGCACATGGCAGACTGATCTTTGGGGTTACTTTTAGTTACTTTTTTTTTTTTTTTTTAAGAAACTCCCAGACACATTTCAAGTGCTTTCCAGATGTTAACATATTTAATCTTCACGACGCATCTGTGCACTGTTGGTATCCCATTTTTGGCTATGAGTATATCAAAAGAATCTTAAAAAGACTTGACCAATGTTGTACAGTTAATAAATTGCAGAGGCATTCTACCCCAGGAAGGTCAGCTAGAATCTCTTCTCTTAACATCACAGTACAAATATTATCTCTTCATAATTCTAAGGAATTAATCCAAGTAACATGTTAACCCTCCTTCTCCCAAAAAAGTCGCTTCTCACAAGATAGTGAGATTTCCACTCCTCCCCACCCCCGCCCGCAGTGTTGTGCTGCACAGGTATTCTCCCTATATCCTATGTACACTCTCATTCAGCTACCACCCACCTCATCTGCAGAGATTCGTCGTAATTTTGCCACCTGAGCACCCTCTATATGAAGGAAGCCTCCATATTCTGCATTGACAACACACCACCCTGAGCATTCAACCAGGTACTTTTGTGAACAGTGTAAGTTGAGCTGAGGATCAGAAACTTAGTTTAAGGTTCACACCCTTGCCCCATCTCCAAAGATACAAAAGCTAAGGCTCAAAGCATCTGGTGAAAAGTGGTGCACAGACAACTAGAAAATGTCAGCAAAAGAGTCTCTCAGAGAACATCAAAGATTCCTGACTCTGTTCTTTTCACCTGCTCTCTAATTCTGAGCCAAAGCCACACTGCCGTAATTCCTGTAGTTTTATATGTGTTAGTCTAAGGCTCACAACTATCTTCTTCCTATTTGAGAATCAGTTTGACTGGTTTTATTCATTAATATAAATTTTACCAAATACTCTACTAAATATGTAGTAGAGTTTGGTGTTATACTGAATTTTCAGGCTATTTTGCAATGTATGAACATGTTAACATATTGAGTCATCAAATGTTTATAGTAGAATATATATGCTATATATATAATATATATCCTGTGTATATCATATAAATCCTGTGTATATATAGCATATATATCTTTATATATACTGTCTATTTAAGTGGATAATTTTTTGTCCTTCCATAAAATTTCATAATTAAAGAATATTTATTCTTGTATTTAGAATCTTTTGCTTTTGGTTTTCATTTTTGTTTGTTTGGTTTTGGTCTTGATTTTGGTTTGGGATTTAGTTTTTTGTTTTTTCTTTTTTGAGACTGGGTCTTGCTATGTAGTTCAGTCTGGCTTCAAACTCATGAGGATCCTCATGCCTCAGCATTACAGGTTTACGCCACCATACCCAACTAATTGCATTTAGTATCTTTAGTCCTATTGTAAATAGTATCTGACTTTTCTAACTACTTTCAGATAAGTAATTGGTAATGTATAGAAAAACCATAATTTTTTATAATGTGCTCTCATACCTATTGACCTTACTGGGCTTTTATTAGATCTAATTGTTCATAAATTCTCATGGACTTTAACACTGACAGCTACATTATTTTCAAAAACAAGATTAATCATCAAGTCTTACTGAGTTTCTTACATTCTTTCTTCCTGACCATGTCTCGGGGCTCTGTGATGCCACATAGAATAGTAGTAAGTGCCACAGCCTCCAACCTTGCTTCTGGCTCTAAGAGACTTCTTTTAAACTTACACCATTAAGTGTTATGCTTACTGTAGCTATACTTTGTGAAGTTCTCCTTTTAGTCTGTTGAAAATGTTTATGAAGATTACGTGTCATATTCCACCATATACTTTGCCAGCATTTATGAAGATGGCCACAATTTTTATCTATTAATCTCTTATATTTGCAAATTTATATTAAATTTTTCTTTTATTCCTAGAATAAACCATACATAATAAGCTATTTTTAATAAAATGCCCTGTTAGTTTCCGTTTTCTAACATTTTAAATAGGCCTTTTTTAAATGAATGTTTATAAGTGAGGAGGGACTATTATTTCCTGTTTTGTTTTCTTTCTCTCTTCTCTCTCCCTCCCTCCCTCCTCTCCTCTTCTCTCTTCTCTCTTTATTTTTTCTTTTCTTTTTTGTAGCCCTCCAGTTTGGATAATAAGGTTATATAATTTCAAACAAAAAATAGTAGAGCTATTTTCCTATTGATTCTGTAAAATAAAGGTTATTGAATCCCTAAAATTTGTGCTTGCTTTGATGACACATATACTAAAATTCACTAAAATTTGTAAAATTCAACTGGGCTTGGCATCATTTCGGTTGAAGGGTACAGAAGTTTTCCTTTTTTTCTGCCTATCGTATTAATCATAATTTCTTTATTCATTTTTTCTTTTACTAAATAACTTTTCTTTTTTCAATCAAAAATTATTTTCAAGCCAGGTATGGTGCTAAATGAATAAACACTTAATGAATAAATAAATCTGTGTAGGTCTAGAGAACTTGAGTTCCAGATCCTTCCCACTTGAAGGGGATTACTATCTGGGACCACACTACTTTGAAGGCTCTGGATCTCCTAATAAGGGATTTGTTTGCCTTTTAAGAGACTAGGTGGTGAAAGGAACATGGATCACTTTAATTCGAGAACCCTTTTGTTGAAAACCAGAGTCTGAGCAAATCTAGCTTTAAACTTTAGAGCAAACCTCCCCTACCCTCCTTAGTTACTTTTCTTGTTGCTGAGACAAAACACCCACCACCCAACATTAAAGGAGGAAAGGTTTGTTTCAATTCAGTTTTTAGAGGTTTCAGCTCACAGTTGGTTGGCTCCAAGGCAGGGTAGCAAGGCAGAGGGGCATCACAGAAGATAAACAGTTTGTGGCAGACAGAAGGCAGGAAGGCAGAAGAGCAGCAAAGTAGTGAGGAAATCTTCAGCAGAAGCCCCTCTCTGCCTTTTACCCCTTTCAGGCTACCTGCCTGTAGAGCGGGTAGCATTCACAACCAGATGGGCCTTCCCATTATCCACACCCAGAACCATGCTAAACCTATCAGTGGAGTAATTTAGTAATCACACACCCTCAATCCCAGCATCACTCAGTTAATCCCAACATCACACACCCTAGATCCAACCAACTCTGAAAAGCCCTACCTTTAACCACCAGAAGCTTTAGAGGGCCACATCTAGACACAAGCCAAAGCACCCCTCTTCCAAGTCTTGCACAAGAGAAAGATTTTGTTTCTAAGAACTGTTGCTATGCTTTTCTCTCCTATTTAATGCATTCTCAAAGAGGCCTGCTTTTATGCTAGGTAACTTAATTATGTTTAAGACCCTAGAATTCTCTTTCCCAAGGGGCATACTTTAATTCCCAAAGCTCAGAATCTCCTAATAGGCAGTATTTGGCCAAGGGAACTGTAGCTGTGATGTTTACCATCCTAGTCCCCCCCACCCCTAAATTTTTAGTGAGGGAGTGTCAGAGAATTTCCTATTTTGTTTTTTGTTAGCTGGGCAGGGATGTGGTAGTGAGTGTTTTATACTTTTTCTACTCCTTAGGAGTTTTGCATTATAATAGCTTCCAAAAATATCTTCTTTTCCTCATTGCAAATAAAACCTCACAGTGTCCCTAGCTGTCCCTACTTTCACCTTAAAATTTTACTTTATCTTATATTAGTATTACTGCATTTGCGTCCTCTTGGTAAATATTTTCCATATTTTTTCTTCATCTTTTTTACATTATTTTTCATTCCATGCATGGTTTGTTTTCAGACTGATGTATTTGTTAATATACATTTAATATATTTTACCAATTCTAATTTGAAATAAGCAACAAAGTACAGTTGATTGCTGCATTTTTAGTTTTATTTAAAAACAGAAACATCATAAAAATATAAAATAGTGAACATATTCCAGTACTGATATGCTTTTCTTGGAAAGGCAAAACATGAAACTTTCTTTCATGAGACCAAAATCATACAGCTAAATATCATATAATATGCTATACTTAAGTTAATATCGCCTATTATTCTGAAGTTTCATTTTATATATTCCTGAAAAATATCAAATTTTTAATTTAGAGATAATATGTATGGGGAAAAAGTCTATGAGAGAAGTATACTTATCTATAAATACACTGGCCAATTTTTGTCTTTAACAATCTTGGGATCTAGTTTCCCCTCATTACTTCATTATTAAATGATCACTGCCACAGAGAGTTTGGAACAAGATAGATTTAAAAGCTTTACCTGGACAACCAATCTTCATGATATATAACATATATGATTATAAATATCTGATATAGTTCAATAACTATATTACATTAACATAAAACCAAATGTGTTTAATACTTTATTTGTAAACATCAGACTCAGCAAGGTTTGAATGTGATGTTAGTGATTGCAACTGACAATATTAACCATGATCTGATCTGAGTCTTCTGTTCCTGGAACATAGCATTGATTAAAGAAATCTCCCCACCTTTGTTTTTGTTGTTCTGAAAATGGGTTACTGAAAGAAACTCATGGGACAAAAAAAATTTGTTTAATGATTGTTCTCATTCACCTATGACAATACATAGCCAAACACAGACCCTCCAAATTCTTTATAAACAATTAGGTAGATTGCTTTTCCCTACTAATATTTTGTTGTTGTTGTTGCTTTCTGCTTTTTGGAGAGAGGGTGTCACTTTCTAGTCCCGGCTGGCCTCCAATTTACACTGATCCTCCTGCCTCTGCCTCCCTTGAGTGCTAGGATTGTGGGTGAGGTGTACATCACCAGGCTCTGAAGAAAAAAAAACAAAAAACCCTTCTTGACCAAGTTAGTTAAATTATCTCCTTCCTTCAGGCTCCTAAACTTTTGCCCACCCTAAAGCTGAGCCAAAATATCCTACTTAAGAGTCACTGCTAACCCAGAAGGAAGCTGCCCCACTGCCATTCCGAGTTCCTAGGGCAGAGAAGGTGAGGCACACCGGCGCAAGAAGCACCCCATCCCCACCCCCACCCCGCCTTGGAAATGAGAAGACACGTAAACAAGCCTCAAAAACAGACTTCCGCATCACCTACAGCAAACCCAAAGGGAAATGAGATGGAACAATCTGATACTCAACCACCTGGACTCTCTGAACTGGCAACAAAAGA